>PPLZ03000022.1:0-135581 GCA_003706705.3 Barnettozyma populi
CTGCTGCTGAATCATCTGCTTCTGATGCGGACAGCTCTTCGTCTGCTGCTGAATCATCTGCTTCCGATGCAGAAAGCTCTTCTGCTGCTGCTGAATCTCTGTCTTCATCTTACTCTGATGAAGGCTTCACCACTATCGCTGGTCCACCACCACCAATCGTGACCTTGTCATCCTCGGAGTCTTCTGGTGAAGACAGCTCTTCCTCTGCTGCTGAATCATCTCCTTCTGATGGCGACAGCTCTTCTTCCGATGGTGTGTCTGAGTCTATCGTTGCCTCTGAGAGTGCCTATGAATCTGTGGTATCTAGCTCTTCTGAGAATGCCAGAGCCGTGACATCTTTTGATAATGCGTCTGGATTTATCTCAGCCAGTTCGGGGTCGGACGAATCTTCGATTGATGCTTCATTTTCCGGTATATCTTCTAGTGATGCTATATCGTCGGATCATCCAGCCTCCACAGAGCCTGCTACAGTTTCTTCCACAGGAGGTGAGTTGTCATTAGCGTCATCTCCATCTTCCGTGTCATCTTCTGTGTCTGCGGCTACCTGGACCTCGTCTGTCTGTTTGATCGCTGACTACGTCACTGCAACCCAGACTGTCCTAACTGATGTTCCACAATATGATGATTCTCACCGTATCACCGGTTGGGGTGCCGCTACGACTGAGATGTTGTACGTCTCCACTAGATGTCTAAGCACCAGTGACATTGTGTCTGTGTCTTACTCATCTGATGACCTATCCACTTACGGCGTTTCTTACATAACGAAAAGCATCGAGGTCACTCACATCAGTACCATGACTCAAGTTGTGACTGAGACTTCCACCAACATTGTGTATGTGAGAAGAGGCGAGACGGAAACTCCTGTCCAAGCAACTGTCATCACCACAGCTTCTTGTGATGGGAACGATGTATGTTCTGAGGTTGAGGTGACTACGGGTTACTCTGTTGTCACCGAGACCTACAGCAATGGGGGAGTCACTGAGTACACAACTTTCTGTCCATTAACTGCTGATACTAAGGATACTGGGACAAGAGTTGCCCCTACTGAGACTGCCAAGGTTGCTGTTGTTCCTTCTACTACTGTGATCACCACTACTTCCTGCGCCGGTCATTCTTGCTCAGATGTTCAAGTAACAACTGGCTACGTTATTGTTACTGAGACAGTTGAAGGCGTTGTCACTGAGTATGTCACCTACTGTCCATTGAATGCAGAGTCCGGTGCTACAGTTACTACCAAGGTCCCAGGTGCCACTCAAACCACTGTCATCACCACTACCTCTTGCGCCGGTGATTCCTGTTCAGATGTTCAAGTAACAACTGGCTACGTTATTGTTACTGAGACAGTTGAAGGCGTTGTCACTGAGTATGTCACCTACTGTCCATTGACTGCGGAATCCGGTGGCACTGCGAAGGCTACTTCTGCTGTGCCTGTCGAAACTACGGTCATCACTACCTCTGCCTGCCAAATCAATGGCGAGTGCTCTGAAGCTACCATCACGACAGGTTATGCTGTAGTCACCAATACTGTTAACGGTGCAATGGTTAAAAGCACCGAATGGCGCCCATTGACAGATGTGCCTGCTACTAACACCGCTTCTGCCAAATTTGTTGAGTCCGCTATTGTCATCACAACCAAGGTTTGCGACGATTCTGGCAACTGTTCGGATGTCGAAGTTACTACTGGGTACGAAGTAATCACCAAGACCATCTCAGACACCGTCCATGAGTTTACTACGTACTACCCATTGGATAGTGAATACTCTACCAGTACTTCCGCAGATGCTGAAGCTTCTGCTACTAGCGCTACCACTGTTGGCAGTCCAGCCGAAACTGGTGTTGGGCATGATGGTGTTCCAGCTCAGTCAACCTCAGCAGCTCAACCTACAGGGTCCGCTGCTGCTGTAGGCACAACCACAGCTGGTAGTGTTAACGGCACTGTTCCAGGCGTTCCACAGTTTGAATCATCTAACGGTTCATCTTCCTTGAAACTCAACAAGGCTCTTTTCACATTGTTGTTCACTTTTTTTGTTCTATGATTTGACGATCATCGACACTCTGTATTCCATTACTTTCCGTGCTGCATTTTTATGATTGTTGTTATTATTATTATTATATTTGGGTTTAACTGATAAAATTCTATTGGTTTGGTTACGTTATTTGATTTGTTTGGCATATATTTAGCATTATTATTGTGTTTAGAATTCACACTATTTATTAGGTATGTTTGATGTAGCTATGGCTATTACTGTCTTCGTCTGTGAAGACTTATGTACTTAACTTCCTCTCCAATCGATGGTTTGTTTGTTGTTCTGTAAGTCTCAAGGGTCTGTATCTGACGCAGATCTTGAACGTTTGCTTTCGCGCAAATCGTTATGACGCATTTGTGGATGCAAAGATAGATCTAAGGGGAGGCGCACTGCTCCAGAGACAATAGGAGGGGTGCAGGCTAGCGATTTTTGAGTGATATGGACCTTAGCCCAAACTTTTTATGAGTAAGAAACGTTTACAACCTCTTGTGAGACTAACAGCTTGGAAATAGAGGGAGGCTCCTCCTGCCTGATTACTATTACAAAATAGTTGCACAACCAAGCGGACTTTTTAATCGTTCTAAAAAAAGAAATTTCCCTCCATCTCCTGTTGGAACAGCAAAAAAAATTCGCGTAAGACAAAAAGAGCGCCTTTGAATTTTGACAAACAGCAGAAAAAAGAACAGAATCAACATCAGCTTCTCCCTTCAACAAAGCGCTTAGCACAATTTCCTGCAGTTCCCAGACTGTATACTTCCCTGTTTACAGCTTCTATTGCTTGGTAGTGCCATTCTGTCGACCAACTGACACTTCAACTGATCGTCAACCGTTTTTGCTGTTAGCCGCTTTCGCTGAACGTGTATACTTCGCCTTTACCGTGGCCCACCACTTGCCCTTTCACTATTACTGATTCACCTCTTGCACCCAGTGTTCTGCGTTGAGGCTCCCTCACATCTGGCTTAACTTGTCATTCTTTATTGCTCCAAATCACCCACATTCATTGATACCAAAGCTCAAAGGAACACTACTATCATGTCCAGAAGGAACTTAACTGACAATTCCCCAATCATCAATAGTAACGGAAACAGTACAGAGTCTGATGACTCTGAGATCAAAAACCCGTTTACTCAGGACGAACTTAACTCTTACGATGACTCCAACAGCAGCCACGAGTCTAGTGCTAATAGAAAGCCAATCAAACCATTTATTGACCAACAAGGCTATTACAGCAACCAAGGCTCTTCGCCCTCTCTCAATAGGCAAGACTACTCTTCATCAAACATATCAGGAATGAGTCAGAGCATAAATAACGATGTATACACACCTCCGGAGTATGACAGATACCCATCGCTGGGTGGCTCGAGAGTTGCCTCCATGACAGCATCCGTTGGGTCAAATTCAAACCTTTTGGGTTATCAAAAGAAGCAGTCGTCGGTCTCTGATAGATCATCAAATTCAGACACCTCCTCGAACCCATTCCTGGTGGATGCAGACTTTAGTCCCTTTGGAGGATATCCCGCATCTTCCTTCCCTTTACACATTGAAGACAAGGAGGACGATGACTACCTTCACAACCCAGACCCAATTGCCGATGAGTATGCTGATAAGCACAGATTCATGTTCGACTTCAAAAATATGGATAAGAGATCTGCTGGTGGGTATCTAGGCCTAGTGTTGTTGTTTTTAGGGGCTATCGCGCTATTTGTTGTCTTGCCGGTTGTCTCATACTCTGGTGTCACGGACCACAAGGAGAATTTTGTTGAAGTATATGAGATTTTGAGTCCTTACAGATATTCAACATTATCAGCCATCAGAACTTCATTGGTTGATCCTGACACTCCAAAGGAGGCTCTGACTAAGACCGCCAAAAATGGAGATAATTGGAACTTGGTGTTTTCTGATGAATTCAACGCCGAGGGCCGTACCTTTTATGATGGTGATGACCAATTCTTTCAAGCCGTTGATATCCACTATGATGCCACGAAGGATTTGGAATGGTATGATCCGGATGCGGCAACAACTACAGAGGGTTCTCTATTGATTAGATTAGATGCTTTCCACAACCACAACTTATTCTATAGATCAGCCATGGTCCAAACCTGGAACAAGATGTGCTTTACTCAGGGTAACTTGGAAGTCTCTGCCATGTTGCCAAATTTTGGTAATGTCACTGGTTTGTGGCCCGGTATTTGGACATTAGGTAACTTGGCAAGGCCAGGGTACTTGGCTTCTGCTGAAGGTGTTTGGCCGTATACTTATGAGGCGTGCGATTCTGGTATTACTCCCAACCAGTCTGCCACTGATGGTATTTCATACTTGGCAGGTCAGAAGTTGAGTGTCTGTACCTGTGATGGGGAAGACCACCCAAACCAAGGTACTGGTAGAGGTGCCCCTGAAATTGATGCTTTGGAAGGTGCCGTTGATACCAATTTGAAGGTTGGTGTTGTGTCTCAGTCATACCAGGTCGCTCCCTATGATATTTGGTACATGCCAGACTACGACTATGTTGAGATTTACAACCAATCTGTTACTACCATGAACACATATGCCGGTGGTCCATTCCAGCAGGCTTTTTCCGGTGTATCTACGTTAAATACTTCTTGGTATGAGTATGGTGACACAGATGGCCATTACTACCAGAAGTTTGGGTTTGAATACCTTCATGACAATGATGATGGATACTGTCAGTGGTTTGTCGGCGACAATCCGACTTTCACAATCTATTCTACTTCGTTGCATCCAAATGGTAACATTGACTGGAGAAGAATTTCTAAGGAGCCAATGAGTATTATCATGAACTTGGGTATCTCAAACAATTGGGCCTACATAGATTGGCAGTCGATTGTATTTCCATCACACTTGAGAATTGACTATGTGCGTCTATACCAACCACCAGGTGCAACTGATCTGACCTGTGACCCTCCAAGTCATCCAACTGTGGATTATATTAACAGCCACAAAGCTGCATATTATAATGCCAACATGACGAACTGGACGATGGCCGGTTACTCCAAGCCACTGAACATTTTGACTGGCAATTGTAAGAGTTCTAAGTTCAAAGAATAGTTTATTTTAACGCGTCACGTTTTATTTTCTAATCTTTGTCTTGTTTGTTGCATGTTGTTGAAAGAAGCAAGGGTGAAAACATTGGTATATGTTGATGTGTCTTTGCATTTTGTTAGTTTTGGTGCTGACTACTGCATTGTTCGTTTGTGATTTGGTTTGTGATTTGGTTTTTTAGTCTGATTTTTACACTATTACTGCTACTACTATGATTGTTTTCGATGTGATTTGACATTGGCACGTATAGCTGATTAGACATAGAAGTCATGAATCCGTTATCTGTCGGTATGTACATTGACCAACTCAATCTATAGGATGAATGCTTTCGATGTAGGGATTCATTCCAGCTCCAGTGCCTTCTCAACAATCAACTTGATTTTTGTCTCCACATCAATAATGTAATACTTTACGTTATGTACTAACGACTCTGCCAAATTGATACTTCTCTCAATGTCACGTAGTAATGCATAATCCAGAACATCGGTTCCCCGATCAATTAACTTCTTCTTTCTCTGAAGGAACGCAACAACCTCTGGATCTTTCAGGGATTCCATCGTGTTTCTCTGGAATATCTTCATTTTCAAAATGACCTTCTTGAACACTCCAATTCTGAAATCTAAGGGCTTGGGAAGAAACACCATCAGCTCTTTATATGCGTTTTCCATTTCTCTAAGGGGTAAGTCAAATTTTGACAATTCAGCTCCATGCTTCTTCTTGAAATCAATAAAAAATCGGTCTTTAGGTGTGGTACATTCAAGAAATCGCATAAACGTCGCAAACCCAGATTCATCAGTGTCATTATCATCACCAGATTTTCGCTCATTTGAGGAAATTTCCTTCGATTTGATTTGTTGTACACACCACTCGTTGAACAGATGCCTTCTGTCCTTATTACTCTCCATTCCGAGAAACGCTGGGTCGTTAACTAACTTCAGGGATTCAATCTCCCAGGATCCATAATGATCAACCATTGATCTGGAAAGAAGGTCCTTGAATGCCTGTTCTGAGGTTGCCCTTGACTCTGAATCAAATTCTAGGTCTGAGGATGAATCAAGGTCATTAAGATCAATTGCGTTCTCTTCGTCAGAGAGGTCGTTATCGCGGTCAATATTGTCAGCGTCTTCTTCCTCGATTATTTCAAACACGGGCTGTGGTGGTGGTGAAGCTGATGACGATTCTGTGCCGGGTATGCCCCTTTGTTGGTTGATGTGTTGTGGTTCTACTGATGTCTTCTCTTCGCCCTCATCACTGTCACTGTCATCACTGGAATAGTACCCATTTAGCGCACCACTGGAACCATCAACTTTCTTTTGATCACCACCAGCATCTCCATGGCGGTCACTCGACAGCTTCTGCCTCTTATTCGTACTCTCTATCTGATCTATCATCATATACGTGGAATCTATAGGTTAGTACCACTGAGAAATTTCGCGAAACGAAAACATTAACAAATTCCAGAACCTTCAAATCGCCACCAATCTCCAGCTAGGCATTCAACACAAACAACTACAACAATATGGGTTCCAGAAGATACGACGGTAGAACCACTATTTTTTCTCCGGAGGGTCGTTTGTACCAGGTATGTTTCTCATGATGTCCAATCCTGCTATTAGCTCAATTGAGTGGTATTACCATTTTGCCACCCATACACACTTAAGCAGCACCTTCGAACCTCCCATTTGCAGATAACTAACAACAACTACTTACAGGTCGAGTATGCTCTTGAGGCCATCTCACATGCAGGTACTGCCATTGGAATCCTTGCCTCTGATGGTATCGTTCTTGCCGCTGAGCGTAAAGTGACGTCCAAGTTACTCGAACAGGACTCGACCCAGGAGAAAATCTACCCTTTGAACGACAATGTGGCCGTTGCTGTGGCTGGAATGACTGCAGATGCAGGAATCTTGGTGAACAGTGCGCGTGTTATTGCGCAGAACTACCTCAAGAACTACAATGAGGAGATCCCTGTAGAATTACTCGTGCGCAGGCTGTGTGACATTAAGCAGGGATACACGCAGCATGGTGGTTTGAGACCCTTTGGTGTCAGCTTCATCTTTGCTGGTTATGATGACCGTTATGGTTTCCAATTGTACACTTCGAACCCATCGGGTAATTACTCTGGCTGGAAGGCAACTGCGATTGGTGCCAATACCACTGCAGCACAGACGTTGCTAAAGCAGGATTACAAAGACTCGCTGACGTTGGGTGATGCACAAAGTTTAGCATTGAAGGTGCTGTCTAAGACCACTGATACGTCAACATTGAGCAGTGATAAAATTGAGTTCATTACTGTGTTTGAGAGAAATGGAAAGGTGCATCAAAAGGTTTGGGGTGCGAAGGAAGTGGATGCTCTGTTGGAATCATCGGGGGTCGCTTCGAAGGATGAAGAAGATGAGTAGTGTGTATAGATATAAGTACACTAGTCTACTACTGTGAATTTCTAGTTGAAGGTGGGGTTCTCTATATGGTTAAAGGCCCACAGACAAACTCAAACGCACCGTACAATTCCCTTTCGCTAGGCTGTTAGCTGATTATAGTTAATCCACAAGATAGACGTGTTACGCAGGCTCAATTTTGGAGACTAGAATATCTGGTATCACAGAGCCCTTTGGTTGCCCGCCATCTTTTCAAACCAACAAGGCTACGGTAAGTGCAGCTGGATAAGGCCAGGTAACAACAGCGGACTCACAGTTACCTGAAGAAGACGTTGGTTGAATCATTCATCTTTACGACATACTTAGAATAATCGCGCTATACCTCTTGATTCCAGATATTTAAATGCTTCTGTGGCAAGTCGGTTTTATACTTTAAATTGTGTTGGTAGATACACCATATTATTATTTCTAAAGGACTGGTGAAGAATTGCCTTATCAGTGCCTGCTGTTATACCCTTCTATTTTTGTACAGACCTGAGCGTACGCTCACTCTCCGCAGGATCGGGAGCCCTGTTATTGCTTCAATCGCACATATTGTAACTACAAATTAACATTTAAACAATTCCTCTCACACGGAAACAGGGAAACAGGGACACACGGAAATACCAAAATACCGAAACCATCAACACCAACAACAACCTAACCATCCTATAAGTCAGAAGAGACATCATGGTTGACAATACCCGCTTCATCACTGTGGCAGAGGTACCCGTCGGATACACCACACCGGCTTTTCCTTCACTATACTGGCCCCTTCACGACTCACGGTACTCGCTCGCACAGCTCTTCTACGCCAAGGACATCTGGCTCTTCACTATGGCCTGGACACTCATTTTCTTTGGACTCTTCTACACTGCGGCTGGAATATGGGCTGCGTTTGTTCATCGACGGAAACCACTCAGAGCAGTCACTGTACTTGGTCTCTATGTGTTTGCTGGGGCGTTCCAAGGATTCATGTCTGGGAGCATTGTAGGGGTCATCATTGGCGCAGCATACAGGGCTGGCTTGTTTCAGATGTCAACCTGGGTTCCATTGTGCTGTGGCGTTCTTCAGGTTCTGTTCAACGTGGTTACATCTTATTCGCTCATGTGCGCTGTGTTTTAAAACAATTTGATGTCCTCTCCTTAGCACTAGGCTGATAACTTAGTGAGGAATCAGATACAAAGTGAGGGTCGCTAGGGCTTTACTAAGATAAGCGAATGATCTGTCTGGCCCAACGTATTGTGAACAATCGTCTCATTTCCATAAACTATGAGAGGCAGTGATATATGCCTCACGGAGTTTGCTTTAGCAACATCCAAAGAGTCTCTCTCGGAAGAGATAGTCATAACCATACACACTACACTCCAATAGACACATGTAAATATAATAATGACCTTTATAGAGACGCCTAAACCTAGATCCCCACAACTTGAAACTGCCACCATCAACTAAAATATGGAGTTTACAATATTGGAACCAATGGTGGCACCAGCACCAAAGATAGCGGCATTACCCAGCTTGGAACCAAATTTCTTAACATGCTCCTCTGTTTTTGATGGACCTTGGTTCTGCTGAATCTGTTGTTGATTCTGCTCGACCATCTGGCCCTGCTGTGGTATAGGCTGCTGGTATGGAACGACCCCACCTTGTAGTGGTTGGTAGTAAGTCTGTGGTTGTTGTTGGTATATTGGTTGTTGGTATGGTGCTGGTGATAATGATGGTTGGTATGGTGAAGGTTGCTGGTACATGGCTGGACCTTGATAGTATTGTGGCTGTGCTGGGGTGGGAGGCGATGAGATTCGTTCATTGAAAGGTTTGACGTAGTTCGAAGGAAACATACCCTGCTTTTCATTAACAGAGCCACGCCACCAGTCAGGAGAAGTGTGCTCCAGGATGAGTATCTTGTCACCGGCACGAAGACCCAGGTCTTCTGGTTGCTGAGGGGCATAGTCGTAAATAGCTTCAGCATACTCCTTTGGTAGCTGTGATTGCGCTTGTTGAGATTGTTTCTTCTCTGGCGCTGATGTAGCTGCAACGTTGATCTCCGTGGTATTCTTTCTGGTGGTGGTGCCGGATGATTGAGCAGGGTTGTTCTCAAAGTTGACTGGTGGGGCACCTGGGGTGTGCTTCTGCGGTAGTTGTTTCAACATGGTGTCGAAAAACTCGTTGGAAATCACATCAGAGTCTCTGAGGAATTCCAGTTCAGTCTTGAGCGTTGCAAGGGAACGGTTAATGAGGGCAGAAGACATTATTTGCCTATTTTATCTTTGGTGGTAAGTTAGTGTAGGCTGTAAATTTGTTTGAAGCTATTATAAGTATGGGACAATTCGCGAAATTTTAGTACGTCAATGGTGATCAGCCAAAGATCCTAAAGAGGTGGTGAGATTGGAAATGTAAGTATGTATATACATGTCGTAATGCATTTGTCGCTAAAAAAACGATCCATAGACGTGATAGATTCTCGCCACTGTTTTCAACTTCTTGTTGATGTGAGTTGTACCTTCGCTTTTGATCAAATCATTGATATCACGGATCCATTCATCTCGTCTATTCTTTGGAATGATGGCGAACCCGTTCAGTCTCAAGGAGAAGGTTTCCAGCACCAACAAACCATTGATTTTGTAAATCTCATTAACACCTGTCTCCCCATCTAATTCTTCTAATAATCGTTCAACATTGTTCAAGCTCTTTGAAACAATGAGCCTTCTTTCACCAGCATCTCTTGGGAGGACAAACCCTTTCTTCCAGGTACTTTTTACGAAATTTGTGAAATAAACCACAATAATAAGCGAGGGAGCAGCACCAATCATCCCAAATACCAATTGTTGAGACTTTAACAGTTTGTCAATCCCACTGATGGCAATACTACCATCGACCTTTCCCTTCTGCAATTGAATCAACAACCCACGAATCAGCTCTCCACGTAAAACACCGAGTAATGGATTTTTCATGTCTGCTTCATACCGCTCCATAACTGGAGTTAGATCACCCTTTGTAACCATATCCTCCAACTGCATCTTCAAAAGCTCGATTTCAGAAGGCGCAAGTGCAACTGTGCCAGGTGTATTGTCAATTGCGTAGTCCACAACCATGCGTTTTAAAGAGTCCAAATCTGAAGTAAGCGATGTCTGCGACATGATAGATATTTCTGAAGTCGAGTCATGGCGTATTGTGGCAACAATGTCAGTTAATGGTTTGAGGATCCAGTTCGTGTAAAACTTGATGCTTGTATCAATCAAGTTGTGTCTGATGAATCCAATTATAGCATCACGGTTACTGATAGTGTTTCTAATAGCGTTAGGGCCATATAAAATAGAAAGCGCAATGGCAGGCCAGTAGCGTGTCAGCAAACTTGGTTTTGAGTATGCCTGAAGTTTGGATTTGGTGCTAGATGGATGAAATGTTTTATTGAGGGTTTCAGTAAAGGCATAGAGTGTTGTGAATGAATCTTTCATTGTTGATTCCGCTTGAAAACTGTTAAAGTTGTTGGAGATTAGATCATTTAGGAAGGCCCTGGTCTTACCAGTGTTGCCATTCAGCTCTTCGTAATCAGGGATATTGGTGATGAGATACCCCAGTGTCTTTGCAGCTTCGGATTGAGCTCTTTCAATAGACTGACCCTTTGATTTCAGCTCTTCATTGATAGAACTCAAAGGGGCGCTAATTATTATGCTGAAGAACTTCTTGAATTCAAGGAAGCTTCTAGTCGGATTCAAACCAGCCTTGTTGAATTTGAATGCATTGGTACTTAGTCTGTAAAATCCCTTGATATTGTTGGTGATTATGTTATTGTAAAGGGAATTGGTTAACACAGAAGAATAAAATCTCATATACTTGTAGAAGTCACTCACAAGAGAGTAGTTCCTGAATAACTGAGGCGACTGAATATCAAGGGACTTGACATCAGGAAGCCTTGTGCTAGCAATTTCAGAGACAACGTTTGATCCCAGTGAAATAACGCGGCCAGGGAAAGTTTGTAATGTGTAAAGCAGTGTTCTCCAACTGGAGGTGGAAGTAATATCATAGTAATAATAGCTGTCATTTAATGGAAGAGTCGACTTGAGGATTGTAGTTAGCAGCACCTGGTACAACGCAGCAATAGAATAAAGGACAACCAAGTTTTCCAACCTGGAAATCAATTGAAGATGTTTATCCACATCCTGAGTTTGTGTAGATTTTGCTTTTACAATCTGCGCCACAATGGAGCCATCCTTAAATGGTTCCAGAACCTTGATAACCTCAGCAAGTTTGATACCTTTAGCATAGTTTGGATCTTTGATTCTTGAAACAATACCACTGATCTTGTCAAAGCTCGATTGGATGGCTAAAAGTTTCCCGTTTACAGCCACTTCCTCCTCCAGACCTATGTCAGCGGTTAGCAGAAAGCTAGGGTTGTGTGCATTTAAATCAGCAACTTGTTGAAACACATCATCAGAAACTCTTTCGAGTTGTGAAATACTCAGTTTGAGGGTTTCATTGGCAAAGGTGGTGCTCATCTTAGATTGAAGAACAGATAGATCTTGACGTATATTTTTGAAATACATGAAGAATCGAAGAGTGATTCAAAACCCTGATCCGAGAAAAGCTTATATAAGCAAGCTTGCGAATTTGGTTATAATAGCAAGCAAGAGGCCCTCTCGGAAGTACTAGGAAATACCTTCCGAATATGTCTGAAACTCCGATTAACGTTTGCTATATCGAAAGTGAGGTATCTCTTACAGAATTCATAATATTATAGCCCTCCAATATGTGGAGGTGATCAACTGAAAGCCCCTAAGCTAGCTCTATCTAGTCCTGGCAACGGAGAAGAGTAGTACACAGAGTTTCAGAGAGTGTCTCGCATTTCTGACCGAAAACGGAACCACTAGCCAAAACAATCCCCGAAAGAGGAAATACAGTCTCGCCCAAAACGGAACAAATGGCAAGTTCTCTCAGCAAGAGAAACAAAGGTAACAAAGATGAGATTGGGAAGACTTGGCTTGTCACTGATGATTTATCTGTAAAAAATAGATCGGTGGCAAGCATCACTGTGAGCTCAAATATACCTGTTGGTTGCGAATTACTTGAAAGGCAGCATCGTAATTAGCCAATGCTTGTCTCTTTCTTGGTTGCATCGGTCTTTTGCTTTGTTTTTGTTTCGCTGTGGGCTCATGCGGGAGTTTCTCCCATTCTGACATTTCCCTCGCAAAGAAAACAGTGGCCAGAGATCTTCACAGCAAAAAAACCTGCTTTTATAAAACCAGGGAGGTTCGCAATTGCCAATTTACTTTCTTACTTTTTCTTCATTAACTCTTTTACAACTATAACAAAATGGGTATTATCGACTTGTCATTGAGAAGTGCCACCTTCGTCTTCTACGTTATCGCTCTAGGTTTGACTGGTTCCTTAGCTGCCGGCCATGCCACCTCCAGAGTCAACTTTGCTGTTTTTGCCTCAGCATGGGGTGTCCTTTTCTCCATCTACGGTATTGCAGCCGGCTTTGTTGAGCAACTGGCCTGGCCAATTCTCCTCACAGTCATTGAGTTCTTGAATTTTGTGTTCTCCTTTGCAGCAGCCACTGCGCTTGCTGCTGGTTTGAGAGTCCACTCTTGTAACAACCAAGTTTACTTGGACAACAACAATATTACCAATGGTTCAAGTGGCAGATGCAGAGAGGCTCAAGCTTCGATTGCCTTCCTATACTTTGCATTCTTCTCAAGTTTGGTCTTGTTGGGCTTTGCCATTGCTTCCTTGAGCAGCGGTGGTGCATTTGGCAGAAAGACCAGGGCTTCCAAGGGCGGTGTTCCAACCATTTCCACTGCTTAGAGATTGCAAACAACCACCTAATTTTGATACCACAAAACACTTCTTTTTTATTCCTATGCGTCCGTATCCTTGCCTATAAAAGTATCTTGTTTCTTTACTTGAATGGATAGAGCTGGTACAAACTGGCGTTGTATTCGTTTGTTGTTATATAACTCATTTAATGAACCTTTTTGTACTGTAAAGTGTCACTGTGTAGTCTAGATATTGTGAGATAAATCACATTAGTTGTGACGTTTTCGTTCCAAGTGACTTGCTTTCAAAACTGATGTCATAAGCAGCTAATGAAACTTGCAATCATATTGAATCAATTTCAAATTCATTTGCACCGCTAAAGCCTCAACCTTTGACCATTTAGATATACTCTTCAGCTAGTGCTTTGTGTGCCAGATCATTTACAGAAGAAGCCACCTCCTAGGAGAGAGAAAACTACGTCACACAGCAACTTAAATTCCTCGCCTTGCCACTCGAGTCTAGTTGCAGACCTTCTTGTTTCTAGATTCCACACTTGTCTATTGCCTTAGGGACACACTTCCACACTTGTCTACTTGATTTGTGGCTTCAGCTCTGTAACTTCAACAACACGTCAAACTTTTCTTATATGTCCTCATCTACCCCACAAAAATCAAGCAGTATGATGGTGGGAAGTTGCATTTATGAACCACTTAATTCGGACGAGTTGCTATCTCGAAAAACCTCCATTTTTGATCTATGTGATGATAAAACGCCAAACATATACACCTCGAATAACACTTTAAAGCTTGATGTACACCCTGGAGAGAAAGGAGCTTCTATTGATAAGCACCGAAATCCTCCAGGTGCAGAAGATTTGCATTTGGTTAGTCAGATCAGCAAGAGTATGGATATCAGCTCTGAGAATTCAACAACTAAGTCGTGGAGACTATTGCAAATGTCTTTAGATGGGGTTAATCCAGATTTAGCTAGCTGTTGTTACACTGAGTGATAATGAAGCAATATTACGAGGAGTGATGGAGTATTTTAAATCCATAGTAACAATCAGGATCCGTTGCCATGGGCCCATGGCAAAAGACTTACATAATTCAGAATAATGTCTATATATCACTCCTAACAACTATATCCAAGTAAAACACCAACAATGCAATTGACCTAGGCAGTAACCTTCATTGTCTCAACCCCCTCAACAATAGCATCAATTCGCTCTTTTTCGAGGGATGCAGTGACAGATTCCGGAGAAGACTCAGAATGCTGCTCAACTGGGAACTTCAGCTCTTCATGTTCACCTCTAAGGTCAAACTCACTTAAACCAACGATACCACCAAACTTTTCAAATCTCTGAAAGTAATGGTCTTTCTTACTTTTAGCCATCTCATTAACCTTTGGCCAGTACACGTCATGCTTATAAGTGAAATCCACGTTACCACCGTACAACTTGTCAAGTTGTTCCACTGGGCAATAGTTAGGGAATGGTTCATCAAAAACCAACTTTTCCCTGGTCAATGGATCAATGAACGGGTGAATGATCTTCAGGAAGGTCCAGCCCAACCATGGAATATTTGTTAGTAAGGCCTTACCCAATCTCTCGGGGTAATGCGTTTGTAAAATATGCAAGACTTGTCTTCCAACGTTGACAGGTGGGATTTTTCCATTTACATTAGGGACATCATCATATTGCTTGAAATCAATCAAAAGAGCCAAAGAATCTTGACCAGCAGGCATGAAATCAATAACTCTCTCCAGCATGAAAACCAAATGTTGAACTTGTCTAAAAGAAGTCTTGGTGTTTTGTCTACCTGGCTTCAGATACAAGATTGGTCTGGAGTCATTTTCATAACCTAAAATGACCTCCTTTCCTGTTTCGTTCTCGGGATCCACCAGATCTGGGTTGACAGTATCCTTCGTGAAATCAGGGCCATCAATCCCAAATTCTCTTCTCCATGCTACGGTTTTCTCAATTCGCTCAATGCAGTGCTTCACATCCCATTTGGTTGCCCTGAGATATCTTAGAAAGCACTCCTTAGTGAGCCACGCTCTCTCAACAGCGGTGATTGGCTTCAAGTCAGAAGGATCTGCATTTTTCTCAGTTACAGGAAGAGTAAGGTCTGTTTTCTGGAAGTACTTAAGTACCTCGTCGTACTTGTGCTGTTCTTCCTTCGTAAGCTCTTTCGCCTTGGGAATACTGGCAGTTGCTGGGACGTGATCAAACGGGATGTCCATCTTCACAAGTTTTGATGGGTCCACTTCGGGCTCCTGTGGTTGCTTCTTCTTACCAAAAATGGCCATTATCTAGGTGTTTCTGTGTTTCAGGGTGTGTGCACTCTGTGATTTGTAATGAGAAAGAATATTAAAATGTGTCTGACGACTGGTTCAACTAGTGATTTGGGACAGTATAACGTGTCTGTTAGTTTTCTGTAAAGTTGGATCAGTTGATTTGGGTTGTTCTTCCTGTGACCAAATCAAAGAGGGTAGGAAACCTTACAATAAAAGAGGACACGCTCGCCGTTATTTAGCGGTAACAGGATTTCGCGGGCCGCTTTTCATTTCTCTCACTCATCAATGCAACCTTAAACGAACTTCCAACTTGAGAAACCGAGCTCCGAGCTCCGAGAGTTTAGTCTCGGCCGATGTTAACTCCGGCTGACTGAGCGCCTTCCGTCGCCGATATCCGATAACCTCTTATTTTCAAATCACATGACCATAGGTGTAGTCGGGCATTCCGACTTCAGGGCTAGCTGTTTTTTTCTGGTTTCAGCTTTTTGGTGTCACTTTCCGCACTCTAAAATTGAAACTATAAGGAAGGAAATCTACACGATAATTTGAACATGCCCATGACGTTACTTCCCCTTTCAACACTGTGTGTCCATGTTTTGTTACAAAACCACAATCTGCTCTCTGATCTGGGTGAAGTACGGTACTCACTTATCAAGAGAGTTCTTCTGAGGCTGTCTGCCCAACAACTAATGAAGCTTGAGAGCAAGAATCCCATGCTTGTGTTTGATGATGGAGACGTATGGGATGGTCTGATAAGGAAAGACTTTCCCCTTGAGGCTCGTGACAAGTATACCACTAATAAAGGCAAGATCCGGAAGTTTTATCAAATGCAGATGGACGAGTTTGGCGTGGATCATACTGCCATGAATATAGACCACCACATCAACGTTGAACAAATCGAGACAGGAGTATCATCATCACTCAAGAAATATAAGTTTCCGTATAAGCTGGTCTACTTGAAATTAGAACAGGATTATAGGGCTAAAGAAGAAATGGCAATAGAGAATCTGAGACGTAAGAGGGCAGAGAGATCAAAGGAGAAAAATGAAGTAATTCAATTGAATGAGGTTATTGCCACGGATAACTTCAACTCAAGAAAGCGATTTTCACCTGCAAAGTCATCATTACAACATCGTTCAAAACTGTTTCAGAAAGCTCATGAAGAGGTTAAGAGACAACAAGAGAACTTTAGAAATCCCTTGGTTGAATATAGGGTTGTTAAAAAGCCACAAACTATGATACCACTGAAAAGCACACCATCACCACCTTCATCTGCAAAAATACAAGATCAACAAAGAACAATAACAACGCCACCACACTCGCCAAGGAGCCTATCACCAACCCTACAGACTACTAAAGCACTGACATCAACTACGCTAATGAGATCCCTAGTCAAACCAAAGTGCTCCAAACAAGTTTCCATTTTCCATACAAAGAGAAGACCATTGATCAAAAAAAGAAAGACTCTTATCAACAAATCCTTACAAGGCGAACCACCTGAACCCTCCCTTGGAAGTACCTCTCTGCAAACACCACCAAACCCTCCAATGAAAAAGATCAAACTTGGTGAATATCTTGCTAAAGATTCCAGATAATTCTCATTTATGGTTAACGACACACATTGCATCCCAACGACAGATTTATAGACAATAAAATCAAATATCCATTCGGCGCTATGTCGGACATTTAACCAGTAGATAATCTCCCCTGTACGAATAGGCCTGGACACCGTGTATCTCCTTGCAATCTAACATTTGCTTGACGGTAGCCACTAACGAATCTTCCAGCGAGATCCAGTGATCCCTACCAATCAATTCTAAAGTCTTAGAGAATTCGAAGGCGGTTGTCAACTCTTGAACAAAGTTCCAGGAGAAGACATGATATCATTGCCTTTACCAGCAACCGCACTCAACTCAGGAAAGTTCTTATGGATAATGTTGAGAATCAACAGAATGCACCATGGCCCACTTGAAGTAAAAAGTCTCTCGTTACATAGACTTTTCATCCTGAATTGCCTTAACGTGCAACCATGCAAGATCCTTAACATTAATAGCCAATCCTCTTGGTTCCATGTGTCTTCTGTCAAGGGCTTGTTTGGCAACTTTTCTGGGTTCATGATGGCAGCAAAAGAGGATCTCACACTGGATCGATCTGCGGGATGAAGCTCGGGCTGGAAACAAGAATATTATTATTTCCTTCCACAGCTGGTATCAAATATGCGTCTTCAAAAGGCATATTCATAACAAAGGAGAACGGTGGAGAAATGTGCAAAATCTTAGTGATATCCTTGGTATTCTTCAGGTCTTGCTCAAACGTATCAGAGGCGCCGATATCTGAATAACAATTCCGTATGTCAATTGACTAGGTGGATTGAATTCTTTGAAGTGAGTTTGTGAGTTGGCCTCTCTGGTATTCTGCCCTGGCAGTACGAATCACCTTGAAGCCAACTTTCAAAAGGTAATTGGTTATGTGAACAGAGGTGTATCCGGAGGCATCGGTCAGAAGGATAGCACTAGACATTACTGGTATAGTTTCTCTAGTTAACGTGGGTCAAATCTAGTAACACGATCAAGCGACCTTTATAAGTGTTTGTGAGTTGCTACCCTTGTATTTCAATTTGAAGGAAACCACCAAGCACTAAAACCACGGCCACAGGATTCATGAAACACATGGTCTAAACCCTGATAGTGCTTACGGGTGCATTTCAGGTTCACTTGGGATGTGTGTATGCCATTCAGTTCTTCCAAATATGCTCCCGTAGTAGTGGAAGTCAGTTATCAAATCAAAGTGTGCTATATCATGTGTATGCGTTACCCCATCTGAGCATTCATTCCTTGGAATAATAGGTTACAATCAACCAAGCTCTATCTCTGTCCTAAAAGAGTCACTGCTAGCCTTTACAGTCTTTTAACAATGATTAACTTTTATTTTTTTAAACTTATTTAAAACATCAACAAGCTCGAATAGCTTAAACAGAAGTGCCATGAGTTTTCTTGTAATCTAAAATCTGCTTGGTGGAAGCAACAACAGTCTCTTCAAGGGAGATCCATCTGTCTTTGCCAACCAATTTCAAAGTAGCAGATGTGTCAAATGATGGAAGGTAGTCTGCAATAAACTTGTCACTGAGGGCATCATCATTGGCACCTCTGCCAATCTTACCATTCAATTCAGGGAAATTCTTGTGAATGATGTTCAAAAGCGTCTGACCAGTGAATGCACCACCGACTGGGAAAAGTCTCTCACCAGCAAGCTTGTCATCTTGAATGGCCTTCACATGAAGGAAGGCTACGTCTCTCACATCGACACCCAACCCACTTGGTGCAGAGATGAAGTCCTTGGCGTCCAATGGGATAGATAGGAACCCGTTGACAATCTCAGCTGATGTGTTCAAGGAGGGATTAACTAGGACGTCAGAGAAAAGCTGAGTACCGAAAACATATGGTGGTGTGACAGTACTAGCTGTAAAATTTGGCTTTTCCTCCTTGATGAACTTCCAGACCTCAGCTTCAGCTAGTTTCTTGGAAGCAATGTAAGCGCCTTCCTCATTTGTAACATCTTCCCATTCAATTGGATTCCAAGTCTTCTCTGTATGAACAAAGGATCTGTCAGTAAACTTATCTGGGTTCATGATGGAGGCAAATGATGAGGTCACAACAACTCTGTCAACCTGTGGAGCAAGTTTCTTCGCAGCAACAAGGATGTTTCTAGTACCTTCGACGGCTGGGGTCAAGTAGGCCTCCTTCAATGGCTTATCCAAACCAAATGAGAATGGAGAGGCTGTGTGTAGGATCTTGGTGATAGAAGGATTTCTCTTCAAAACTTCGTCAAAGGCATCTGAACGAGCAATATCTTCAACAATCTCGTATGTAAGGTCACCTTGTGGGTATAGCTCTTTAAATTGAGCAGTTAGCTTGTCAGCCTTCGATTGAGATCTCACGGTACCAATGACCTTGAAGCCGGCCTTCAAAAGGGCGTCAGTGATGTGAAGGGCAATAAAACCAGAAGCACCGGTAAGAAGAACAGTAGTAGCAGACATTTATTTATGGATTGATGATCGAGTGGATTGGTTGAGTAGTATATTCACAGCAATTTTAATAGCAATGAAGGCCGCTTTTATAATTCCAGCACCCACTTTGAAGGTAATTTGTAATCCGCACGCAACATTGCAGGATGAGTGTGCAGACCGCAGGACGCAGAACAATCAATGCTTACTATCAAAAATAAACTCTGCTCGATATCGTAACATTGACTTTGATTTGTAAACAAGATTAGTAATTAACTTTAATGTGTAGTCTGGATAGAAATCATCCATAGCACATAGCGTAGTCAGACTTACAACTATGTCACAGACACCTCTTAACTCTCTTCACCCATTTCTTTTTTGTGTGGCGCAAACCAGGAATTTTTCCACTATTTTGTTATTAGTCTACTTTCATTACAAAGCTTCGAGAGTGTTCGATTTACGTTTGGGCTCAAAGCTATAGAAGCCGTCTGGCTGGCATCAGCATTTGCGAGATCTTCAACTATTCACACACACACACACACACACACATTAGACAATGTCAAAAACTGAACTCATGGATATTGGAGAGCACTGCGCTTTCTGTGGTCAGCTTGACTTCCTCCCATTCAAATGTGCATGTAGTCAAACATTTTGCAAACAGCATCGCTTTCCGGAGATTCATCAGTGTTCCAATCTGGATCAGATAAACAGGGTCCAGCGTGAGAGGGATGCTATTAGAACAGATCATTTACCTCCATCTCAGTCTTTATTTCCTGATAGATCAAACTTCAAGGTCCAACTCAAGACCACTGATGACTCCCCCACAACTACTATGGCCTCTCTCAAACCAACTGCATTCAACAAGCTCAAGAAATTTTTCTCCAATAACAAAAGAAGCATACAAAAGACAGCAAAATCTTCTCAGACTAAGAAGATCATTGAGCTTGCAAAGCTTAAGGGTGCGGCGAAGGGAGACTCTAAAGTGGCCGCTAGTGAGAGAATCTACTTATGGATACAGGTGATCGATAATGAGAATGATAAATACGACTCAATTGTTAAGAACCCAGTATATGTGTCAAGGGGATGGCCTGTTGGAAGGGCCTTGGATTCAATTGCCTCCACATTGGCTTTGAAGAACTCCAATAATAGAACAACAGATGACAGTCAGAAGCTCAACCTTTTCCAACAGAAGGGTGACGATTTTGTCAAAGTTAGCACTAATGCTCGCTGTAACACTCTTGAAAGCGGAGACACTCTGTTCATCGTCAGAGGCTCTGATGTCTAGCTTCAAGATGAGTTTTTTTTACATCTGTAATCTTGTTGTACTTGGTACCTGGTGCTGCCTCATTAGGTGGACAGGTTGTTGATCATTGGATTATTACTGATTTTAAATGTTTGACTATTTAGGATTTAGGATAGTGCTACCACGTAATTTCTTTTTGTCGAGAAATCAGAAATCGACAAAAAATCAAACAACAAACCGCAAAACCCAGCTAACAATACCACACGCATAACAACGAGTGCCCACTGCCCAACGGCCGAGCTATCCACCTCCAACAGAACTTACGACCTCCACTCTTTACCTGATATTTGGTGATTGATTTGTTGCATTTGCTTCTAATTTTCCCTTTGCTCGAGATAATAGCGGTTCTTTGTTTGTTATCACCACAGATTACCACAGGTTTGTCAAGACATCGCCTCCTTAACGCAGCTCGTTTACAAATAGTCCTTCTAGCACCGTGATTACCGCCACTCATACGGGGATCACCTTTTGGTTCATATTTTACACACTGTGCTAGTACGTGTTGGTTTGTATTTTTGTGCTACTGATCTCCTGATCTCGTTGCAACCAACACAGACATCATTTTGACATCATTTCATTTTTACACTGCACTGTTGTTTTTATTTCATTTCCATCCAGTCTTCAATCTAATCATTCACAATGAGTGGACGTAACCAGGCCACTACTGCTACTGCAGCTGCAGTTGCAGCCTCATCCGCTGCGATAAACAACATCACTAATACTAATGGCCAACCACAGTCATCACAACAACAAAAACAGTCCTCGTCTGGCAACAACTCCAACTCTACTATTGTTGGTCTGCATTACAAGATTGGAAAGAAGATTGGCGAGGGCTCTTTTGGTGTTATCTTTGAAGGTACAAACATGATTAACCAAGTCCCTGTTGCTATCAAATTTGAACCAAGAAAAACCGAGGCTCCTCAACTCAGAGATGAATATCGAACCTACAAGAACTTAACAGGCTCTCATGGCATTCCAAGCGCTTACTACTTTGGCCAAGAAGGAGTACACAACATCTTGGTCATTGACTTGTTGGGTCCTTCTTTGGAGGACTTGTTTGACTGGTGTGGAAGAAAGTTCAGTGTTAAGACCACGGTACAAATTGCTGTTCAAATGATCTCATTAATTGAGGCATTGCATGCACATGACCTCATCTACAGAGATATCAAGCCAGATAATTTTTTGATTGGAAGACCAGGCCAACCTGATGAGAATGAGATCCACTTGGTTGACTTCGGTATGGCAAAGCAGTACAGGGATCCAAGAACAAAGCAACATATTCCTTACAGAGAGAAAAAGTCTTTGAGCGGTACTGCAAGATACATGTCCATCAACACCCACTTGGGTAGGGAGCAGTCAAGAAGAGACGACTTGGAAGCTTTGGGTCATGTGTTCTTTTACTTTCTTAAGGGACAATTACCATGGCAAGGGCTAAAAGCTCCAACTAACAAACAGAAGTATGAGAAGATTGGAGAGAAGAAGAGATCTACTAATGTCAACGACTTGTGTTCCACCTTGCCACCTCAGTTTGCTCAATACCTAGAGACTGTTAGAAACTTGAACTTTGAAGAAACTCCGAATTATGAAGGGTACAGAAATTTACTCATCTCTGCGCTGGATGATATCGGGGAAACCTGTGATGGTGAATTTGATTGGATGAAGTTGAATGGTGGTAAGGGTTGGGATCTGACCATTAACAAGAAGCCAAATTTACACGGTTATGGTCATCCGAATCCACCAAACGAAAAGGACCGTCATCATAGATCTAACCAACAAAGGAGAAATAGACACCTACAACAGCAGATCCAGCAATCCCAGACGCAGCAATACCAAGCATATCAACAGGCGCAGCAACAAGTTATTCAGAGTCAAGAGTCTCGTGCTGGTTTGCAACAGAGTGGCTTGAACAGCACAAGTAATGCATTAAACCAACAGCAGTTCCAGAACAAACAACCTGCTCCAATCAGAGACCAAGTGAATTCCAATAATACATTTGACAATGGAAGACAAAACCAAATACATCAACGTTTGAATGATGACGACAGTGCAAATGGCAATAAAGGCTTCTTCTCCAAGTTGTTGTGCTGTTCATGAGATCTGTTTGATGGTTCTTGGCATTAGCCAAAATAGAAATGTATTTGATTTGAGCTTTAGTTCTGGGGCTACACCATCTTATTTTTGTAACTATACTCTATTCCATATTACGGTTAGATTCTTCTTATAATATATTCGTTTTATCCTTGAACAGTGTATGTGTATGTGTATAGAGCATTATAATTCTCGAAAGGAAGCGTCCGTTTATTTGTATGGGATCACCAGTGTTTTCTCTTTTACTGGTGCTAGAGCATATAGAAGTGGCTGTGAAGTGAGCGGAACACGACTCCTAGCAGAAGGATGTACTTCACTTACTTGAGCTCATGAAGGTACCACAACCAGTTAGAGCTACTATATAAACATTCATTACTATTAAAATTCAAGATGATGCGGTGGCTCAATGGTAGAGCTTTCGACTCCAGTTGGAATTCAGTGCAATCGAAGGGTTGCAGGTTCAATTCCTGTCCGTGTCAATCTTATTGTTTTTTACAGGCTGCACTGCACCCCTTTAGGTGAGTGAACAAAACAGGAGGTATTTTATTCACTACGGTACCATAAGTAATGCTTTAAGTTATAGTTAAAATGGTTTAGCACACTTTCTCAGTTCAATTTCGCCCGTCGTGGGACAAATCATAGTCTGCCAGTCAATAGCATACATCAGAGAGCCAGCACCATTGTTGGACTTAGCAAACACCACACCCAAGTCATTTCTAGCTGTCGTTAAGTAATAATTACTTCCATCACCAAGAGATAAAACCTGAGCCCTCACAATATCACCTGGCTTGAACATTTCAATAATCTTAACCTTGTCTCTCTCTGTGGATCGAACATCCTGAACTCTGATTATGCCCTTGAAGTTCTCGCCCAGATCAGAAGAGTTCAAATGAATCTGGAAGAAGTTTGAGTGCGAGCCATAGGCATTAAAATTGTCTGTAATGGAACCATTAGCCCCGATTCCTGAATCTTTCAAGATATTTCCATTGCCCTCGATGACTAGAATTTCAACAGATGCTTGTTTGAGGTTGAGCTTCGTGACACGAGTGAGAACAATATCACCTTCTTTCGGTAGGTTGTTCGTTATTTCAGTTATTTGTTTGGCTGATTTGCCTTGTTTCTTTTCGAATTCTTCAAAGTCTTTGTAGTCATTGAAGTTGGAGTTCTGTACAGAAATCTTGAACTTCTTGAGAACTAAGTGGTTATTGTCATCCTTCTCCTTTTCAGATAGTTTAGAATTCTCTCCTTCCTCAGTCTTCACCTCGATAACTTCTTCCACTTTGACATTCCCAACTAGTGTTGCACTTATGACCTTCTGTTTCACACAGTCTATCTCATAGTCCTGTATCGCTGTTCCCTTCCCTGCCTCAAACTTCACGACAGAGTTTCCATCAGCTGGTTTATACAGTGGTGCAAGAAGCTGCCCTGGAACAACGAACTTGGGTATTTCTGTAGTCATGTTCGGTGTGATTGAAGATTCAGCAGTGAAAGTCTGAACTCCAATATGTGAAAATTTTATGTGACCCAACCATTCTTGGTGTAGAACCGTTTTTTGTCCTTTTTTTTTTTTAGAGATGAGCGAGCTCCACATAAGCATAGCTCCCTCCAGATAATGGTTGACTTCCCAACCCATGTGAATGGCGCCCCACCAGTGATCACTTTAAGAGAATATGATGATGCTGAATGGGCTAAAGACACCGCTGTTGACTTCAACAAGGAGAAAGGTAGTTATGTGGTGGTAAACATTAATGACCAGAGTCACATCATTGCTACTTTTGACAAGGCCTCTGCTATTGTATTGGAGGAGATATTCAACTCAGCAAAGAAACAGTACGCTACAGAGCATTCTGAATCCTTGAAGAAAGAGTACGAGTCTTTGTGAACCAGTCACTTACGAATATACTTGAATTTTTAATGGATCACTCACTCAGTATCCAACCTGAAAACATTTCATTTCTCAAATTACACGTCAAGATATACTTACAACTTCTCATTCTTGATTAACGATCCCTCATCATACAAGTTCTTCAAAACCTCACTGAACTTCTTCTTTGCATTCGCTCTCTTCAACTTTAACGTTGGAGTGAGCACCTCATCTTCAACCTTTAGTGGCTCAACATCAAAATGCAAGTTGTGAATTTTTTCGAAGCCCTGTAGATCGCCCTGTTTAATGTGTTGATTGATCTCCTTAACAATCAATGTCTTAAACTTCTTTGTCTTCAACAAATCAATCAATTCCTGTTCGCTATCAACATGAATTTCGTGGTGCTTCTTCAAAAACTGAATTAGGAAATCACTAGCAATACCAGCCACACCAACAAGGTAATTCTTCAAACTATCACCATGCACATAAATTTGCGTCAACATTGGACTGTTGGCTAAGTAGATATTCTCAATCTTCTCGGGGGTGATGAACTCACCTTGAGACAACTTGAAGAAGTTCTTGACACGGTCAATGATGAAAACTCTACCTTCATCATCGAAGGTAGCAACATCCCCTGTACAGTACCAACCATCTTCAGTAAATGCTTCCACAGTACTGGTAGGGTTCTTGTAGTACTTCTGGAACATCTGCGGACCTCTTAGCAAGAGCTCTCCACGAATGAACGGTTGATCATTGATACTGTAACCCAACTCAGAACAGTCTCTCAATTTCATCTCCACAGTGACGGAAGGTGGACCAGAGTTACTTGTAGGAATTTCTTGGAATGGATCACCAAAGAAGCACCCAGAGAATGATTCAGTTGAACCATAACCAATACCAACCCCGATATCCAAAACAGTTCTCAGAAAATTGATTGTATCCAAGCCCAATGGAGCAGATCCAGTAATAGCAAACTTCAACCTGTTGAATCCGATCAGCTTCTTCAAGAAGATCTGAATCTTGACTTGCTCAATTGTCTTCAATTTCTTGAAATCTGCAATTGTGGCCAAGTTCTCACCAAATTCTGTCTTAAGGACGTCCCTTAGCATTGATTCGAGCTTGTTCCAGACCCTTGGTACAGAACATAAGTAATGGGGTCTCAATGCCCTGATATCATCGAACAAGAACTTAGGATCTTCTGGTCGTGAAAGCATAGCAACAGAGTACCCAAGCGATAACTCCAGATTGGTCAATTGGCGCTGATATATATGTGCCAATGGCAAAGTGCAGAGTGCACAAAGTTGCTCATCGGCATCACTTCTGTTGCTGTTGTAATCATTGAATTTAGTTGGATCAAGTTTAGAGACTGGTCTCTGAAGCCCAATTACACCACAAGTTACCGCAGCAACTGCCATTCTGTGTGTCAATACCACACCCTTTGGATTGCCAGTTGTACCTGAAGTGAAAGAAATCGTGTAGAGTGTGTCTGGTGTCGGGGGATTAAAATCAGTTGGCAACGGATTTCTTTCACCAGTCTTCTCCACCGCTCTGAAATCAATCAATGTCACACCGACCTCCTTACTCCTATCAAAATAGTCGTGGTCGTCATGTTCAAACTCATCAAGAGATACCATAATCAACAATGCTGGAATGCCACCATTCCTCTTGATCTCAAGGATTTTTGGGATTTGACTCTTTGTCAAGAAGATAATTGGAGACTCGGTTAGTTCCAAGATAAACTTGGAAGACTCCTTGCCTAAAGTTGGGTATAAAGCAGTGTTCGGTAAAGAGTAGTCTCTCGTGGCCAAGTCAATCAACAACCACTCTTGTCTGTTTGGAGAAAGGATGGATACAGTGAAGTCCGGCTTCCCTGTGGTAGATGTCATTTGTGGTGAGTATTTGGCATGGTTTGTCACTAAGTACAAAATACCAGAAGCCAGATTATTCTTTCTGAGCTCTACCTCCTTGTAAGTCTGGTACGTATAGAAGTTGTCGAACTGGCGCTTGCGAGTGTTAAAAAACTTTCTGATCCCAAGACAATTGTCATTTGGGAAACGGCGAACAGAATTGGCAAAGAGCTTTGAGAGAGTGTCAAGGTCTGGGTGCAACTTCTCCACTGGCTCCTCTCCCTTGAGACAGGCAGAGCGATAGATCGCCGAATAGCCAGGCTTCTCACTGTCAGGCACTGGGATTGCACTGTACCTTAGTGATATTGGGAAGGTTGTATTAAGCTGTTTGAAGGTCTCGTCAACCGACATTTGTTCGGGGTTGTTATTGTTGAAGCCTGGGGTCTGAAAGTGAAGTTGATTGTGCACCAAGGAGTTCTTAAGTAGGCGTCACTCCCCGCCTTCCCCATATGCCCTGATCTCCGCAAATTAGACGTGATGCTTGCTGAGTGGGTTGAATCCTAACCTTTTATTTTGTAAGCATAAAAGAAAGTGGGGAGATGGTGGTTTCCTAGACCAATTTCCCCCTGGGCCACTTTTACCGGAGCTTTGTGACACATTACATTGAGACAATGACACATTCGTTCACACCCCCTCCCCCATAAAGCCAGCCAAAAGCATTTTGCCGAGGAACATTAATATTTTCGCGAAGTCTTACCTACAGGCACAAACACGCGTTCCTATACCTTGGAAGGTAAACAAAGGCTACCTCTAACTACTATTTCCATCTGTTTGAACGTTGTGGGTATGGATGAGCGAATACGGCACCGTCTGGATCAATCAGGAAAGGATGTTGACACAACCGAGCTCATTCAGCGCCTAGCTAGAGCACGTCTGACTGCCCACGATACCACAACCAATGTTGGTGCCAACCTTTTGGGTATTGTTGATTCTCCAAGTGAATCAACCACTGCTTTGTTGAACAAGGATATCCACAGCTTTATCGGTGACACTAATGTCTCCGAATCTACAATGATGATTCAGGGACATGTACCCAAGACCCCAGAAAGAAGACCAATTTCGGGGAGTTCTTTGAATATGGCTACTGGTTTTGACGATGAAGAATATTATGATGATGACGATGGCTATAACAGTGATCAAGGTCTTAACAAGCATCACACTTATGAGATTGACCCTGATCACCTCATTTACTTATTAACGAAACTTCCTCTGTCGACCAAAGCGACACACTTCAGGCACATCTTGTCAAACTACATTGAATCAATGCTAACACATAACATGAATATATCTGCTGATCGATTCATCATAACCATCTTCAACCAGCTGAGTCAACCAGACTTTAATCTAGAGCAAAGCCCTAAAATGGCCAAGATCATTGACATTTTTGTGAATAGCCCTTGCAACGAGGCAATGAAGCTTTCAAACTTCATCTATTTTAGCCAAGTTCACAATACAGAGATAACATATTTCAATCTATGGCTAATAAAGTCTCGCAAATACAGGGAGTTAAAAAAATCAGAGTCGGTTTGGAACACATATCTTGTCAAGAAATACCTCGCCAGATGGATTCTAAAGTATGATATCTACCAGAATGAGTTGGCTTCCAATGCAAAAATTTTTAGTGACGTCAAGAAGATCCTCAAGTTCTACGAAATCTGGAAAGTGAGGCATAACAAGGTTCAGAAGTTGAATCAAGTGGTTCAGTGCCATCAAGAATCGAAGTATTTTTACAAATGGACTAGCAGGATCAACAATGACTGTGACCGGGCTGACGATCTCTACGAAGTAAGTCTTTTGACAAAATATTGGCAACAGTGGAAACTCAAAGCTCGAAATCGAGATCGCGTTCTAGATGAGCACCGACTAAGAGTCTTCATGGACAAATGGAAATGCAAGTATGAAAGGATCAAGGAGATGGAGAATGAATCCAAACTTCTGGAATTGGTGCTTCATGGTGGATACTTCTTTGTCAAGTGGAACCGTGAGGCTCTTCTTCTGCTAAACAATACGGAGGCTCTGTATGAAAGACTCAAGGTACGAACTTGGAGAAAATTTGTTGGCATTTGGCAGAACTCACTGGCAATCAAAAGAATTGAGAACCAAGCTCTTCTTTCAAGAGATCAGATTATGCTGGAATTCTTCTTCAAAATGTGGCTGAAAAGAAAAGATAATGCTTTACAAATTCAAGAGATACTTATGTGTAAATCGCAGAAATTGAAGAGTATGGTTTTCAAAAACTGGCAGCGCCACCTCCTCATCAATTCTCAAGTCAGAAAGTTCTCCCAGGAAGCCACAGTTCGGAAGCATTTCAAGTATTGGAAATTGGAAACACTACAGAAAGTCTATGGACAGGATAACAAGTTTGATAAAGCGCTGGTATCAAATAAATTCGCAGTATGGTTCAAGAAGTCCTGGAACAGTCAACAGCTGAAAGCGTACAGGTCCATGATGGTTCAGAAATATTTGAAAGTATGGGTGGCAAAATATCGGGAGAATACAAACCTGATGGGTGTGAGTCAAGATGCCAGTAATACCTTCCTCGGGCTGAGATACTTGAAACGCTGGAGGAGCCGGCTGAAGTTCCACCAAACTGAGTTGCAACGAAGATTACTCTTCTTCCAGAAAAAGGTGGCATTCAACAAATGGGGAGCCAAGGTCGATAAGGTTATCAAAATGAAGACAAAGGCTACAAACTATTATCAGAATGACTCATCTTATCTCGTCAAATCACGATTCTTGCGACACTGGCGCACCCGATATGAATCATCTAAGCAGACCAGACTTGAAAACATCTTAGGAATTTACAGGCTTGAGAGGTGCATAGAGCTAGAGCAGACCTGCTTTTCTCAATGGAAAGACCAGACAGATTCTTACGTTAGGTTGCTAGAGGTTTACAAGGACCTGGTTTCGAAGAAGACTATCCTACCAAAATTTATAGGGATATGGAAATCCAAGCTCAATTATATCCAGGCTATGGAGAGGCAAGCCAATGAGATCAACAATGTGAATCTGCTTTCATCTGGTCTCAACAAAATCCAGCTGCGTATGACTCAGATTCAAGAGATCAATCAGCTGCTTGGTATCCACAGTCAAGACAAAGAGTTGAGACTAATCTTAAAATACTTGAACGTTTGGAGTTTGAAACTATTGAAACAGAAGAGAGATAATGAAAATATCAAAAGCTTTAGAAACAGGTGGAACAGAGCACATTTGAGGGCCATCTTACTACTCTGGAAGGGCAAATTGCAAGATTTTCAAAATGCGACAGCTTATGAAGAAATTGATTACTCACCAATAATTCAAAGATCAAATCCATTATTTGGGGGACACTACCATCAGACTCCAAAGAAGCCAACTCATGATTCCAATGTCAGTGTTAGTGGGTCTAGCATTCCTGGGAGTGAACGTATCAAAAGGGAGAGATACGAGGCCTTGAAGACGAGATATAGCCAAGTGAAGTATGCAATCCCAAGTCCATTGAAGTTTGAACAGGTGAACCCATTAAGACAGAAGTCGACACTGTCTACTTCAAAGAAAATTACTCTTCCACCACCATTTCCATCGAATCCTGGATCTGATACTAGGAAGCTGAAGTTTGTTGCAAGAAGGGGTTCTGGTTCCATTGATGGCAACAACAAATTCATCACGCCAGCAATTACAAGAACAATCAAACTACCAACGACGTACAATGATAGTGATGATGATGGAGATATTGAGGAGTTTGATAATGATCCTATCTCTAGCCCTATTATATCACATCGCAACGTCTTCAAGTACGGATCCACACAGAAGAGAACTGACAGCAAGCGGTCCTCGGCGTATGGCGGTCAGAGTGCGGGCCTGTTTTAAAAAGAGTGCATAGCCCATTATGCTTCATTCCCTGTAGATTGTAAGTAGTAGGTAGGCTCTTTTTTAAATTGTACCTTTGGCAGAACTAGTTGGTCCTAATAGGGACTAGTTAAAGCGAGAGTTAATGTTGATTCAGCGGTTGGGGCACTAAAGGCGGTAAAACCGCGAGACCCAATCGCCGAGCGGCCGAACATCAACAAGAAGCTTGCATAAGCCCCGAACCCCGAGCGCATTATCGCGGAAATAAGGCGCATTGCTCTGGATCCCGCTAAAACCCTTTGAATTTTGTTTAAGCGATTACAAACGTACTTTGCCCAGCATTTGTCAGGAGCAACATAATGCCATATGTTATAAAGTAAAGGTTCACTCCCTGGTTTGACCCACAATTTGTGAGCGCTATTGAAATAATTGTGAAGAACATTTTTAACCAATTGCCGGTTCCTACTCCTATTACACCTGCACTCTGTTTCTGCCGAGGCGCTTTTCAAAGTTTACTTTGTGACAACTACCAAACTCAAGGAGCTGCCGGTCTACCGCAAATTGTTTAAGATTTATCTCTTCCCATATACTCCTCCTTGTTCAAAGATGCCCTTTCTGGTTTCCGATATCGCCATGAGCCGGAAAGCCTCCACTGATTCCGTTATAAGTACTCTCAGCCCTAAAAGCAGACACGTTCTAGCCTTCAACTCCAAGTTCGTTAAGGCGTTAGAGATGTTTCCTAGCGGTAACTCCATTAAACAGTTAAAAGAGTTGATTAACTTCCAGAACTCGTCTAGTGAGCCAGAGAAAATGACGAAGAGCGCTGGCAAGAACAAAAACTTAAGACTTCAGACCAAGCAAATCAAGGTAATAACCAGAAATGATCTTCTAGCAAACACCTACGACTTTGAACTCAATTCACCAAAGAGGCGCCCATCTGATACATCACAATCGAATCCACATGACAAGCTTAAGAAGTCTAACTCTACTAGATCCAATAGATCGCAACGTAAGAACAAACTGAAAAACGACACATCAGCGCCACTGTTTACACTTGACAAGCTTTCTTTAGATGAGACAGACTATCGTCACTCTTTAGTGACATTCCAGATGGATCCTGCTCATGACATTGATGATATATCAGACCACGACCCATTCATCCCAACTAGTGACTTGATCAAGAAGGATCTTGTGATGATGAGCAACATTTTCACTGATGACGGTCTTTTGAGTATTCCAGTGTACAAGACTATCTCGAGAACAGATTCCGAGATATCACGTCCTTGCTACAATAACAATCTTTAATTCTTGCACATAATTATTTTCCTTTCTCCTTTGATACAGTATATAGTTTAATGCCCGTTACGAACCATATTGCTACCGATGTATGTTTGACCGAATCAATCGACTCGATTTTAACGGCCTTGATGTAGCCGGATGCATGCAAACTCGGAGGCTTCTAAAAAAGGCATCCTCGGATTTGCTTGCCTCTGGAGGGACATCTTATTACAGCTTATACCACTCACTAGCGACCGGCTTTCTCAAATTAATATCAGCAGCCTCGTTTCCTTATCACTTCTACCAACTACCCTATATGGCTAGACCCAGACCAAATATTTCAAGATAGTTATGCTGTACCTTCGCATGTGTTTGCTTGGAGTCTTCATAGCCGCTATGAACGTTGCTGGCGCTTTAGCCGCCAGAGATGGAAGACCATCTAAATATGAGGCGCTCTGGAACTTGAACCTTGACTATTTCGAAGACTTCAACGTCAACAACGATGACACACTGTTGCAAGTGAGTGAGAACCTTGATATCAAGAGGCTTCCAAGGATACAGACTGGTCCCATAAGTGATGATGAAATTACTTTGGAGCCAGGTGAAATACCAGACTACGTGCTTGAGTACAACCCAATAGTTTATCTCTATACCGAGGAGAAGTATCTTCCCTACGATGTTGAAGACTACGTGAGTCATTTCCGTTTGCAGCACAGGAATGGATCCCTGATATTCAACGATTCTTTATCATTGCAAAAGCTGGGGAAAATTTCACACGACACAAGCATTGACATTTCCAATACTTTCCTCGTTTCAAACTATGAATTTTCAAATGATCCTGATTGGCTTACAGGGAGAAAGAATAAACCCAGTTTGACTAATGGCAAGATCAAGGATGCCCCTGCCATTTTGATAGTCGTCGACAAGGGTAATGGCTGGGTTGACGCATACTGGTTTTACTTCTATTCATTCAACCTTGGGCCTTTTGTCATGGGCAAAGGTCCTTATGGCAACCACATTGGGGACTGGGAGCACTCACTAACGAGATTTTATAAAGGTAACCCTGTATTTGTTTGGATGTCTGCACACGGTGGTGGAGGTGCCTATCACTACAAAGCTCTAGAAAAATCAGATACTGATGGCAAAAAGCCAATAATCTTCAGTGCCAGAGGAACCCATGCAAACTATGCGTCTACTGGTCAGCACCCTCATGACTTGCCATTTGGCATTCTGTCTGACTTCACAGATCGCGGTGCGCTATGGGATCCATCAAAGAACTTCTTGGGATACACCTGGGATGGGTCTAAAATTTACCCAGTCAGTAACGAAAGTAAGGCTGATAACTCAAGGGAGCTGGCCTATGGTGACTGGCTCCTGTTTGAGGGACATTGGGGTGACGACAAATTAGATCCAACTGATCCTAGACAACAGTGGTCGCCTTGGGAATGGAAATACATTGAGGGGCCTACAGGGCCTCTGACGAAGCATTTGACGAGGAAAAAGCTTTGTCAAAGAAGCAAATGGTGGAACTTCTGGGATGGTTGTCCTCCGAAAAACTTTAAGAACTTGGGTGAGGGTTACGAGAAGGAAGATGGCGTCATGTGTGCCAATTTATTCGGTTGGATAAAGCCTGCTCCACTTCGATATATTGTCAATTACATCACAAGAGGTGGTGGAATCTGTTTCTTAATGAATCTGTTTTACGGGTAAGCTACCATTTGAGATAGCCAGTCATATACATGCTGGCCATCGCTTAAGGTTTGCTCCGTACTCCTTTACTACACGAGGAAGCTATTGCAAACACAGGCGATAGAAGCAGGTGCCATCATTCTAACAAAATTTCTTCTTGTAGTGAGCTTCTGGTAAGGACAGCTAGCAAACGGCCCGCCAGAAACCCAACAATCTTCCACTGATATAGAGCAAACAAGCATTGTACCACATTGCCTTCTTACCCCGTACAAACTCATCAAATTAGAACTGTAGTGTAGCAATAGAATCGACAGGTGAGGTAAAATTCGGACTTAACAGCCTATCTAGCCTTATCAGGTAAAAGCTATACTTCCTACACATGTCAATTACGACGCTGTGCGCTTCTCGATCTTACCGCAAATAAGAACGAACCTGTACACAAGATCGACCTATGTGCATTAGCTAATTTGCTGTGTCTTGATACCCAATCTTTTAACCCAAAGTTTGTCACGTATGAACGTTGGTTGATGCTTTCCCCAGAATACAGCCACGCACTTATTAGGAGGAGGGCGCATGGAAGGAGGGAGGCAAAAAGAAAAAATTGCAATGTGGCGGCAACGGGTGTAAGAAAAAAAGAAACTTCAATGACATAACAGAGACCTACTAGCCTCTAGAACTGATTATAAATTCCACTCAGCTTCTTCAAAGCGTACCTTTTTATTCTTTGCTGCGCCTTTAAGGTACCGTATACGCTTCTAATAGCTGCTGGTTTCTTTACTTCACACAATTATGCCGCTCACATCACCCACCAAAGACGCAAAGCTCCATGAGTCACATCTCGCCAACTCTATCAACACATTCAACTCAATTTTAGAGATTCAAACAAAGGCAACTCATCACTTGGTTCAACAGTACAGAAATTCTCGCTTTAGCCAAGATCAACTAAAGAAGTCCCTTAATATACTCAACTCTAGTTTGTTGAGAGGTGGCAAGATTGTTATCTCGGGCATTGGGAAGTCTCACAAAATAGCGGCCAAAATTGTGGCAACTTTGAATTCATTGAGTATCCATTCGGCTCTTCTACACCCTTCTGAAGCCCTACATGGTGACCTGGGTATCCTGAGAAAGGAAAACAATGACTGTTTGATCATAATCTCCTCTTCGGGAAAATCTCCAGAGTTGCTTCAGCTTTTGCCTCACATTTCCTTGGATATTCCAATTGTTCTCCTAACAAACAAGAAGACCTCAATTCTTTCGCATCATTTCCAGATCAAGTCACTGTTATACGCGGAATTGCCTCCTCAATTCACAGAGGAATCTATATACGGCCTTACAGCTCCAACTATCTCCACTACGTTATGCCTCACCCTGGCTGATGCTGTCTCCATTGCGCTCGTGGAATTGTATATCAGCGATAAGAATGACAGGAAGAGAGTCTTTGGCGAGAGACACCCTGGTGGTGCTATCGGTGAGGCTTACTTCTCCAAACAGAGCAGTGCTGCTACCAGTTTTGTGGATACACCTCTTTTCAGCTCTGCATCTTCTGTTCGCTCAAATAGTCTAAACACAGCCGCTTCACCAAAATTGAGTTCAGTCACTATGATGGATGACGAGCAACTTCTCCAAGTGGACCAAGCAATCCAATCAGTCGTCTTTGACCTGAATTTTGAAAATGAAGACTTTGATTTGAGCTCTACGCTAGATCATGAACTGAATCGACGTGTTAGAGAGTCAAAGAGCGTGGGTCATTTTTCTCAGTTTTTCAAAAATGAGAAAGAAATCTTGAGTGCCATTGCTCTGTATGACTTTGTTCTCTTCTCCGAAACCATGGTGGTATCCACAGATGACATCAAGTCAGTTTACAGAGCTGTCAATGAACATCAGTACGATTCCAGTTCTGAGAGGATCAACGAATTGTCATGGAGAATCAAGGAACAAATCACTAGATATGAGCTTTAGGTTTGGATTAAATTGCCCGGACTAGTTATTGCTCCTTTGGTAGAATAACATATGGGAAAGCAACTGTGTCTGGCAAGACGATTTGTGTGCCAAGCTGGCGCTGTATAATGTTCTGGTTTTTTTTTTTGTTTTTCTGTCTTTTGAATGAATCACGTTGATTGAATGAGTGGCCCATTGAGTTACGAAATGGCCTAACCCAATCAATATGTAGTCCTGTGACCCGTAGCCAGCTACACGTTCTGTTTTAACCCCAAACAGTGCAGGTACATTTTTGCTCTTAGCACATAAGACTACTACCAAAAACAAATGGACGAGACCGGAGTCGAACCGATGACCTCTTCCTTGCAAGGGAAGCGCGCTACCAACTGCGCTACACGCCCCAATAATGAAACTGTCATGATTCCAAAAGATTGGATTAGATAATTTATTTGATGAAGAATGTATACTTCCCACAGTGGTCCACATCGGAGGATATCCCAGTCAGGTGAGACATGATGAGACGTCGGATGAGCTGCAAGTTATGGGATATAAATAAGTCTGAAGATAGTCAAAGAAAGAAGAGAGTAGAAGAGACGAGGACGAGAAAAGAGAAGACAGGAGAACACCGAATAAGAAGAGAATATAAGGTAAGAGTTATTGAACAACCTACTAGAGTCCGGTCGAATAAGAATCCTAAGGGAAGGACGCCAAGTCTACCTTTTGAAAGATAGATGTGAGCTTTTCTAGCTGCACTGCAATTCTGGATAAATTAGAGTATTCATTTCTCAGGAGAACGTATGTACCTTGTGTTTTATTATTGTAGATCAAACCAAGAGTTAAGCACATGGCGTGTTCAATTCTCTTGTACTTATCCTGCCTGTAACTCCGAATGCTGACATTCGTTTTCTTTCCCGTCATCTTTTTTTTTATAGGCTGTACTGATCCCTACCTATATTCAAAAGATTTGCATCAACAACCAGCTAGAGAACAAAAAGATATTATTTATGAAGCGAAGGAAGTTAACATCAAGGAATTTCAGAGTCACATAGAGCATAGAACTTATAATATACGCCAAAAGAAAATAAGAGAGATCGCTCTCTTTAGAAGTGTTACTCTTTGTTACACCAATGATTGTCTCCAGGTCACGTTATATATAGTCTCACGTTTAGATATACATATACATACGATCCTTATCGAAAGAGAAAAAGACACTACGACTGTTTTGTCCTAAAATAACTTCGGATCTCAGAGATACTGGAATCTCGAAAAGCATTGTTAAACGTTGTACATCAAAACGGACTGTTCTGAAATAGGATAGAACGCCTCTTATGAAGACCTATTCAAGAGCTTATGGACTGTTTTAGAGTTCTGAGACCTTTTTTTTTGTGGGGGGGGGCTGGCTGCATCTAAAAATAATAGACTAATATCTCGACAAAAAAAAAACAGTAGTTAATCTTGACCAATGTCTCAAATACATGACGTTCATCAAGTCATTAGATGTTATTTATAATAAAGACAAAGGAAGTCCATAAACAACTGGTGCGGCCCCATTCAAATATTTCAATGTACACACATCTCTTGAGTCCCTCACAGCCTCACAAATATCAACTCCTTTATCTTCCTCAGTGACCCTGAACAATCCCCATTTTTCAAACACTGAGATACTGAACTTATCAATATCTTTGTCGGTAACATCCCATAAATTCCCGACTATCATTGGGCACCCTCCAATTAGGTATGAATACACGGTGCCAGAGGGCTCAAGCAAGTTATTGTCCTTCAATGACGCTGATGAGCATCCCAACAAGAGGGTTGGTGCAATCTTGCTCCTTTTCTTCAAAGTTGTGGATCTAATGAACTGGTCACCTCCGCCATGCCCAATGTAAACAAAAAGTTCAGAATCCAAGGCCTCGTTAAATTCTTTCTCTGTGGGTTTGATTCCGGTTGAACACTTCCAATTAAGTTCGTTTGTAACTCTCTGAAAGTTGGCAAATCTCTCCTCTGTTTTTGGCAAATCACCTGAAGGATTCAAAATGAAAGACCCGTTTCTCTTGTTGGTGTACAACAATGGATTTTGGTCGAAAAGAGCCAGTAGGTGGGACAAGGATGGCATTCTAGTGGTACTTGTGGTCCTCAAACAAGGCAATGATTCCCATGGAATAAATAAGCACTCTTTTCCCAAAACTAAAACTGTATGTTTGTTCTTGATTGGATTTGGGTTTGCTTGGATATAGTCATTGAGCAGCTTCTCAACCTGTACATAAATGTTATCAATGTCAATCTCATCATAGGCATTTTCCTCACCATGGAACAACAAAATATCCAACACAAAGTAGATCAAATCCTCTAAAAGTTCAGTATTCGAAAGTTTGGCAGGATCTCCCAATTTCAAAAATAGCTTGATCACAAAGTCATCAATTTCAACCGGTTCGAAAGATCCGCTAACCTGGCTCTTGTGGGATCTGGAAGGAAGATTTTGACGAATAATGTCCAAGAACTTGTCCCTAAAGTGATAAACCTGTTCATCTGAAATCTTGTCTTGGTTAAAAATACCTTTAAAACCTCCAATCCAGCAGTACTCAACTTTTGACAATAGCTGTTCCAATGACTTGTCGAGCTCGTGCCTTTCTTTGTGCCATTGCCTTCTTTCCTCGGATGTATGTATGGAGGATGTTCTTTCCTTGCTTGTGGTTGCATTGCTCTTTTCAATAATGCTATTGAGCTCAGCAATTGCAGAGGTAAAAGAAAGAGAGTCCTCATCAATAGTTCGGCTGGAATGTCTGCTAATAGGCAATCTCAAGAAGTTGGGTGTCCGAGATCCTTTTTCGAAGTTAGATATAATCAAGTCGCCATTGAAGGAGCAGATATCAATGGTAATAACCAACATATCATCTGGCAATTTGGTGAACAACTCTGAATCAACTGTTGACTCGCTCAATTCATTCAGTGAGAAGCTCAATTCCCCAAAGTTAAAGTTTGGGATCAAGGAGGCCGGGTCACTTTGATTGGTGATATCAATCATTGATTTCTCATTCAACAAAGGTTGATTCTTCAAGTAATCATTCAATCTATAGGAATCCTCGATTGATTCATTATTGTAAGAGTTGGAAATGCTGGATAGAGTCAACAAATCCAAGGATAGCACTTTGTGCATTTCGTTAATATGGTAGTTGGACAAATAACGCAGATCCTCGAACAAACTCAACACGATGTCTTTTGAGCGTCTTAGATTCATGATGGAATTCTTCACATTTTTGATGTTCTTTAGCTTTGACTTTAAGGGTGAGACCATTACATGGTTATCTTCTTTATAGGTTGATGGGATGGACATGGCGGAATCTTCTAAGGTGGAGAATAAGGGATCTTGGTTCAAGGAACTTTGTGCATCTATAAATAACTTTCGGGCAGTGATCATTTGGTCCATGGAGACAATATAGGGATTGGTTGTATTCTTCATCGATATCTCAGAGTTGAAAACATACTCATAGGTTTGTCTCCATGCCAAAGATAGAACTTTTGCCTCTTTTTCCATGAAACTCAAAAAAGATCTCACTCTCAGTTTGGCATTCCGCAAATCTTCCTCATCTGATAGAGAGTAAACGTTGCTGATTAAGTAATAGTATATCAATTTGTAATTGTCAACGTATCCACTTTCGGCTATCAAAGCCAAACTGTGAAAGCTAGTATTTGCAATCAACCTTATTGCGTTACAGGATTCGATATTTCCAACCACATAATAATAGTAGCAAAGAAAATAGCTATTATACGCAAACAGAGGCTTGCTTCTGATAATTGACTGATTGAACCTGGACAACTCGTCAGCATAAAAGGAAGCGTCTTTCGAGATTCCAAGATGTACCAAAGTCTTGATGATGTGTCTGAAGCTTGAAGATATCAGACTCAAAACCTCGTGCTGTTCAGAATCCTGATTGATGAGGGACTTAGAAAGTCTGATAACATTGCAAAAAGATAACAAACTCTCCAAATGCTCACCAAATGTTGATAGTGCTTTTCCTCTGAAGTAACATAACTTTACCAACAATTGCAATACTTCAAAGTACTTATCCTTGGTAAGACCCATTCTGTTCTCTGTGCATAATAATAAAGTATTCTCTTTGAGAATTTCTCTAATGGCCACTGATGACTGAAATAAGTTCTCTTGATCAAAGTTCAATAAGAAATACTTCAATCTCAGCAAGAGATACTTCAACTTATAGATTGTGCCATCCTCAGAGGAGTCACAGTCAATTGTAGGACTCAACAGTTTAACAGACACCTGAAGGACTTCTCCCAAGTCCAGGCCGTTCTCCAACTCATTAATTTCCAACCACTGGTTGAAGGGCTTGTTCCCAAAAGACCTATACTTCTGAATTGATATTAACACCATCTTCATAGATTTGTTCAAGCTGCCAAATCTCAAGTAAGTGACAAGCTTTTTCAAAAACTGAAACTCAAATTGAGTCAAGGTTTCTTTATTCCTTGATAGCCAACTGTGAGTGTAAAGGTGAATAATCTTCTTCAAATGTGTTGTGGAGTTGGTTCTTATCTCTTGGGTCAAATAGTAGAAGGATTTGATCAATGCGTCAGCGTTAGTAGAGTTCAGATTTGGGGAATTCTGAGGCCTGACAATAGGTACTTGACGATAATAGCAGCCAGTCAACATTCTCAAAATAGGTTCTCTGATCTCAAGAGAGTGATAGAATTCAGCAAGGTCTTCACTGGTAAACTGAGCGGCCATACAAAACACCAAGGCTCTATTGACTTCAGATAGATGACTCAACTCGAGCTTCTTCAGATCACTGAAGGGAAAAGTTGTTCCAAACTGTTTTGATATCAATTCAAGTTTATGGATCAGCGTCACCGACTTAAAACAGTCAAATAGGACATCGTTATAAACGGCATCAAAAGCATCTCTGATTGGCAAGGATCTTGATATCAAAAGTTTGATGCACTTCTCGAACTTTACACCCAAATCTGAAATTAGCTGATTGCTCTTGAACAATGAAACTTCCACTGTTAAACAATGGACAATAAAGCTGGAAATGTATTCATCGCTATGGATTAGGGCTGAAAAGTTGAAGAACAGGTTAGATATATTCTTCAATCTCTTGAACTGCTTGTGTCTGAGAAATATCAGTTTCAACTCCAAAAATGTGTCTTCAATGAAAGACGGTGCTGTGATGAATGCCTTTGAGGCCAGAACAAACTTGTCTAGCACCGTGAAAATGGAATTATCCAAGTTTACAGTGTTTCCAATGCCCTTGACATAGTATGATATGATGGGTTCTAGAGAAGGTTCACACGTACTCAAGCTCTTCAAGATGAACTCTCCAAGCCCATTTATAATTGCTGCGTTTGGTCTTCCTAAACTTTGCAATTCACTCCAGAGAATCTCTTTGCTCAAAAAAGGCATTTGAAGTAACTTCAAAAGCTTCTTGCATGATCCGTTGTCAGTATTTATCAGTCCCCAATTGATTGTTGTGTATAATGCATTCTCAAAGAGGGATCTTTGAAAGTGCTCAGACACTCTAACAAGTGTCTGAGTCTTATCATTCATTGCATAGTCAAATAGAAAATACGGAACATCTCCAAAATCAGAGACAGACAAGAGTTCGGATTCCAAATCTGATAAGAACTTCTCTTTTGTCAAGTTGGTTATAAAGCTGTCGAATTTTAACTCAAACTGGTCTAACATCTGTAAGAACTTAAGGGTCAAACATTGCCTAAACTGGTCCGATGGAGCAAACTTGCTGAATGATAATAGGATTTTTATCAGCACTGGCCTCTGTTTCTCTGTTAACGAATCTGCGAACTCCCCTGTGTGCAAAAAGAAATGGAGTAGTTTATCGAGATGGGCATCATGGTGCTTTTTTTGATGAAACAGCTTGAAGATTATCTGTAGAACAAAAAACTTAACTGTCACAGGACATTTTGAGTCCAATACTTCAACTAGATTCAATGAATTTCCCTCTTTCTTGTCGTCGCCATAGTTGTAGTTGTAGTGGACCAATCGCTTAATCTCTCTTGATGAGAACTTGAAATCCAGACTGGGACTCTCGATCTCGATCAACTTGACAATAAAAGCTTGATGTTTCTTTAATGTGCTCCCTGATTGATCTCTCTGTTCCAAGGAATACAGCTGAACGAAGGAGCTTGAAATCAATCGTACCAAAGAGTTAGAGACTTCAGTCATCTTGCTTAAACGAGTCTGACCCAGCTCGATAGCACTAAAACACAATTTGGATATCTCTACTGGGCTTTTCTGTATTACAGCTGAGCTCCGCTTTCCTGGTGCAACACTGTTGAATTTGCTGGGAGAATGACATTCACTAATCTTCTTCAAAGGCGAGCCACCCAAGGATGTCTTATTTTGACCAAATTTTGCACCATCCAGTTTTAAAGCAGAGTAAGCCGACGCTATATAGTCCAGCTCATGGTCCATTTGTTATGTGTCTTATTTTGGATGCTTTGAACCCCTTCCAAGGCTAACAACGTTTAATTGATCGTGATTTCGAAAATTTGTGTGTGTGGTTTTCACTAGCTTTGTTTACTTTTGGCCTCAGTTTTTCGCGATTTCTGTTCATACTGCCATGGTTACGTTAATTGAAAGAAGATGTCAATTCAAAACCACTCGAAAGTAGTTACAAACACTCGGGATCTCTACGCTTTGGCTTCGATACTGATCGTCGAGCAATGAAGACCAAATGGGATCCCAGCAGTTTAGTTCAAGAAGGAACAGTTCAGTCCTTCTTGAAAATCGGGAACTCTAGACCATGGTTACCCTTGTACTGTGGCATCTCTGGCTTAGTCCACTTTTCCAGAAGGGACTTGTCATCCAAGTCATAGACCTCAATACCCAAAGGTCTGCAGCAGTCGACCATATCCACTTCAGTTTCATCATCACCTTCACCCCAATCCCATAAACTTAGGTCACCGCCTGGACAGGCACTGATAGCACAAAGCAAGTCCTGCTCCGCAAAAAATTCGAAGTAATCACCTTTGACTGCTGGTGAGGTATCCATAAAATACTTGCCATTCTTATCCAGACCAGTGACTTGGAAAATATTCAAAACATCATGGACGTCATACTCTTGGCCTCCATAGGGTAAGATAGCACGATACAAATTAGAGTGGCAGTGGAAATCGTTGTCTTTCCCACTTAGCAAGGTATCAACATACGGGTCACATCTGGTTCCTAGCAAATCATGGATATTGTCAATCTCAATTCTTTCTCTAATAGAGTCACCAGTAACAGTCAGCAGAGGTCTCAAGTATGGCAAGTTGGAGAACAAGCGATCGTATTTCTTAATATGTGTACCATAGAACTGTCTGGTTCTAGAAGCCCAGAATCGCTCTCTATAGTTTTCAGCATTCCAACAGTTAAAATCGCAGACCTGAGGCCCTTCTGGTGTGGTAATTCTTACAATAGAGCCAGCCTTAACCTTCCAGGCCCTACCAGATCTGATAGGTACAATCTCACTGTATGTCAAGGACTTTGAAGCATTGTGCAGTGAGTCGTAAAACTCTCTGTTAACATCAAGGACAGGAGACTTGGTAGGTAGATAGGCAGGGACTGGGTTCTCCCTTTGCTTGAAGACTGGTTTGCTCATAGTAAACAAACCAAAGGAAAATCTGAAGAAAAAGATAGCGATACTCAAATATTTATAGAGGTTCGTCGACGGGGCTCGGTTCCCGCTGTCAAATAAACTGTTCAAACGCTAATGGAAATTCTTTAATAAAATACAATGTCATTACTCAATTGTCATAAACATCAAACAGTATAGAGCTATACAATACGTGGAACTAGAAGGAAATTATATCTTTTGTGATTACTCTGGAGCCAATTTTTCCAAGACAGCCTTGGATCTAGAGTTGGACAATCTTTGATCTCTACCAGGTCTTCCCAAGGTTGCAGAAAGAACGTCCAAGTATGGTGGCTTAGTGCCCTTCTGGTTGTAATTGGTAACATCATTGAAGTAGTTGGTGTAAAAGTTACCATCGAAGTTACCCAAAGAAGAGTTGATGATCTCATCTGGGTACTTGAAGGCATCAGTCAAACCAACCAAATGAGGTCTGATCTCAGAGAGCAAAGTCTTGGTCTCAGCTTGGATGGAAGTCAACGTGGAAGCATCAACCAAGTTGAATTGCAAAAACGTACCAGAGAACTTTTCCAAGAAGAACAAAGAGTATAGCTTGAACAACAAAGTCAATACCCTAACCTCCTCGCCATGAACAACACCAGAGTTCAAACGCTCATAGAAAGAATTCAACAAGTATCTGTTGGAATGAAACTTGGACAACAACAAACGCTCTTGGGAAACAGAGTCCCAGTCGCCGTTTGCAATCTTCAAAGCATGCTGAGCAACCTTAATGATAATGGCACTCCAGATATCAACGTAAGATCTCAAGTTGTTGAAGTCCAAAACTTTACCATCAAATGTCTCAGCTAAGTATTGGAATGTATCACCTTGCTTCTTGCCCTTGAGAGAGCCCTCATAGTACTTAATGATGGATCTACCAGCATTGATGGACAAGACATTGTTGTCACCTTCCCAAGTCTGTTGCACTGACCAGTCAGCAAAAGCACGACCCAAACCTGAGTATGCATGGTAACCATGACCACCACACGCTTGTCTAGCCTCGTCAATCAATTGAGAAACCAACCATGTGTTAGAGGCCTTTAACGATGCTGAGTCGACGAACAAGTTCTTCAAGTCAAATATGGTCTTTTTGATGTTGGTACCTTTGTATAGATCACTCAAGATAGCGTTGTAGTCTTCAAACAATTTCTGGGAAGCTGGTCCCAATAGGTAGACCAATGCCAAGTATGGAACTAAGCGGTATTGGTGCAACGAGTAATTGATGATTTGATTTTCGTTTTCAAATTCACCAAACTGTTGTCTGCCAATGGCGTATCTTAGAGCAATGGTGGCAAATCTAGCGCCATGTCTGTGAGAGTCCATGACCATACTAACACGACCTTGAAGCAAAGCGCTGTAAGAAATCTGCTCCAAAGGAGTAGAGTTAACAGTACCATCGGTTTCAATGCTAGTGAATTTCTGCAGCATGTAATCCTTAGGAATATCAACATTGTTGAACTGGATCCAACCGTTGTCAATAGCATCTCTACCCATCTTGGACCCTATGTCACCGATAGAAATACCAGGTAATAGATCAAAGTTGGAGTCTCTTAATTGGGCGACAAAAGTCTTGACACCGTAGTCCTTACCATTAGAAATCAATCTAGCGTAAACAACAGCATGGTTAGCGCTGTGGGCTGCACCTCCGATCCACCACTTCGTAGCCGCCAACTCTGGAGTGTTTAGAGTGAATGTCTGTCTGTCCGGATTGTAAGTGGCGGTCGTTTGCAAGCCCGCGACGTTAGAGCCGTGGCCCAACTCGGTCATTGCAAAACAACCGTATATGTCTCTAAGTTGAAGAGTGCCTCTCTCGTACAACCAGTAGTTGATTTGTTCGTCTGTACCATTACCTCTGATAGCATTGCAGAAAAGAGCCAGATTGATACCAATTCTAGTACCAATAGCTGGATCAGCGATAGAAACCAATGACAATCTGTTCTCGAACTTCTCGTGACCATCAATCTCAATGTAGTTGGCAAGTCTTTGGATCTTCTTGGCTGCTAACTCCCTCAACTCTGTCTTGGTCAAGTCGTAGTAGTTTCTTGGCGTGACGAGGATGGGATCATTAATGATTTGTTTGAAGATTGCTTCAGTCTCTTTGTGAAATGGATCGATAAATGCGTTGACCTTGTCAACGTTGATAGTCTGCTGTTGACGTTCTTTCTGTAATAAATTGACCATTATGTGGTGTATGTGTGATGAGTTGAAACAACTGTATTGTCAAACTGAGGAAAGCGCCAACTTATATAAAACTGATCACTCCATTTTGCAGAGGGGCTGTTTTAGACTTTTCATCATCAGATTAGCCGCGGCAGTTTGGAAAATGTGGAGAGGAAAATAGCCGAAATATACCTGTTTGGGAAGCTAGCCTATTGGGGAACCGTATTATACCCCAGATACCGAAGAAAGTGCTCAAAAGCCGAGCTCAATGAGATGACACCTCGGCCGCAGAGTGTTACAAAAGGACCAACATTGGCAAAAGGAAATGGTATGATTACAACCGGCTCCATGTTTTTGCAGACCGCGCGCGGGACCTTTGTGTAAGCCCACAAAGCTTTCAGGCGGTCTTATCTGCTTTGTGCCATCGAAGAAAGTGTGGGTGACACAAAAGAAAGAATGAAATCTCCACTCAGTATGCGAATCTTGATTGTGTCTGTCCTCCACCGTTTGTCTTGTTACTTTGAAGAGTAGAAATTTCGGCCATAGTTCTTTGGTAGTACGCATTATTATGGGTTCTGCTCCATTTCACAATAGGCGCCGAGGTCATACTTCTGCGTATTTTCCTTTGAGTCCCACGTTTTGGTATTCTTTAGATGGATACTACCTGAGATTCATCAGGAGTCAGAATTACTTTTGTATTTATTTGACTGGACATGTCACATTCTGTGTCTACGAGCTCTACAAATTTTGTCGCTTCTGGAGTTCGCTTCTATACCACCAACCTGACATTACTCTTGTCCCAGACTAACTGTTGACTAAAGTTGAAATGGATGAGTTTTTAAGAGATAAAAATCTATGCGGCTTGCTCCCGACTGACTTGTGGTTTATCACTACCAATCTGGGGTGGTCGCACTACCTTGATTTTGGAATAGGCTCCTTCTTTGTTCTACTCTTACCCCCAATGATAGTGCACTTTCGTTCCATAAGCCAACTCAACAAAACTCAGTTTGGTATGACATTGTTCGAGAGTTGGAGACTAAAGTTTTGTGATAACAATAAACTCGATTGGAATCATGAATTGGACGGCTTTGGGGATAGACTCTACTCAAATAAGGGTGCTAAACAAGTCTAAACTGGTTGATATTCTCACATGATATAGTCGTTAGATTAGTTGAAGTCTGTCTACAAGGGTCACGAAGTACTGTTTGTGCTTTTAATCAAGACAGCGATTTCTGTCACAAAATTGCCCATATCTAAGAATTTGGGCAAGATAATGCCTAAAAACGTCAAGGATTTAGTTAGTGGAAGGTAACAGACCCTCATATGGTATAAATCTATCAGTTATACACGAAGCAGGGTCTCCTTTGTACTGAAAGCCATAACAGGCTCTTTTCTGGGTTTTTGGCGTCGGAAAATCAGTCGGATTGTCATAAATTTCATGTCTTTACTTTAGACTGGTGAAAGATTGTACCATTAAGAAAAAAGTATATCCCTACTAGGAATGACTACAAGTCACTGAAAACAAGCTTGAATGATATATGAAACAGAACTCGAATGAATCTGAGTGTTTTTTTGAGTATGAAATTGCTATCTTATTTACATTAGAACCTTTAGTTAAGGACTCCGTTTTTCTTTTTCGGGGAGGACCATCCTGAACATGTGAAATCGTATGGTCGATCAAACACTATACAATTGTATTTGCATATTTATGTTTGATCGATTATATTTCGATTGTATTTGGATTCTGTTTTCGATACCATTTGGATATTATCTGGATAGTATTTGGGTTTCAAATGATATTTATACCCAACATCATAGCATGTAATATCAGTTACAACTCCCCCATGCAACCCCAACTTCACTCGGCGGATCTATGGCATTACATCTTATCAAAGAGTCCAACCGAGGCTTCGAGGGAGGCAGGATCATTTTATGAGTTATTTTTCCAATATTGAATGACTATCTGAGTGTGAGTGTCACTCAATTTCATAGAGCAATCTTTGGAAATATCAATTCTTCCTAATTGAAAGACCCCAAGTTTAACATTTTCGAATGGCTATCACACTTTGTGCTGATACCGCAGTGAGATGACACATCAATAACTGAAGTTCCTCAGGTTTCAACAAAGCCTCGACCCCATTTTGATTTGCAATGCTTCAGAAAGTCGTTCGAAGGACACATAATCAGACCCACCAAGCAGATCCATTTGACCTTCTAAGATCAATGTTACTGCTTCCACAGGAGTTGGTCTCTATTTGTTCGTGAGAGTGCGAGGAAATATACGCGAGCACCACTGGAGGCTTTTTCTTGCAACTCACAACGCAAGGAGAATATTTAAATTAACAAATCGACCTCACTGGCAAAAAGAAAAGACACATCGCAGCACATTGCCAAAAGAGAAAGCACCCAAAAGTCGGGAATTTGCGATGAATGGAATGAGCACTCTTTTTTCACCGGGATTTCAATCTTGATTGGAGACCACTGCCGTAATCTATGTTATACCAACTAAAATTGGTCGCTTTCTACCTGAATTTTTGGATTTTTGTTCTTTCAAAAACCCCTTGTGTATGACGATTTCCTGGCACAACGTCAATGATTTTGAAAGATACTTTTATACTCCCGGAACTACTCAACACCACTCAGAGCCCAAGACTATGAATAATGCATCTTGGTAGCGATGGCATTCTCGCATTCTAGCATTCTAGCATTTGTAGCATTCTAGTAAATTGATTACATAATTAGTAACTAGTCAGTTTTCTGGTATCAAAACTGTTCTTGTGTCAATCTGAGCCAATCAAACCTAAGGTTTCTCCAGGGCGTTCTTATACAAAGATCTCAGCAAAGAAAATCTATCTATTGTATTTTGTTTTTCGTACTCAATTAATTTTTTTGCTTTAAGGATATTCAAAAACCACCAAACACAACCCCTACGTTTGTTAGGGCCACATCAGAGTTGATTTGATGTAGGTGTTGACACAATAGAAGCACTTAACATATTGCAATAGCTCGTCATAGACCAAAGATAATCATATAAAACACCGGTTACATACAGAATGTTCTACAGAATGTTCGCCCTTAGGAAGCTGGATTAAGTGATTTAATCAGTACTTTTTCTTTTGATATACGCACTACTAGCCTTATGCTTCATTGTTTTTTTTCTCTCCTCCATCAGATCAAACAATGACCCAGCACCCAGAAGTACTGTATGACCTCGAGCTCTAACCAGGACCACTATGCGATTCTTGCTATCCTTGTCACAGATGACATCAAAAGCGTCCTTCCTACCGATATCAAGAAGTCCTTTCGCAAACAGGCACTTGTTTACCACCCAGACAAAGGACACCCTCATGGTGAGACCATCTTCAAGCTAATTAACCAAGCATACGACACACTCTTGGACTCAGAAAAGAAAACTCGCTATGATATATGGTATAGGCGCTTCTTCGGGCGAAATAATGTTAGTCAAGCTATTATTGACAGGGAGAGCATGAAGCTAGATAACCTTGGGGAGGATCAACTGGAGAAGAGGAGGGAGGCCGAGGCAAAAGCTAGGGTTGAAGCCGAAGAAAGAGATAGAGTTGCCAAACTGAAAAAGGCCAAAGATGACCGGGCAGAGAAAGAGAGGCAGAGAAAAGCAAGAGAAGAACAAGAGAGGAAAGAGAAGGAGATAGAGAGGGAACGAAAAAGGAAAGAGAAGGAGGCCAAAGCAAAGAGGTTGGAAAAGAAACGTCAAGAAGCGGAGCAAAGAGAGCGCAAGGTGTTCGAGAGAAGACGCGCAGAAGAGAGGGCTCGTGCAGATGCTGAAATAAGGAAAGACCCCGAAAAGGCCAAAAGTCGACAGGAGAGATTGAGAAAGATGAAAGAGCAGTCAGAAAAGATCAGAAAAGAGAGAGAATCACAAAAACTTCGACAACCAGACCCAGAAACTCGAACAGCACCTCCCTCTCAAGAGTCAAAACCTGAACCAAAATCTCCGTTACCCCCTGAACCAAGACTATCCCAAGAGGAGTATCATATCAAGGTCCGCAACTTACAATCCCAATCCACCTCTGCACATGCTACACGAGAATCCAAAGAGGATGGAGCAGAGGAGATTTGCAAGAAGGCTGAGATTACGCAACGGTCTGCCGAGGCAGCATTGAAGCGTGCACAACAGAAGTACGAAGAAGCAATGCAACGTGTCAACAAACAGCTCGAGAAGGCAAAAGAGTTGCGTGATGAGTCTGACAAGGCCCATGACAACTTAAAGGACTTGTTAAAAGAACTCGATGCACTCAATGATTTATATCTTGATGACTACGGTGAAGCACCTGAGGAAGAGAAGAAGAAACCAATGCCTAAACACAAGACAAACCCAAGTAAGACAACATCGAATAGAAGCTCGAGGGCGGCCAAATGTTCGCCATTGTCTGCATACGAAGCTGTGAACTCAGATCCGCCTAAGTGGTCATTTAAACCAAAACCAAACGTCTCCTCTGAGAAGGAACCGTCATCAAATGCCACATCAACAGAACCACCAAAGTGGTCATTTCGCCAGAATCCGACACCACCTGCGAATGATTCGACCACAAATGCACAGACCAGAGGATGCGCGACCTCTAGCACGTCATCAACAGAATTACCAAATTATACTAAAATATGGTTCCTTGAGACTACAAACCTAGGATTCTCCTTTGGTTCTCCAGTTAATGACGTAAAATCTTCTAATGGTGCCTTCAAGACAAGCTCTACCAGAACGACAAGACTAGCAGATTACCCAAAACCACTGTTTGCATTCAATGAGCGCAAGCCTAATGCAAAGAGGACAGGAAGGAGACCCACGTTCTCACAGATTCCGCCTATTCTTCGCCATACAGCAGAACCACCTTTACCATTATTCAGTTTCAGTGACTCACCTTCTTTCAGATTCAATGCTCCGCAACCACAACTTCCATCCACTGGTGGCTCATCTGGTGACGTTGGCAGTGGCAATGCCTTCTCGTTCATGGGAAGTTTTAGCGGCACTAGCAACAGCAGGGACGGTGCATTCTCACTTGGTGGGTATTAGCATCCCTCTACGTACCTAGAATGTGATGCCGATAAATAAATATTAATGTTCATTCTACAATGATTTCAGTTCCCCCATCCACGGCATATCACTAGTGGCTCTCAACCACTCCACGTGTGCCTTGACACGTGCACAAATCTCCTCCCTTGGCAAATCGTTCCAATCCTTAGGCACAGCCGGAGCCTCACATGCAAGCCACTCACTCATTCTGAAGGCCCATAGTTCCCAATCACGAGACAACTCATCCTTAATATCCTCTCTGGCACCAAACTGGCGACGTGGGAGACCGTCAATAGTATAGTCGTTGCTCACATGATTCGCCTTTGCGTTAAATTTGGGGGAGTGGACATGGAGAAACTGCACCTCTGGTTTGATCTTGATCTTGCACGCGATTTCATTTCTTAAACCATTTGTGATATCGTCATTCAAGTCAAGGTTTGTAAGCACATCGACCCCCTTCCGTTTCAAAAACTTTTGAATTTGGTTAGACCAGTCCCAGTCTTGCTGCGGATCGTATTGCAACATAGTTGTGTCTTGCCAACCGTGGAGGTGTTTATAACCAAGGAGACCAGGACGGGCCTTGACCAGGTAGAATGGTTCTTTGAACACAGTGAGGCCAGCCATAAAGGTGTCCTTGTCACCTACACCAACTGCACCTTGACCCAGTAAATGATAGTAGTACTTGAATCCGTAGAGGTTGTAGTAGACAGTCGCGAGGAGGGCACGGATGTGGAGTGTCTTATGGATTGCAAGTTGACCAGCCTCGTTTGTTGAATCAGGAATGGCACCCTCAAGATCAGAGAGCTGTGCTTGATCTCTTGGAGGGAAGTCCTGCAGCGGCTTGACCCCATCTTTGCGTACCGGTTCCCCTAATGTGGTGTTTGTGATAGTGTAAAAATGCGGAGAAATGGTTTGACGCCAGAAATCAGGCCAGAGTACGTATCCTGTCGAGAGGTATGGTTTCGAAGTTTGGAGGATGTGATCTGGATTGCGAATCGGGATGTTGTCTGCATCGAGAAGTAGAACCTCTTCAAATGAGGAGAGGAAGAGTCCGAGGACTTTGAGCTCGTATCTTTGAGGGTCGATGCGTGAAAAGAGCCTTGGAGTAAGGATGTCCTCCATGACACGACAGCGGGCATTGAGCTGAGGAAGAAGCACCTCACAAACAGGTGCATCGTACTCTTCCCTGTTGGTCAGCATTAATTCCAACGGTAGACGTGATCCTGTCTCACGAAGGGCTTTGATTGATGTCAGAGCAGTGCCCATGAACGATCCACCTCCAATAACCACAATTCCCTTTCCGGTGAAAGCGCCTTTTGGTAAAGTTGTGTTCAGAATCTCCTGCTTCAACTGGCTATGCTTGAGAGTGAGTTCATTGAGCTGGTTTTCGGACGGAACTAAGTATTTTGAGAGAAACTCAGCAGTGAATGGATCACCAGGGACGTCCCGGTAGAAGAAAGAAGGTGCCCTGCTAGCGATTTCCAAAGGGTCAATACCTGTTGGTTCAGCTTTCAGGAACATCTCCATTGCGGAGTGAAGAAATGACGTATGCAATGTCGTGTTGTGTTGAGGAAATGGTATTGGTGATGTTGTGTCCTTCGTTGATGGAAGAAAATAGTGGAAGGTGAACTCAAGAAGGACGATAACGCCCAAGAAACGAAGGACGGACCTGCGAGTTGGCATGTTTGCAGTTGCACTCAGCACTCTTGATTTTACACAGAAGGAAGGTACGATTAACAGGAAGCTTGTCGCGTTTTATTAAAATTTTTTATTTCCAGATTGGGAGACCAGATAAGCCAAGAGGACATTCCTGATTCGCCTGAGGAACAAAATTGAGTGCAAGAACGCGTTCCATGTCGAAGAAAGAAACGTCATCCAGGTTGCAAATACAAATAAAGGTCTCAGACATGAAATGCTAAAAAAAAGGTCCAGTCTCACTTACAAGACTTGAAAATGCGAAATTGTAAGGAGGTACTGTAGGCTGCGTGGTGCTTCGTTATGCTTTCAAGAAGCTCGACACCCGCTACCCCACACTACTCTATCTTTAACTTGTTTCTATTCCGTTTAGTTCCCGAGCCTCATCTTGGGGATCCGTAAGATCTTGATGTGCCCGTGATGTTCATTTCTAACTTCTTCAGACTAGCCAGCCAAGTCTTCGTTCGTTCTCCTTTAAACACTAACAATTTTATTGGTTTGTGGTTCCTTTTACTTCTCCTTCAATGATAACCTGGCTGGTTTACTCGTGGAGCTTCATCTGCTGGCGGATCGCACTTGTGGATTTTCTTCTGAAACTTAAGCTGTCCTTAGGAGTTATGGCTAAGGTGTTGCAAGTTGACCATTCTCCAGAATCTCTTCTCTCATTCTTTCGCGTTTCCTCTCTTTAGGGCCTGGTCAGGCTCTCTTCTTCTTGGCCTCTGTCCTTTTCTTCCCTCAGCAACACACAAACTCTTTGACTTCCCACCCTTGCAACATGGTGCATGCCCTCTCTCTTTCAATAGACGGCCACCCCGACAGTACCCCGCCTCAAGAATCAATTATTGTACTTAATCTTTAATGTTGTCATCCAGCAAAGTCTCATGTCTCATGTCTCATAAGCCTGCGAAATCAGAATGAATCTGGTCTCCCCTTGAGGATGACCCTTGTCCGAATGGTACGCGAGCGAGCTGGTGCCCGTCGGCAGTGGTAGGTGCTTTGGACCTGACTGTGTGTCACCTGGACATGCCTGTGGAATTTACAATGGCTTAGAGAGCACCGATGGACATGACATTTATCTCCCTGTGTGGCGAGGATTACTGAACCAGGAAGGGCCTCCGGCGGCCACAAGGAGAAAATACACAAGATTTGGAATCATAACTTTCTAGTGAGCACGGAGTGCATATATATGCAATGCGCGCGCTGGTGGACATAAATATTCCTTGAATTTATAATTCAAGGAATCCTTCGCGTGGTTGTTTGATCTTAACCTTAGAGGGCGGGACTCTCTGGAACTTGAAGGAGTTCTCACTGATGAATTGGATATCTAACTCGTTCTCTGAACTTAATACCTCAATTGCTGAAGACTCGCCATTGACTCTATTAACTTACAAAGTTCGCGATCAGGGAGGGCTCTGGAGATTCGTTAGTGTATGCGTGTGTGTAATTAAGTATATGTGTGTGTGTGTCAGGAGATGTTATGAATGTGGAAATGGGCTAAAGGTAGTCAGTTGGGGTAGGACCATATAATGGAGGTGCGGCAGACCATTAGAACGAATAGAGGCATGGTTTACACCCAGTGTGACACACTAGAGAGCTACAGCTACAGATTGCAACCAAAAACACAAATGCATGAACATTAATAAAATACAATACATAACTCGTAAGGCTCAACACCAGAAGGCGTATACACTAGCATACCACGGCGAGTTTTTCAATCTCTCCTTCTCCTCAATATCTTCCTGTCTCAACATCTCACCATCAAAGAACTTTCTCCCTCTCACCAAGTCAATCTCACTAGCTGGAATGAAAATTCTCCAATTTCTAGTCCAGATCTTGTGGCCCAAATACATGACAATAGCGACACAGATGCCCAGGTACTGTTTGAAGAAAGTAGCTGCGTCAGACTTGGCTTTAATTGGGAATGCAGCAACCCAGAACTGGGCACATAGAACTAAAATGTTGACGATAAAGGCATACCATGATCCAAGAACACCAGTCTTTGACACATAGCCTAAGTCTGCAGTGTCCTGGCCTTGGGCTTTCAAAGCAGCGCGGAAACGAATGTGGGCCAAAACAATAGAGGACCAAGTCAAAATCTGTGACAGACCAGAGACAGACAAGAGCCAGTCAAAGACTGTAGCCTGGTTGTCATAAGCGGCAATGAAGGAGAGCAAACCAACAACAATCATGACAATGATGGCACGTAGTGGTTTACCGGTACGGTCAATGTAGTTGAAGTAGGATGGGGCATATCCTTGCTCAGCTAGAGATTGCAAAGTACGGGAACCAGCAAAGACAGCAGAGTTACCGACAGAACAGACAGCAAGCAAAATAACAGCATTGACAATGTGAGCCACTGGCTGCACGATGGAGGTGGCAATGACGAACGGAGAGGCGTTAGTCTTGGCACCAGTGGTACCAAGAAGCAGTGGATCGTTGTATGGGACAGTCAAACCAACCATGAATAGAGGAAGAAGGAAAATAAAGACAATCTTGTAGAAAACCTGTTTTGTGGCCGATGGGATGGCGCGACGAGGGTTGGCCTGTTCAGAGGCGTTGAGCGCAATCATCTCAGTGCATCCAAGGGCAAAAGCAGTGTTCACAAATACAGCACACACACCTTTGAAACCATTGGCAAATGCACCTGGGTTGTGCCAGTAATGGGCACCAATATAGCCAGTGCTTCCAATACCACCACAGGTCTCAACAACCGCAAAGATAGAGAAACCAACGATCATGAAAGTCTTGATGGTATTAAGGACAAACTCAACTTCACCATATCCCTTGGCACCGTATAATGACACGATAATGGTAAAGACGTAAAATATAGCGACAAATGCGTCTGAGTTAATCTCTTTATTCCAATACTTGATAGTCATACTAGCAGTGACAAGCTCCAGAGGTAGAACCACCATCCATTGGATACAATAGTTCCAACTCACGGCAAACGCAAAAGATGAGTCGATAAAGATAGTGGTATAGGCATTGAAACCACCAGTAAGGTCACCATAAGCGACTGCCATTTCACCAGCGGCCTCCATTACGTTCAACACCATACTTCCAATAAAGATCACACTAATAACTAATGCTGCTGGACCACCACTGTGCAGAGAAGAGCCGGAACCAACGAGCAAACCAGTACCAACACCTGTGGCCATGGCGATCATGAACATATGACGTGTAGAGATACCTTTGTCAAGCTTCTCACCTTCATTACGGTACTTCAGAATCTCCTCACGCTCTGCTGGTGTGAGGTTTGGATCCATATCGTCCTCCATACGGCGAAATTGATCGGTGAAGCGAGACCACCTTGTGCCATTGTGCGAAACGTTTACTTCTTGAATATGACCGGACTCTTTGAATGAAGAGCTCTCGCCCTTCTCTAACGAGTCTTGTGATCTGACGTCCTTATTACCCATGGTGTTAGGTGTTTGTAGTATGGAAGCAGGTTGCAGTGGAATTTGCGGGATGTGAGTGGCTTTTGTAGTTTGATGCCGGGTTGGGGACGAAAGACACTCATGCAAGGCAAGTAGCAGTGAGAGGTTTTACCTCTACATCCACATCATAACGATAAGAGGGGACTCTCAACGGGCCAATGACGAGATAGATGATTCACGGCGTTACTGTGTGGTGACATATGTAGCATTAATAATTTCCCTTGAGCACACTAACTCAAGAGTCACATTTGACTTTGGCTCTTCTGTTGGTTCATGGGGAACTCGTTTCGCAATTACGTCTGGTGGTGATTTTCCCCTAGCGCCGTTGAGGCATCTCACGTTTCTTTTTTTTTTCCTGCACGAAGGACTGGCACCAAAAACCCAAAGACGGATTTTAGGATTTGGGACAATAGGCAATTTCCACAGCAGCGGTGTGCTTTAGAGACTGACTATGCGGACACTAGCTATTTCAAAAGACAGGGACCCAGCGGTGTATCCCACAGAGGGTGCACTCAAGTCCCCAGCGAATGGTTTGCTGAATCGTCAAAGTTATTTCCGTTGACAGCTGATTGCGGCATCTTGACGTAAGGCTCTAGCTAAAATGGTAGTAAATGCCCAGTGCCGTGTCAGGCACCAAGACCACACTAAGACGGACCGTTTGGTTTTTGTGAATCTTACTTAGGTCATTCGAGTTTCAAACCAGTGCTCAGAGTACATCACTGGCCATTTTTAAAGCAGAATCAAGGAGAAGCGATAGAGTGACACACAGATTGACCTTACCACCTCTCTTATTTTTGATATGTTGGCCCCTGAAGTTGGGACCCGAAAGGCATTTTTTCTCTCCTTTGTATGAACCTCACACTTCATCTAACCGGTTGCGGCCCGCAGCTCGAACTTCAGATTCATTGGTGCCTTTGAAGTGGTTAAGCCAGCTCCCTAGTAACACGACGGGGACAATCAACATTCATTGAAGAACTCCAGCTCAGGTTCGCAATTGCACACCTAAATACAAGTGGGACCGTCCCAGTTTAAGTACCCATACTATGTTCAATAGCCAGCCTTGCAGTTAGCACACACAACATCTGACTCTTCTCGCTCTTTCGACCTAGTTACCTGACTCGTGGGCAATCTTGATGACTTCGGCGGGCATCGTTTGACTCGTGTAAAAATCTGGTGCTTTGGTGGAGCCGTAGCCCGTGAATAAGCGAAAACAGAGCAAACCACAAGGGTTCTCTAGACATCGCGGTTGTGAATCGATTCCTACGGCGATAGAGTCCTGGAGTACGTTAAGTTGGTGATGGAGACTGGGAGACCCTGAGACGCACGCATAATAACTGATCAATTCGATATTCCATACCTTAAAGTATAATACCTCAGATTCAACCATACGAGAGGCAATATATAGATGAATGGAATATAGAAAACAATGGCTCCATCGAATAGTGGATGAACGATTGCGATGCTGCTACAATTCTCAGAATATCCAGGATATATACTGTTTGCCCACCTCCTAGTTCACAACTTTTAGGTCACCAAAGAACAGCACCTTGACTGCAATGACAAATCCAACATGTGCAGCACCAAGGGCAGCAGTAAGTGCCAAAGCCAGTTTCTCTCTGCCTAACACCAAACAGGCATTTTTAACACCTGGATACACTCTTGCAAGTATAGAAACTCCACTGACAAGCCCACCGACAATCACACACACCCACTTCAACACGGCACTGAGCACACTGTGGTTTACTAATATTCCTCTCAAGATAGATAACAGTGCAGCAGGGAGCCAAGCACCATTGGCATAACCATAAACTGACACAATTGTTGTTAGGGAAAGGAACGCCTCTAACTTGAACCCCCACGTTGCAATAATGTAGAACACAACTGGGACTAGAAAAGTGTATCCGTAAACCAGGGACAACGCGCCTGTCAAGAGTCTGAAATCATACGCATACTTTCCCTCCTCGGCACCAGAAAGCCACCCAACCAGCAAATTGCTGCTAGTGTTGCTAAAGAACAGCACAAATATCACGGTTGCACTGACCCAGAGTGGACCATAAAGGTCAGTAGAGATATCTGCTGGTGTATCGGCAGATGAAACCGGTGATGTGACATGCTTGATCACATTCAGAGAGCTGAGCACGTTCCGTGTGAAGTCTGTTGTGTTTAGGTCAAAGTAACGCCTGTAGTGGTTTACTGAGAAGATCCCGCCTTCGTAATTGGCCGGAATAGTGTTCCGAGTAGAGGGAGCAGCAGCAGCAGAAGTGGCTTCCGAAAAGACAGCATCATCTGGTGGGTGATAGGCCTTCGTTCCGAAGTCTGTCGGTAGCGTTAGTACAGAGTGTGGGTGTTGAGGTCGTAAAGTATCACATACCATCTGGAGTCACCACGTCGTCGTTTTCAAGCCAGTCATTGTTCGCCTTAGGCTCAATGGTTAGTATTGTGGAGTCAGTTTCATCAAAGGTACCATCACATACTGTATCGTCTAGATCAAGAAGGTTTGCGTTGTTTTGGGCCATGTTCTGGAGCTTATGGGGTTGGAATTGACATCTCGATTTCGAAAGTTCGCGAACACTTGAGGACTGACTGTTCGCGGGAATACAATAAAATAGGAGGGTAACCTCTTGCAGGTCCATTCTGCTTTCCGCCTTGATGAGATGATTAATCACCTAAATGAAACTACAATAGAATATAATAAATATTTAGTATTTAATAGAAAATGTACTTCAAAGTCTAATTGTTTCCGTAATTGTTTAAAAAAGGAGAGTCATTGGTACCCATGTTATAGTAGTGCAGCGACTGTAATGGCTCACCATTGTTATCCAAAACTTCATTATCCTGATTGACCCAATCGAAGGGACTTTCGTCTCGTCTTAATAACGAACTATCACTAACGCTATTTCTGAAAGTTCTAGTTGAGTTCCCTCTCACCACATCAATTCCGGCCCTTAAACTTCTTTCCGGAGACCTAGGCAGCGATGGTGGAGGTAAATGGGTTTGCGTGGTCAATTTGATACTACCTGACCTTCTTGTATTAGCTGGTGACGACGTACCAGATGAAGCAAAACATTTATGTGGAAGTTCACGCTGTTGTTGCTTCTGATCCGTAATTCTGCATCTGAATGTCGAGGGTATGGGAGATGGGGAGCGTGATGATACAGCTGATGGCATGCTCTCATTAACAATATTCGAAACCGTTGGTCTTGTTCTGTAAGTAGATGGCTCTTTAATCAAGTCTAAATCTTCATCATTTGCTTTTTTTGAAAATAAGAGACTAATCTGATGATCAGTAAGACCATATGTTTCAGGAAACCAAATAGTCATCACAATCGCACCAATAAGACAAAATGCACCAAAGACACAGAATGTACCCCACTTCAAATACTTCAAAGACATTGGAGCTAAGAAGGTCAATAGAAAGGCGCAAGCCCATGAGACACTCATGCAGATCGATGAGCCCTTGGACTTAGCTCTAGCCGGGAAGATTTCATTAGTGTATAACCACGCAGCACATGACAATGTGGAGGCAAAGATTGCAACAAAAAGAAAACATAGAGCCAAACAAACAACACCAGGTGTCCCAGTCACTTCCCATACCGCGCTTTCATTGCCCTCAATAGGTAGAACGCCATGCCCGTAAAAACCCATGATACAACCAACTGCACCAATACAACAACCCAAAGAACTTGCACCGTAAACCAAAACGTCTTTTCGTCTCATCTTATCGATGAATAGAATTGGAAATATGGTAAAGAAAACATTCACCACGTATTGGATTGAAGCAGATAGAACTTTGACCTCTCCGGTCAAACCAATCATCTCACATATAAAGATCAAGTAGTACATTAAAACACCAATACCACTTAACTGAGTAACAACTTGAGTAAAAATACCAACCATCAAGTGTGGTCGTAGCTCAGCTCGTAGAAGGTCTAGATAGGTGCACTTCTTATTATCACTTTCAAATCTGTTCAAAACTGCATTCAAGTTGTTCAAGTTTGATGAGTCTGAATTCCCAACAGCTTCTGAATTCTCATCGCTCATGTAAGTTTCCTCAGATTTACTAGAAACTGGATCCACGGTCATCCCCAAGCCCTTCATCACTTTAAGAGATTCATCCCACTTTGCTTTGGACGCATACCATTTAGGAGATTCTGGCAAAATAAATGACAAGCTAAATAACACAAAACCTGGAAGAGCTTCAGCGCCCCAGGCAATTCTAAAGGAGCTGTTATTGGTAATAAATGAACAGAAGTAAGATAGATAGAACATGATCAAAATACCCCATGTCAAACACCATTGCATGACTGAAGTTGCCAATCCTCTTTTCTTATTGGGAATAATCTCAGCAACATAAACTGGTAACAATGAGCTAAATATACCGATAGTGATACCTTTAATAACCCTTCCGATCACAAGCATTGTTATGTTCTGGACAAGAACAGAGACAATGGAACCAGCAACCCAGAGAGAAGTAGCAACCTGTATAGTCACTACTCTACCGAAGTGATCTGAGACAAAACCAGAAATCCAGCAGCCAACTGAAGGAATAGAGTTAGTAAACCTTCACCAACTGAAGAGACCTAAATATACTCACCAAAGGCGCCAACAGGATTGGAGCCACCAATTACGCCTTGGGCTAAGGCACCGGGGTTGTTAAAGTATTCAGCAAAAACATTGTGACCAATAAAAACAGCCATTGATGAGGTTTCAAGGCCTTGAAGAATGGCACCCAATGCCAAAATCCAAAGGATCCCTGCGACGCTATACGTTGTGTAAACCATTGATTGCACTTATAGAGACAACAGCTCTGCTCTTTCGATGGGGTTTGAGAAAACAGACAGTTTAGAAGTTGACCCACAAATTATATGAGGACAGTGGTCAAAACCACACCTCACACAACGTTTCCATGGCTAGCTCAAAATTTCTAGGTATTTCAGTTTTGTGTAGGTTTGCTTTCTGTTTGAGTTTTGGCGTTTTGTGTCATTCGAAAGAGATTTCCGAGGGTTCGCGAAAATTTATAGTCGGAATTCATATCTTTTACTCCCTCCAAGTTTGTTTGGCTGGCCTTTGGATGACTATTACCTTAAACAGTCACATCAATTACGAAAGAACAATCGTATCCTCGTGATGTTTAATATTGTTCAGAGGGGCCAGTATGTGCTGAACTTTTCTCTGACCCTAGTTGGTTTCATTTCTGCATTTATTATTGTCTCTTCCTGGGGACAACTCTTTGCAAATGATGCTTTCAATGCTGTTAGTGCAGTTTCTAATATTGTTCCGTAAGTGTCCCCTTGTTGTATCCATCGTCGAGGATTATTCTAACTAATGTCACAGATCTGTACACATCAAATTTAGCAGAAGATTCGGTTCAGTCGGTGGAAAACCAAAAGAGAACTCTAAACTAGTATTTGATCTAGAAGCTGATTTGACCCCGTTATTCAATTGGAACACCAAGCAAGTGTTTGTCTACCTTACAGCCGAATACCCTGGGACTACAGAAGGTTTGACTAACACCGTGACCTACTGGGATAAGATCATTCCATCTAAGGATAAGGCCTTGCTCAGTCTCAAGAATGAACGCTCCAAATATTCTGTATGGGATGTGGAGTCGTCTTTCAACAACCATGATGCCATCGTCAAGTTGCAATGGAACATTCAGCCTTGGGTGGGTCCCTTGGTATTTGGTAAAACCTCAGGAGAGGCCTTACTACACTATCCATTACCCGCAGAAGATACCAAGGAGAAGAAACAGAAGCAGAAAAAGAGAAAACAGAATTGATTACAATTTAAAGACTTATTGTAGTCATTAATTATGTGTATCGTATTACTAAATAACGATCTCGTCACTAATTCTTCAGTATTTCATTTTCAATTGTTCCAGATGGAAGCTTCTTTTCAATACTATGTACACGGAGGGAGAAACACCTAGTGGATAATGCAGCAATCAATAGAAGTCAGACAACAGTCATCAAGCTCATAACTGGTCATTCAAAATCTTCATTCTCTCATGGTTAAGCTTTCTCTTCATTTTGATCTCTTTTCTTTTCAGCCCCGTTCTTTGAGCTCTGACAATTCTAAGACTATCAACAATCGGCTTCTTTGGAAACTGGAGCTTCAAGGCACTAAAGTGACGTTCTCTTCTCTTAATTCTCTTCAAAATCAACGGTAGAGACCTCATAGTCTTTGGATATAGCTTCCAAAGCTCTTCGATAGTGGCTGCTCGTCTCTCTTTGTTGAACCGTTTACCACCCATGATGTAGTTGTAAATCTGTCTCTCCACAACAGGCTTGTAAATGTATCCTAGCATCAGTCTGCGTGGCAAATAACGTCCTTGGGCGACGTTTCTGACAGCTCTCTGCCCAAGTCTTTTGCTCTGAGCCATCTCAAACTTGACCTGATACTTCGCAATGTGTCCACCTATTAGCCTCTTCTCCACCAAAAACATGGCATCGTGAAACGTTCGCCTATCCATAATCAAACGACGGACAACCCAATTGATAGCGTTTGATGTGAATGTGAAGCCATGAACAAAAATTAAATCATGAAACAGCTTGGCAAAATCTTTCGTCTCCTTTCTCAGAAAGTAAAACTTGTAAATAGTCTTAATAACACTGTTATAAACCTTTTTTAGGTTAGTAGGAGCTTTACCATCAACTGTTAGCATTGATTTGATTTTGTTTTGAAAATTGTCATAAGTGATACCGAAACTTCCCCACTTGTCGATTGTGGAGAATAACAACAGTTCCTGTTTCATGTAATTCAGTTTCTGATCAACTGCATACCCTGGATTGACGGTTCTATAGTTGGTCATGATTCTATATGCATCATCGGGCTTATAGTACTTAGTCAGGGCATGGACGACAGGTTTCACAACCAAGAAAGGCAGGTCTCCATGTAACTTAAGATTCTTGTCTCGTGAATCTTTGATGATATTATCAACAACTGCAATGGGGTCTTCAAAGTTGTCTTTGTTAACGATACTAAGTTGAACCAGTGACACAAGCAGTTCATGATAGAGAGTCCTAGTGAGAAAACGACTCTCTTGATTCACAGCGTTGAAGATAGATAGAGCATCATTGAATTTACCATGCTTGTTGTAACCTTTCATCAGTGACTCAAAGTACCTGTTGGTCTGCCTGATGCCTCTTGATTTGACTTCCTGTATGACATTGAGCGCATCATCAAAACGACCCAGCAAAGTGTAATAATCAACTAGGACTAAGTAGTAGTCTGCAGACTTGACTTTGTTGGAAAACCTGTCTATGAATCCATTGAATGTGATGTGGGCTGCGAGGTAATCTTTGCTGAAGATGAAAGATTTCAAAACTGAAGCATGCATGCTAACAGTAGCTTGATGTAGAGGAACACTCAAAAACAGATCTTGAACACGGGAGTATTGGCGCAAAATGAGATGAAGTGACATCAGAAATGCCAAGAACTTCAAATCTGGTTCAATCTTCAGACTCTTCATGTATTCATTGATCTTGGGTAAAGTCTCCACATCTTGGTTCTTGACACATGCATCCATCACCAAATTCACATGTGTGATCGAAACAGATTCACCTCTTTGAATCTGAAGTTCAAACAAGGAGAATGCAGACTTTGAATCACCGATTTTTGCAAACTGCTTAAAAAGGACCAAGAAAGTATTGGTGTTTGGCTTTAGATCAACCTCCTGAAGTTTTCGGAGATACTCCAGTATTTTCGCAGAAGATGCATGATTAGCAAGCGCTCTTTCCATCTGACAGTTAATGATTTCAACATCAGGTAAATTTTCAAGTGACGAGTATATTGAGATTAGTTCATCGAACTTTCGATATTGTTTAGCCATCAAAAGAACGCTCAGCACATGACTGACTTGGAAAGGGAGCAACAGATTCCATTTGAACAGTGATTTGACAAGTTCATAGTGGTCAGAGTTCACGTAATGAAGTTTAGAAAGTCTTTTGCTCAATAGCTTAAGAGACTTTCGAGAATGCAATTGAGGATTCACCAAAAGGAGATCAAACATGGCAGTAGAATCACCCTCAACAAAGAGGATTTGAAGAGCCAAGTTGAGGTATTCCTGGGTATGCAATGTAGGTGGTGTGATATTCCAAAGTCGTTTTGCTTGACTTGTGCTACCAATCTTCGAGTACCTATGACCCAAATGCAAAATCAAGTTAGACTTAGCTGACTGTGAACAAGCAAATCCAAAAATGAAGCTGAGATCATTCACATCTGAAAATGCTGATACTATCTGGTTCAGGGATTTGTGAAATACATGGGTTTTAAGCTTCAATTGTGGGTCATGAATGGTCACTACCGTGATCCATAAAAGCAACGCACATTTAGGCCTTCCCTGACTCAAAATGAAATCCACGCAAGAATTCAGTAATTTATTCAGTTCAAGGGCGTCCCATTGTTGGAGATGCTTTCTGACTGACTCGAAGTCACCCGTACGTGCCAATTTAGATATGATGATGATGTGATCTTCTAGGGTCAATTCCCCTTCTAAGCAGGCAAGCAATTGGTTAACCAGCTCAATCTTCTTATACCGCAGCAGAATCCTGAGAGTCTGATACCTATACTTGCTAAAGAGAGCGCTGTCAGAAGAAGCTAAATCCAACATTATGTCTTTGAGCCTGACAAGTTCATTTGAACTCTTACTCTTATTCTCTATAAGGAAAATGAGCTCTTGGAGTAATGAAGCTGATGCTAATTTTGATGAGGCAGGGGGCGAGAGTGTTGAGTTGAACCTTATTCTGGGTACCATGATACCGAATGTATGCACAGGAGTGAAATGGTGGAGATTTATCGATGCTCTTATTAGTCTTGTGAGTGAGTGTCGCGGTATGATCGCGCTCTGTACGACCAGAAGCCGTACTGCCTTACCTTGGTTACGAACAGACCAGCTGAGAAGATCAGCGTGATACTGTCTGCTGCCATGAAGGCACATGTCTTGGATTCGAAGTGACATCTAGAGGCACTGCACCATGGGGTCAGGAATGATGGAAAAGGTATTGTGGAAGTGGCAATCCAGTTCTATAAGTAAAACCGCCAGTAATTGAGTAAGCTCTGGGTGACAAAAAGTAGGACGATTGGTCGGAAGTCGACTCTAAAGATGACAGGAGAAGTGTCCTAGATGGGTTCAAGAGAGATCGATATCCCACCATTTATTTGATAAAAGTGAAAAATTCCTGGAAAAAGTCAGGCAACTCGGAACTGTAGGAATTCCGACTCAAAGCTCATCGCAGATTTTTCCTGCTTCTCAACTAGGGACGATTATATATATCGAGCCATATATCTCCATTTTACCTCTACCACCTAATCACAATAATGCCACCATTTGAGAACAGAAACTCCAAGTTTCCAAAGAACCGCTTTGTTGACCGCAGAGAGTCAAAGAATAGAGAAATCAAACAGGCTTTAGTCCACAAGGCTAGACTTAGAAAGAATTACATCAAAGAGCTTAAGAGAAGTGGTGAAACTCTTCCAGAGAAACAAGATAGAAAAATTGATGATCACGCTGACAAGAAGAAATCCTATGAAGAGCGTACGAATCTGATCAAAGCAAGAAAGCAACAGAGCCGTCTGGAGAGGGAACAGAAGGAACAGGAGAGGCAAGAAAAGGAGAAGGTTACAGAGAAGAAAAGAGAAGAGAGACTGAAAAAGAAAGAACGCCTCTCACAAAAGACAAGAACAGGGCAGCCACTAATGGCTCCAAGAATCGAGAATCTACTGGAAAAGATAAAGAAAGACTTTGCTGATTGAGTCAATAAAACAGACAACCTCATATGGAAATTGAGTGCAGTAACGTATCCAACGCGTCTGGAACATCACCTCCAACAAGAGTATCAAAGTCAAATGTCTTTGTATTTATATCAAGAACCCATGGACCATCATTTATATCCCATAGTCCTTTCTTTGTCACGTCTGATGGAGCATCGTGGCTTACATTCAATTTCTCGAACTCATCGGTTTGGACCTTATCTAGGACTGTGTATAGTTGGATGTCTCCGCTCAGCCCAAATGCAATGAATCTGCTCACTGGTCTTTCCTTGTAGTCATCATACCACCATGTAGGTACAACTTGACATCGTTTCAGATGAGGCATAAATGAGAGATGAGCTCTAAATTGGTAGCTCTGAAGATCCTGAAGTCCTGTTATTGAACATGAGAGTTTATCAGTAGACACAACAGTGTTATCATTAAGCAATAATGAATTCGTTACCCTATTCATGAATAGGTCAGAAGACTTTGTGTGAATAAGCTCACCCCTGGTGTTGAATTCAAGAGCAGATATTGACGTATCCTTCGTTGAAACAAGGGCTGTATTGCCTTCCACAACAATATCATAGACTGCAGACTGAAATGTTTTTACCAGAACTGGAGATCCGATATCTTTGAGCTCCCAATCATAGCTCATGGTGTAAACTCCTGTCCCAGAGGAGTAAATAACAGTGTAAGGGTTCAGCTGTTGAGCAGATAAAACGGCACCTGGGGTCCTCAATCTAAACCGCTGACTTATTGTCAGCACTGCTTTGCTTTCATCACTGAACTTGACCCCTAAGATCTTTAGCGATCCCCCGGATGAAGTGTTGCACCCAACCAAAAGACTTCTAAACGACTTCGTATCAGAAGGAATAACCCATTCACCAAGGCATAGAGGAGTTTCTGAGTCAAAAAGAGAAGCAAGACCTTTAGTCATTTTCACATCAAGCTGTCGGCGAGTATCAGCGAACATAATGCCTGTCTCTGACAGTAGCGCAAACAGCTTCAGGTGGCACACGTATTTCACCTTCTTGGCGAGCTGATCAAGAGGAATTGTCTTCAAAACAGGCTCTTTCGCTGAAGAAGACAGACTAGCAAGACAGAAACCATCCTCCCTCAGAAGAGCAATACTGTCGTCAGTCAAAAGAACAACGGAATATACCTTCCTATGAATCTGTTCCTTGATAACGATGGGGATAGGATAATTCTCTTCCAGATTCCATTTCCAAATGTGGCTTGAGATCAAAATGATGTGGTCATCGGTAAGGTAAAGATCAATTGGTCCGCTAGAAACAGTGAGTTTTTTCCTAAATATTACTTGAGGATAATCTGATAAAAGGGAAATGTCATAAGTAAAAATCTGACCATATCTGGAACTGATGTAAAGGACATTACCAGATGCAACCAAGTCATGAGGATCATCAATGTCAATATCTAGTGCTTTTAGAGCCTCAATGCCATCTTCCCCAATATGGTAGAGCAACAGCGAGCTTTCTGCACCCAAAATGATGTAGAGACTAGTTCCAAGGACCAAAAACTTGAGGAAGTTGGGTTGCTGAGATATTTGTATATCTTCACCAATTTTCACAATGGCTCCAGATCTGGACTGGTAAAGACTGAGTGTTATAGACCTTGGATTGCTTGAATTCTCATTAACAACAGCAGTCACATTTTCAAAACACTCAGCTAAAATTATCTCTTTTTCAAACCATCGGGTTAGTGTTTCATTGCGCTTTTCAAAGTTGGTAATCACAATCGATCTTTCTGTCACTTGGGTACAGTTATCTCCCAATGAGTGTGCATAAATGGTTCTTATATCCATTGATAGGCCACTGTCGCTGATGTTGATTAAAACTTCATTCTCATACTTGAAAACTAGCGTTTTATCAACAAAAGAAAGGATGAAGAATATCTGCCCATTAGATTGGTGACTAAATAGCGCCTTTGCCGAGCTCAAGTTCTGATCATTCAAGAGCTTTTCACAAGTGATGCCAATTTTGAGCTGTGACAAATACTTTCCATGAGCTAACCAGAGCTCTTCAGTGTTTGCCTTTTTCACGATTTCGATATCAAATAGTGGCGCCCAGTTATCCCACTTTTTTGCAGCTGGCGGAGTCTTTGGAATCGGTGAGCCCAGCTCAAGGTTATCGAATCGACGATATCCACCTTTTCCGATATCACTAGAGTAGAATACATCATATGTGCTTTCTATGCCAGTTTCCTCAATCAGGAAGTGAACTATTTTAGGGATTCTGAAGACTGGATTGCAATAGATCATGTTTTCTTGGATAGTAATACCAAACACAGTTCCGTCTTCTGTAGAAACATAAGCTTCTGGATTGTTACCAGATTTGAATAGGGTGACCTCGGGCTTGAAGTGACTGACAGGGAAAGTCCAATCCACAAAAAGCTCTAAGAACGAAGAGTCTGCTGATAGCAGCTGATGAATTTTGGCCAGGGAAATACTATTTTCTTTTACAAAAATTACAGAATCCCTCAATGGAATAACAAAGGCAGGAATCTCAAAGTCAGTAGTAAGGAGGAATGGTGTATGTTCAGTGATTTTAAAGTCATCCAAACACCACTCATATAATCTTATGATAAGTCGTTTCTGTGAGGTCACAACCATCGCAAAGATAAATGCATGATTTTTTGCAGTTGCTGTTGGTTCAATGAGACATGCGTGAATAATGGTGCCGTCAAAAGGCAGATTCTGGAGCCCGTTTATCATAACGCCGTGGTTGGTTTGGGCAAAGTAGTATATCCGTATTAGTCCACTGATTGAAGTAAGTACTGCTGCACGACCTGAAGAGTGTGTCATTATGTCTCTGCCAACATCGGAGGGACCTGGGCGTATCGTTCTTTTCGACGATGCACTGGTCGTCCACCATTGTACCACATAGGGTCTCAGCTTGTAGCCTTCCACCAGATAGAGTTTGACAAGGAGGAGATAACCACTCGAAAGGGTCAAGAGTAAGGAGTCTTCATCGAAAATATCCTCCCTGATCTTCTGTCCCCGAAGTATACTTGATGACCTTATTGTGCAGTTCTTCAATTCAAAAGTCGAGTTATCACTGATTTTGATCGAGCTGTTCTGAATAGTCACTAGGACTTCACCAAGCCTAGGGTCCTTTGACATGGGATCGTAGTCATCCTTGGTTTGTGCCTGTTTATTTTCCTGGGTGTTTTGCGCTTGTCGCGTGTATTCAACCATCATATCATCAAGATCGTCATCTTCATCTAGCCATGAGTCATGTGCCATTGGTCTTAGCTCATCTCTCATCTCATCTGTGAACAACCCACCATCGTCACTTAAAGATTCCGCAGCAAGCCCCTCAAGTGGCTTATCTAAGTCGAATCTTAGTTTGTGGATTGCTTGGATAACGGGACTTGAGACTATCTTCTGCCTCAAAACACTGTAGTTCTTTGGATGATATGCGATATGTGGATTAGAAGCGGTGTTCCAACGATAGAAGTCATCTGAAAGGGTAGAAGGCTCAGTGAGGAGATCTTCTTCATGAATTTCAATCATAATTTTGCCATGAAGCTAGCTTGTCCTCAGTTCTGTTGGCGTATAAGCTCTCCATCATGGCACTCTATTTTTTTGTTACTTATTTTTTATTTTTTCATTGACTACTTCCTACAATCTCACTAAAAGAGGCAGTTTCATCAAGTGTACAACTATCGGTTAACTATATACAGAATCCAACATTTAATCAGATTGGTTTTTCTTTTGATACTCAGCAATCAACTCCTTTTGCAGGTGTGGTGGAGCTTGGGCATAATGCTTGAATTCCAGAGAGAATTCACCTTTCCCTTGGGTAGCAGCTCTCAAAGAGGTGGCAAAGCCGAACATTTGATTTAGTGGACATTCAGCAGTGATAGTGAATTCATCCTGACCATTCTCTGTGTCTTGAATAATGGCAGCATTCTTGTTCAGTAGAGCAATGACATGACCTTGAAACTCGTTTGGAGAGGTAACAGAAACATTCATGATTGGCTCCAAAATAACAGGGTTAGCCCTCATAAAACCTTGCTTGAAAGCAGCCAAGGAGGCAGTCTTGAACGCCATTTCATTGGAGTCAACAACGTGGACCTGACCATCATTAATAACCATGTTAACACCCAAAACCTTGTGACCTACCAACGGACCCTTTTCAATAGCCTCTTCGAAACCTTTTCTACAGGCAAGCAAGAATTTCTCTGGAATTTTGCCTCCTACGATCTGGGTCTCAAAGGTGTTCTCACCTTCAACTGGAGTCATCTCACCGGCAACCTTAGCGAACTGGCCTGCACCACCAGATTGCTTCTTGTGAGTGAAGTCGAATGTGGATGGAGCAGTGATGGCTTCTCTGTAAGAGACTTGTGGCTTACCAGTAACGCAGTCAATATTGTACTCACGTTTCATACGCTCAACGTAGATCTCCAAGTGTAACTCACCCATACCGGAGATAATAGTCTCCTTAGACTCGCCATCGTACTTGACTCTGAATGTTGGATCCTCCTTTTGGAAACGGTTGATGGCCTTAGAGAAATTGGCAACATCCTTAGACTTTGGGGTAATAGACAGGGAAATGACAGCATCTGGAACAAACATGGAACTCATGGTGATCTGAGTAGTACCGTCAGTGAAGGAGTCACCAGAGGCACAGTCAATACCGAAAGTGGCACATATTTCACCTGGTCCAACTTCAGAAACGTCCTCCATTTCTTCAGAGTGCATACGTACGAGTCTAGAGACTTTGACCTTCTTACCTGTCTTGACGTTGGTAATAAAGGAACCCTTCTTCAAGCGACCCTGGTAGACTCTCAAGTAAGTCAATTGGCCATACTTACCTTCTTCAAGCTTAAAGGCTAAACCAACGAACGGGTCAGCAGAGGAAGGAATCAACTCAATTGGCTGCTCACCTTGCTTCACATCTAGTCCCTTGTTTAAGATCTCAGATGGGTTTGGCAAGTAGTCACAAACAGCGTTCAAAACTTGCTGGACACCAGTGTTAGCCAAGGCAGAGCCCATCAAAACTGGAGTAAACTTTCTAGCAATGGTGGCTCTTCTGATGGCATCCTTTATCTGTTTAACACTTGGCTCAATTTCATCAATAAACAATTCAGCAATTTCATCATCAACATCGGCCAAGGTTTCAATCAAAAGGGCTCTCTTTTCTTCAACCAAGTTTTTCAAGTCATCTGGGATCTTATCTTCTCTCAAAACAACACCTTGCTCACCCTCATTGTATACGGCAACTCTGTCGATGATATTCACAACACCCTTCAAGTTAGCTTCAGCACCAATTGGGACTTGAATAGCAGCAGCAGGAGTTTTCAATTTGGAATTTATCTGGGCGATGGCCTTGAATGGGTCAGAACCCATTCTGTCCATCTTGTTGATGAAAGTCACTCTTGGAACATTATAACGTCTCATTTGACGATCAACAGTGACTGTTTGGGACTGCACACCAGACACAGCACAAACCACAAGAACAGCACCATCCAACACTCTAAGGGCTCTTTCGACTTCAATGGTAAAGTCGATGTGACCTGGCGTGTCAATCAAGTTGAAATGGTAGTCCTTGCCATCCTTGTCCCAAGAACAGTATGTAGCAGCAGATTGAATAGTGATACCCTTCTCTCGTTCCAAATCCATGGAATCCATCTTCGCACCAACACTGTCACGGCCTCTGACTTCATGAATTGCCTTGATTCTACCCGTGTAGAACAAGACACGTTCAGTAAAAGTGGTCTTACCAGAATCAATATGGGCAGAGATACCAATGTTACGCAATCTGGAGGCACTTTTGATGTCCTCTTCAGGCAGCTCAGAGATAATTCTGTCAATAGAGACCTTCTCTTCTTCATAGGTCCTCTTCATCATGGTGTTTTGAAAATGTCTTCTCTGGGAGACACCACCAATCGTGCAGTTCAAAGCATAGCGCGAGCCTACTGCTGCGGTGCGAATACTGCGGAATACTGCGGACATCACTGAACCTAAGTAATGGAGTTGGGATCAGACAGTGAGAGCCTAATGGCGCCAAAACTTTTATTCAATCAACGAAAAAGAAAAAAGGATCTTCCATCAATAGAAAGCTTCGCGAATGCCTTATATAAGCTATCACACGTTATTGCATAATTAACTAACCATAGACAATAGACGATCGATGATAGATGATAGATAGCAGACTTTCACTGTTCACTCTTCACCACCAACATAAGATATATTCTGCAGTGGAAGTAGTGACTTCTAGATGTCAACTACTATGTGGTTAGAATAAGACTGGGAGGCTAATCCTGAGTTTATCTTTTAAATGGAATGAAGAGCTGGAGTTTAACTGGTTGCGTTACAGGCGGCATCTCGCGAATCTGGACCCATGTAGTATTGTTTACTGTTCTACTGTTGAATTCTTAATGGTGGTTGAGGGGCCTAGAATGGATGAACGATCAATAACTGATCCAGCAGAAAATTGTACACCAAGAGATAGGGAGGACACTGGATGGCCTCAAGAACCACCTGAATTTCGGCGTACAGCCTCGACAACTTGTTCTGAATACAGTGTGTCATGCACGATCTAAGAACTTAGTGAGGTGCTCATCGGATAATTTTTCTGGGGAATAGAGAGCAAAGTCCAGCCGAGAATTATAGCGCAATGTACCAGCGATCGAGGTGTATTTAAAGACTCGAACTACCCACCAAAGAGCAATGAACACATGAGCTTGCTCTCGACTACTCTAACGGAAAAAGAATATTCATCAATGTCCAAATCACTGACCAATCCATCAATCGTCCTGAAGAAGGTGGGCGAAATCGTCCTCGAGGACAGACCATCCCCACAGATCACTGATCCACACTACGTCAAGGTGGCCATCAAGAAGACTGGTATCTGTGGCTCTGACGTGCACTACTACACACATGGAAGCATCGGTAGCTTTGTCGTTGAGTCTCCAATGGTACTAGGCCACGAGTCCTCAGGTGTCGTTGTCGAGGTCGGCTCAGCTGTTACCACAGTTGCTGTTGGTGACAGGGTGGCGATCGAGCCAGGTGTGCCTAGTAGATACTCCTACGAGACCAAGGCTGGCCAATACAACCTCTGCCCTCATATGGAATTTGCAGCCACTCCTCCAATTGACGGCACTCTTGCTCGTTACCACATTTCTCCGGAGGACTTTCTGGTGAAGCTCCCAGATCATGTGTCCCTAGAGGAGGGTACCCTTGCAGAGCCATTGGCGGTGGCTGTTCACGCTGCAAAGAGAGCCAAAGTCACATTCAACTCCACTGCCATTGTGTTTGGTGCTGGTCCGGTTGGTCTCTTGACGGCTGGTACCGTGAAAGCTTTTGGTGCCACCAAAGTGCTTGTCGTTGATGTTGTGGACAGTAAGTTGGAGATGGCCAAGGAGCTAGGCGCCACCCATACGCTGAACTCCCTAAAGACCAAGAACTTCAAGGAGGATGTGCTCAAGTTGTTAGGAAACGCTCCAGACGTCATTATTGAGTGTACAGGTGCTGAGATTTGCATTAAGAACGGTATCGAAGTGATTAAGGCTGGTGGCAGTTTTGTCCAAGTGGGCATGGGTGCAGACAACATCACTATCCCAATGTCTGACCTGGTTGCCAAGGAGGTTTGGTTCACAGGTAACTTCAGATACTGCTACGGTGATTACACAGATGCTGTTGACTTGATTGCTACTGGGTTGGTCCCTGTCTCAAAGATTATCTCCCACAGATACAAGTTTGATGATGCTAAGGCTGCCTTTGACAATGTTGTTGAGAATGGCAAAGATGTCGTGAAGACTATCATTGATGGGCCAGAGGAGTAATTTTGAACGTAAGCGAATCTTCAACAAACCTTTAAAAAAATAGTAATATTAAGATGAAGATCAATAAATGGTTTCAGTAGCATTAATTTTGTATTGTGGTGGTTAGCTTGTTGATGCCAAGGACTTAAAACCTAGGATGGATTTGAGAAAAACGACTGGCTGGCGAGCCAACCGAAAAAAAAAAAAAAGAACCCTTCAACCACAAAACCACCACCTTAACAGCCACCTCGTACTTCCATTCAACGACGATGCGTTTTGGTACTCTTCTTAGGTGCGCAGTTTTTGCTCTTTCTCAGGGTGTCTCGGCCAAAACACACACTCTCCACTACACGGCCTCATATGTGACAGCAAATCCCGATGGCGTACATGAGAAGCAGGTTATTGGTTTTAACGGCGTATGGCCTTTGCCAGAGATCCATGTCAACAAAGGCGACCGTGTAGAGTTGCATTTGACCAACGGATTGATTAACAAGAATACATCACTCCATTTCCATGGCTTATTTATGAATGGAACGAACTACATGGATGGCCCACAGTATGTTACGCAGTGCCCTATTCAGCCAAACGATACTTTTGTCTACAACTTCACAGTGCCTGACCAAGCAGGAACATATTGGTATCACTCACATACTGGCGCTCAATATGGCGATGGTATGAGGGGTGCTTTCATCATACACGATTCTGATCCAATACCATTTGATTTTGATGAGGAGAAGGTGATTACGATTTCAGACGTATACCACAAGAACTATGAGGAGGTAAGTAGGGAGTTCTTGAACAGATATAATCCAACTGGTGCTGAGCCAATTCCACAGAACTTGCTATTGAACGATACTGCTAACTCAACGATTATTTTTGAACCAGGTAAGACTTATTTCTTAAGATTCATCAATATCGGGTTGTTTGTATCGCAGTACGTATTCATTGAGGACCATGAACTCACCATTGTGGAAGTTGATGGTGTCTACGTTGAGCCAAAGCAGGTTAATTTCCTATATATGACAGCTGCTCAAAGATACGGTGTCTTAGTTAAGGCCAAACGCAACAAGGAGAGAAACTATGCTTTAGTCCAAATGTTTGATGACACCATGCTGGATACCATTCCAGAAAATCTGAAGCTAGAGGCCACTAGTTACATTGTTTACGATGACGAGAAGCCTTTGCCATTTTCATATCACAAACCAGACACGAGCGTGTTCAATGATTTTGATATCAGACCATTGGGAGACATTGATTTGTTGGACGACCCTGACTTCCAAGTTGTGTTCGATGTTGAGATGAACAATTTGGGAGATGGTGTTAACTACGCGTTCTTCAATAACATAACATATGTTGCGCCAGTTGTGCCAACCCTTTTGACTGTTTTGAGTGCTGGGGAGGATGCCACCCAGGCTCAAATTTATGGATCCAACACCCATAGCTTTGTTCTTCAACCAGATGACATCATTGAGATTGTTGTCAACAATAAGGACACCGGTAGACATCCTTTCCATTTACATGGTCACGTCTTTCAAGTGGTTCAAAAGTCGCCAGCTTTTGATGATGACAATCCAACTTCTTATGATCCTGAGAATCACGACCCATTCCCTAAGTATCCATTAACCAGAGACACCGTTGTTGTTGAACCAAATGGATATGTTGTGTTGAGATTCAAGGCAGATAACCCAGGTGTATGGTTCTTTCACTGTCATGTCGACTGGCATTTGGAACAAGGACTAGCCGCTGTGTTTATTGAAGATCCACTAGCGCTTCAAACACAAACTCCACCTAAAGACTTTTTCGAAAATTGTCAAAGAGGCGGTGTCCCAACTAAGGGTAACGCTGCTGGTAACATGGACCTCTTTGACTTGACCGGAGAGAGAAGACAGCCAGCACCATTGCCAGAGGGGTTCACTTTGAAGGGTTACATTGCATTTGCCATTTCTACGATGGTTGGTCTCTATGGCTTGTGGTCCATTATTCAGTATGGTTTAGAGGATGCAGTTGCCGATGACGAGAAGGTATTTTACAACCTGGAGCAAATTTTGGAGAAGCATAAATTGTTGGGTCCGGACCATGCCAACGAGAGAACACATCTGTGAAACAACCGTTGAACTGCTGGCTCTTCCAAAAGTCAAACTACACTCAGCTAAGTTTGAAACCGCTCAAAGAGTATACTCATTTCCACAGTGGAACTGAAAACATAGATGGCCCCCGATACCTTCAACCTAAAACGAACAAACCTCAAACCTCAGTCAAATGAATTCCACGTCGTCTAATATTGGTTACAAGTTCATCATGTACATATGCATACGTAGTGCACATCACAACCAAATATAACGAGTCTCACTATATGAGGGATAGTCAGTGGAGACTCAAAATCCAAACTTACCTGTCCCTTTGGGGGCGACGACGTCATCTCATGATATGGGCTTACTTATATTCATTTTAAATTTTGGTTTGGCTTAGCGAGGGTCTCATCACCTTCAAGATAATTCCAACGTTAGACCACCAAGGAATGGAGGAAGAGATTCACCAAAACAGTGGAATACATGAATATTCATAATCCCCTGAATTTGCTTCACTGTGCCTCATCAGCCTCCTTGTAATATTGTTATATCCAGAACTGATGATGGATGCTTTTGTATACCACTATACTCCGTACATGCCCTTCCGCTGACTGGAACTTGCATATCAACACCAGCTTAAGTACAACAAGGTTGACTCTTTTCCGATGTACACATTGAATAAATAATAAAACATAGTTATCATGGTATTAAGCTAAGGGAGGTGCTATACCCAATGGAGCTCCTGTAATTAAAAAGTGAACGGGGTGAGGCTCATATGAGCTCATGGGAGCTCTTGAAGGCCTCCGAACATAACAAAACTCTCATCCAGGCAAGGGCAACTTTCCTTTCAAGTAGGGGGTCAATTTGTAGTAGTAATTTTCCACAAACTTTGATTCCGGATTGATTTTCAATAGTAGAAGGTAAATTTCCACAGTTTCAGTCCGCGTCTTTTGGTGGCCATCAATGCACAATTCAGAAACATACTCATTCAACTTATCAACGATCCGATCGATCTGTGAGGCGTAATTATCACTAGCTGGCTGAAAATTCTTGACGTTGTTGATGATATAGAACTTGATCATAAATAGACATGTATGTTTCTCCCCTTTCAACTTTTTTTCAGATAAGAACTTTCTGAAGAGACTGTCAAAGACCGCAATGAAGCTCTCTGGGTCAATGGACTGGATGATCAAACACAAGGACTTACTCGCCAAGTTTCCAATGTGCCTCGATGTTTGAGATGTTCTTGTCAATGGTATCATCTGGTGTATAATGGTTCTGAACACATCTTCAGCTGGTGCCAATTGATCCGCGCGGTAGATAAACTCTTTCAAAAATAAAATCACTTTAGCCAAGAGGACTGTTCTCTTCGTCGAAATCATTTGTAATATGCAGTCCAAACACATTGCAATCTTCTCTGTGAAATAGGCACTGTACTTGGCAGGAAGATGAGTTCTGAGATGGATAATGAATACGTCTAGCATTTTGTATCTCTCTTTCCAGTTTTCGGAAGTTTCAAGCTGCTCAAATAGACCCAAAGCTTGGTCAATCTCGTCAATATCAAAATTCTCAACATACTCCTCATCGATTGATATTTCAGGGTCAGGGCCAAACAATTGCTCGAGACAATCTTCCATAAGCCTGAACACGTCATTGGGATCACATTTCTTGATCTCCTTCAAAAGAGCTAGAACACGTGAATCCATGTCCAGGAGTTCGGAGAATATTAGTCTTGGCGAACTCTTAATCAAGTTGTGTCCACAAAATCCTTTCATAGGGGAAGACAGAACAGGTATCTTGCTTGGTGCCGTTACATGGCTCACAGGATCCTTGGACTCGCGAAATACGTTTCTTAAAATGGACTCCTTCCGAGGAAGTTTCTCTGGGGTTGTTGGGTTGTAGAAAGAGCCCCCCAAAAGCTGATCGGTATCAACGCCCCTGGTGAAGCCCATAACATCATGGAAGGATATTGCGTTGTTCGGTTCAATCTGTGGGGACTCCAACGTAGCGCTTGTTACTTCAGGTTCAGAGTTTGAAGCAAGTCGAGATGAGTATAGAGGAGATACAGCATCACAATTGAGAGCCATGGGAGAAGCCAGGGGAGAAGCCAGGGGAGAAGCGAAGGGGAACGCAGCTGTACTGTCTTCAATATATTTTGGTGAATCTCTGCTTGGAATAGGTTTATCTAAAGCATCCGGTACTTGGGTCATTGTGATGGCAACAGGACTGATCCGAGACCCAGATTCAGTGGCAAGAGCAGCACCTTTCATAATAAAACATTTGCCATCAGAAGTGGTGGTTCTCGGTATACCTACTGCTTCCTCTTCCTCCTTTTTAGGATCTTCAATAATAGTCTCTAAACCATGCAGCAACGGAGTTTGAGGTAAAAAGCTACCGGAGAGTGGAGACGTGGGAGCAGTTGATGGTAAAGAAGACTCAGCTTCACTAATAATAGGAAGTTGGGTTAAAAAACTTGGTGGTATCGTGGTTGAATCTTTAGCAGCTTCATCTCCAACTTTATCGGCTTCCATATTTTCTATATGGTGAGATTCCTCTTCATCACTGAGAACGGCCACAGTCTCAAGATTTTTCAGTTGAAGTAACGATAGAGAATCGTCAGTCTCTATTTGAGTTGTTGAAACACTTTCAAGGCACAAACTCAGAGTAGGAGCGAAAGCCTTATCCTTTGTAGGGTCGATGTCAGCATGGAGGGAAGCGACAACAATGTCACTTGAAGTCACTTCTGCGGTCAGTTCTTGGTTTTCCAAAAAATGAGTCATCTTGACAGATTGATGAGTGGGATTTCTATTATCGGATTGGACAGCGTCTAAAACACCTAGAGGTTTCCTTAAGATCTCTTCAGCTTGGTGCTCATCACAAATGTGCATGTGGTCATTGTTCTTTGATGCTTTGAGTCTCAAACCAATGCTTACTTTACCTTTAGGTCTGTCCTCCACAAGCAGATGTGGGTTCCGCTTGATGGAAATAGAAACACCCGCGTTATCGCTAAGAGCGAGTAGTTCAAGTTCATCGCATGAGTTCAAAGTGAAAGGATCAACAAGGTTGCGCTCATCTTCAGTTAAGCCAATAGAATCCTCCAGATCGTCAGATAAGAAACTCAGGTTTAGCGGAGATGACTCAAGGTTCTCTGCATAGGCAGGCGGATTCAAGGGTGGTACAAACTCAACAAGTGATTCAAAAGTATCATCGAGCCCCACTGAGAATGAAGGGCAAGCGAGATCAGTAAAGTCTGTCCTGGTCTCAAGGTTGACTGGAAACAAAGTAGGGCTTGAAGATCCTTCTTGAGGCTGAGACCCAACGATTTTCTTAGTCTTCAGTTGATGCTGAGTGGAACGCCTGATCTTTTTGATTCCAATAGTTGCAACAAGAACAGTGGACAGTGAGAAAATCAAAATGAGAGGATTCCCATATGATACAATTGAGAAGAAGATATCTGTTGTAGGATCCGCATAATTTATGGATTTTGTTGGATTCTGAAACCCGCCGCTATTCATGACACCGCACCGCACCTGTGAATCATACCAGTCAAGACCAATAAATCCTTTCTGAACATCTGTATCAGCAACTGGGCGCAGTTGCCTGCCTTGTACTTCACAGTCAATCATAAACTCATCGAAATCAACGAAGTCATCGCCATCAGTGTTACTCTGAAGACAACCGGACAATGAGACACCGTCTGTAGATGGTGCAGCTCCTATTGATCTCTGGTACATTTCTGGTCTGAACTTGACCAAATTGAAGAAGTCCTCCCATATCGAATGGAGTACACCATTTAAATAGCTGAACATCCCCATTCTGAAGAGGGCCCAAGGGTCAATGCAGTTGTATCACTGATGGTAGTGTCTGGACCCAATGAAGCCAGCTTCAGACGACAAGAGGAAAGCAGAAAATAACACCAATGGTGAATTGATAACAAAGGGTGGTCAAATGTTGGCGCTTATCTCCTGGGTGGCGGCTTTTGGTTTCTAAAGCTTTACCACTTTTCTGGTTTCATTTCAGTTTCAAATCATGGAAAAAAACAAAAACAAAAAGAAAAACAAATAACAGATGACACAAAAAAATGGATCGTATGGAATAAGCATCAGCTAATCAGAGATCTAGGAATTCAATGGGATCTCGTTCAGGTTCAATCCACTCAAAGCCTTCTCCACCGGCATCCCAGTACCTCTTAAAGAGTAGCTCTTTCTCGTCAGGAATAAGCAAAAACCCCTGCTCTCTCAAGAGGCGGTTCATGTGTGTCTCAATCTCAAGAGTATCATTCTCTTTAGATTTAAATGACTTCAAAAGGGGAGTTGACTGCAGGTCATAGTTTGAAACATTGATATAGTAGCACTCCTTCATCATGCCAACGACTTTGGAGTACATCTGTAGCTTGTAAAACTGTGAGAGTCTTTGCCAATGTGAGATACCAGGGATCCAACATAGATGCATTGTTTGAGTGAATAAAGGGTCAAAGAAGAATTTCTTGAATAAAAATGCATTTACAAAGTAGAGTTCAATAAGGGAAGTGTTGGACAAGACTATGTCACTTGAAAGGCCAATTGAGTAGTTAGCGGTGGTGAAAACGGCAATCGTCTTGATAACGTCATTTCGCAGTCTAGTTAGACTTGCATCTCTCATAATCTGATCAGTCTCTTTCAACAGTTGAAACGCACCATTGTAGTCCTTGTACTTATAAAGCAACACATTGACAGCCGTCTTGATAATGTTCAAATCAGTTTGGTCCTTCAAGAGCTCAAACAACAGATTTTGAGGTGGTAAAGGGGACATTGTAATGAATTTTCTCACCACTTCGAGATGAAGAGGTCCAGATCCACTAATAGAACGTAACTGATCTACTAAATACCGGTCAACATTGAGTCTGCGAAACTTCAAAGTGTTGTTTATGGAGTCCGACGAAAAAACTTTGCGGCTTTCATCTTGCAGGGGGTTGCTTTTCTGAAGAAATTCCTTGCAAATTTCAATCACATAGAGTTGGGTCTCAACACTCTTTGTTTTATCCGCCTTGATGAGAGATGCAATGGTTGACTGTAAAACTTTGAAACTGGGTTGACTCATTGCGTCATTTTGGGAACTTCTTTGATGAGGACTTGGCAATTGAAAGAAACAGTAATGAGTTTATTAGAAAATGCACAACTTTCCCTTCCAATTTGTTACTATGAATCGTCTCAACATTGGAGGCCAATCTGACTTGGATTATTTTGTATGGTTTAAAACACCCATACATCAAATCGCGAAAAGTGCTCCTCAATCGGGCAAAGTGTAAACAAAAACATGAACATTCTCCAGATATTGAAATGGAAGATGTGCATCATAAACCAAATAAGGAACTCATATTTTTTAGCCTCTGGAATACCTGTGACCACACTTGAATTATAAAGTCATTTACTTACTACCATGTCCAAGGAAGGAGAATATGAGGTGCTGGAACTCATTGGAAGGGGATCATTTGGGAAGGTCAGGAAGGTCAAGCGAATACCCGATGGCAAGATATTGGTTAGAAAAGAAATTCAGTATGGGCATATGAACCCTAAAGAGCGGTCGCAACTTGTTGCTGAGTTTCGCATTCTTAGTGAGCTTAAGAACCCCAACATTGTTCAGTACGTGGAGCATGCCCACATCCCTGACCACCACACGATCTATCTCTATATGGAGTACTGCGATGGAGGGGACCTGTCAAAGATAATCAAGAATTACAAACAGTCAAATGAGTACATTGCTGAAGGGGTTATCTGGAATATTTTCACTCAGATTTTGATGGCGCTATATCGATGCCATTATGGAGTGAATTCCCCACTTATCTCCAACATCTACGAAGACTTTGATCTACCACAGAACTTGAATGATAACAGTAATGTCATTATTCACCGAGATATCAAGCCTGACAATATCTTCCTATCAAGTGGCAGTTTTAAACTGGGTGATTTTGGGCTGGCCAAGTCTTTGAATCACGAAGCCGAGTTTGCAACCACCTGTGTTGGAACACCCTACTATATGTCGCCGGAAATCTTATTGGATAAACCATACTCTCCACTATGTGACGTGTGGTCGCTTGGATGTGTGATCTATGAGCTGTGCTCATTGCACCCCCCTTTTCAAGCAAAGACACATCTACAACTTCAAGAAAGAATACAGTGCGGACATTATCAGGAAATCCCACAGCATTATTCATCTACATTGAGAAGAATTATAGGATCATGCATTGAGGTGAATCTAAACAACAGATCCTCCACTTTCGAATTACTCCAGAATGTTCATTTCAAAATTGAGATGAAGAACCTGCAATTGACGAATTATGAGATGAATCTGAAGAAATTCGAAGAAGAGCTAATGGTCAAAGAGCAGGATATAATAAAAGCAAAACAATTCATAGATGAAGAACTCCATTACCAGAGGCAATTAATTGAGCAAGAATTTGAGGAAATCAGAACCAATTACCAGAACGAGTTTCAGTATGTCGTGGAAAAGGAGGTCAACAAGAGAGTCCAACAGATAACTGGCAAAACAATGAAGCAGGTTGTACCTCCATCGCCACAATATGTTCAGAGGCCCAAGGGATCTAGAGACCAGCTTCAAAATGAATCCAGAAGGCCATTGTCACTGATCAATGATGAACCACCATCCAGAAAATACACTAGACCATCATCCAACAACAGCTACTCTGTCCCAACATACAAGGGGAACGAACTCCTCACAAAGAATGCAAAGCTATTTGAACTTGATAAAATGATTGAAAAAAATAATGGAATACCGAGTCCCTTCTCAAGGAAATTCAACAATGAATGGATCTAATCTATACACCACTCTAAGCGCAGATTTTATATAGACACCCTTATACCTTCATTCCCATTTCTTCCCAGTCAAAGCTTCGTAAGCTTCGATGTACTTCGCCTTAGATCTGACAGCAATTTCCTGGGTCATACTGACACCATCTTTACCAGCCAAACCATTTGAGGTCAACCAGTCTCTCAAAAACTGCTTGTCATAAGAATCCTGGCCCTTACCGATCTCGTAAGTGGAAGCATTCCAGAATCTGGAAGAATCTGGAGTCAAAACTTCGTCAACAAGAACCAATTCTTCCTCTTCGGTTAGACCAAATTCGAACTTAGTGTCAGCAATAATGATTCCTCTGGACTTAGCGTATTCCTTGGCCTTTGTATAAAGTTCAATAGCCAAAACTTCAAGCTTTGCAACAAGTTCCTTACCAACGATAGCTTCAGCCTGTTCTTTGGAAATGTTCTCGTCATGCTCACCTTGTTCAGCCTTGGTGGATGGGGTGAAGATTGGAGTTGGAAATTCTTGAGATTCTTGCAAGCCTTCTGGAGCAGCGACACCATGGACGGTTCCCGTGGACTTGTACTCTTTCCAAGCTGAACCGGTGATATAACCTCTTACTATAACCTCCAATGGAACCAATTTGTACTTCTTAACCAGTAGAGCACGGTTTTCCAATTGTGATCTGTATTTGGGCTCACTGAGCTCCTTTGGAAGCTTGGTGAAAATATCATCGGTTTCAATAATGTGGGTCTTAGTGTATGGCTTCAGCAAATCAAACCAGAACTCGGAAAGCTTGGTTAGGATAGCACCCTTTTGTGGGATACCGTTCTCCATGATAACGTCATAAGCAGAGATTCTATCAGTTGCCACGAACAGCAGGGTCTGAGGGTCAACCTCGTAAATATCTCTGACTTTGCCACGTGCAATCAGTGGAAGAATACCGTCGAGGTTGGTAGTGGTTATTGACATTGTGTTAACTGCGGTGGAGCTGACTTGCTATAGATGGAAGTTTAGGTTCAGAATTTTATCAAATTTCAACTTTTCTGACTCTGGAAATTTGACATTTTTCAGCTTGACTCCAGAATGATTGAAATTGAATTGAACGCAATGTAAAGGAGCTGCTGAGAAGCAGCTACGTGCCACTGCCCCCAACGAGTAGGCTAATATACAAATACCAAAACCTCATAGGAGGTCTATAGTATTTTAAGAATAAATAAAAAAAGGGCCGAGCAGGGAATTGAACCCTGGACCACTCACATGCTTAGTAGTTGTAGAGCAGTTTACTGCTCTTCGCCCAAAGCGAGTATCATACCACTAGACCACGCGGCCAAATATTAGCATAATAGTAATTCCCATAATAAACACCAGAGCGAGCTGTCCTCTCCACGCTTCAGTATTGGCTTTGGCAGGTAGTGCTAAAGCACGTAGTCAGTAGCTATGAAGCAACACGTTCAGCCAGCACCCCCACAGGATAGTGAATTAATTGACGATAGAGTAATATATAGCAAAACTGAATGGCCCTGGGGAACAAGAAATAGCAGAGAAAATAGGAATGGAAGAAAAAGACAAGAGGAAAAAGAAAAATACGCTTCTGATGCGTCAAATAGCACCCATTCAAACACTAATCCTGAGGGAAATGTGACCAATTTTAACAAGGATTATAACCCAGTTAGATAACCACGGACAACTCGGCACAGAGCTTAATCTTGATAACGCCTTAAAGCTTTATCAAAGCATGCCTCTAAAAAAAAGCAGGGTATATAAGAGATCAAAGAAGAAATCCATAGGTCGGTGTAGACACAAAACGATACGGAAATGTTTACAACTCTACAGCAACAAACAGAGGCAGCTAACGTGAAGAGAGAAAGCCATAGAACCTCTGCTCTCGACTCGAAGAAGTCATGAACAGGAACGCCAACCACGTTCCACCGATCGTGGCTCGCATGCTCCAAAGCGGGGGCAAAACCTACGTGAAAGGAATACAGCCAGCTCACACACATCAGTATCAACTGATACTGAGCACCATAGATAGATTTGAATAGGATCTGAATACCACAGCTTTGAGAGAGTTTCTAAGCTGGACCTCAACTTTGCCATTTGTGATATGGCTTGCTTAAACACACTCGTTGGCTGGACAGACTTGAAACGAATGGACATTATTTGCATGATTTTAGGTCGGAGCTACTACGATTGATTGTCTCCATTATGCATTATTAATTAGTTCAGAGTTCTAAAGCTTAGCCGAATTCTTTAACTTCACTTGTTAAAAAAACTAGTGTAGGTGTCACCTAACATTTCACTGACGTAGCTCAACATGCAAACTTCCTTACTGGTCAGTCTCTTTTCCCTTTTTACCAACAAACTCCCAACAATGAACTTGGCATCTTTCCATTCATCCTCTTGCCACCCAGTACCTGCTTCTTCATCCTTGAAACGGTACCATCTCCAGTCATATTTGGCAATACGGTGACTCACTCGTGTCACCCTTCTCGACCTGATCGTGCCTGGAGCGTTAGGCGGTGGATCAAACGGTAATCTTCCTTCCATTATGGAATACAATAGAACCCCTAATGTCCAACTGTCTGTCTGTCTTCCATCATAGGGTAGGCCAATTAGCAATTCGGGGGCAACATAGTCTTCAGAACCACATCTTGTCTCAAGTAATGGATGGGCGGGGTCAATCTCTCTGGAAAGGCCAAAATCTGTAATGGTGATTATACTAGTGTTCTTGATGTCACTAATTCGAGCAATTTCTTCAATGGTATGGTTTATTAGAATGTTTTCCAGTTTAATATCTCTGTGAACAATATTATTTTCATGTAAATATGCGATCCCAACAGCAATCTCTGCAAAGATCTTTCTGATAAGGAGCGAGGACATCTTTTCACGGTGAATGTTAGTCAGCTGGAAGAGATCACCACCTTTGTAATATGGCAACACAATGTGAAATGAATCTGGTTGTGTATGTAGTGCCAAAAGATGAATGATGGACGGATGTTTCACTGTTTGGAGGATCTTGAGTTCCCTTTTAAGGGAACCCTCAACTCTACCTTTGGTTACATGGTCTTGAGGCAGCTCAACTAGTTTGATTGCAACTTGCTGCAACGCTGTATTCGGTTCCTCGCCCGTCAGCTCGGCCAAAACCACTGTACTGAAACTTCCCTTTCCAATAGACCTTACATACTTCCAGTGATGGATCACATTGTTTTTGTCTAAACCTTCGTATAATAGCTGGATGGGTGGTATTCCTGATAACTCTTGCTGTTTCTCACGCTTTATAGGGTGGGCTTGTTGAGGAGAATAGTTGAAGCCTACCTGTGAAGGTGTCGAAAAATTTCTTGTAGAAGGAGAAGAGCCTAAGGGGAATGGTAACTGGAAGTCAGAAATCACTCTAGTGGACGATTCAGTGCTTGCTGATGGTCTCATAGTCAGAGAACCATAACTCTTCTTCTCTGGTGAGGTAAGGACAGATTGGGGTACCCGTGGGGAGGTGGAGATCGACAAAAGGTCAATCGAGGGACGACTGATGCCAACTGCCCTATCCTCACCGACAAGGGGAGATGGCAATGCGGTTAGGTCATCATAGTCCGGTGATGTTGGCGACTGCAAAGGTGAAGGGGGCGGTGAGGTATTGATTCTGACTGCTTCCATTCCTGAGGTTTTAATCGTGGGGTGGGCATTGTCGCCATTAGATGGAGGCATATCTGACAAACCCGGATGCGCTGGTTGTTCTGAAGTGAGAGCAAAATGCATATAGGAGTGCCCTGACGGCTGGCCTTATGACGCTTACAGACAACTCGTTTCGAAGTGGGCTTTACTGAGAATTGATTATTTTGTTTATCAAGATTGTTTGTGTTTTTTTGACGATAGTCGCTAATTCTCTTTTCACGCAGCGACAGCGATTAGCCCAACACTGCGAGATAAAGGCGGCAGATTGACGATCAGCAACATTATTTTGATGATAGTCGTTGCTGCAGGTAGTCCTGAGGTCGTGTGGAGATAAAATGAAGCTTAAAATTTCCTCTACAGTGCTCACAAGTTGATGTATGTCTTCTCTTGGACAAACGGGCTGATCAATTATGTGCGTGAAGCTTTAACCAACTACTTTATTTGGACATTCATAACCAGTGGAGAAATAACAAGGAAAAGTTGAGAAACATAGAACAGCCCCTTGACAACAACAACGACCAACGACCAACGACCAACAATAAAAACAGCTCCTTGATAGTAACACCATCATCATGACTACGCCCTTTTCACCGGCCAACCGCCGCACAGTGATGCTGCTATACCGCGACTCCCTTGCGCTAGCCCGCAACTGGATCGCGAAACGTGATCACTTTCGCCAGCATGCTCTACAGATTCGTCAACAGTTTGACCAACACCGCGACGTTGCCAACCCAAGGGAAGTGTCCCTACTTATTGAGGCCGCCAAAGCTAAGCTTGTTGAGTTGAGACACCCAGACCCATACATTCCACCAACTAGACCAGGTGGTACCAAGTTTGATAGATATGTGGCTCCAGTGCTTGATGAACCAATTGATGCACGCTATTGATCTCTGCTCTTCTATTTATTCAGATGCTACAGCTCCTTTATTTATTCTATTTATTGCCTATTTATTGGTCTTCAGGACAGTGCCCAAAGAAGATACACGTAATATGATACGAGATACGTAGTGAGGAGCTCACCGACATCATGGTTAATGCCCAAATAAACAGCGTATGATTTAAGTCAATCGACACAAAGCGTGAGTAGCCACCTCTAAAGAGTGGTGGCTCCACTAGTGTGATCCCCAATCTGTTCTCTTTTCGATGTCCTTCAGAAGCACCCAAGGACAATGCCATTCACAGCGTCAATACATGCTTCCAACTCCTTTACACCACAATACACCGAATCATTCAACAGGAGCACACCCTTACCAAAAAGCCCTCCTGGCGAATTTCTGAATCTAAATGCATCATTAAACTTGATCTTGTCCTTTTCATCAGAGCACTCCACGCGCAAGAGGAACATGTATACCCCTTCTTTTTTGATTATCTGAATCTCAAGACGAATAATTTTACCTGACTGGCTATGAAAATATAAAATAGTGAAAGTGTTGAGCGTCTTAGGGATCACCTGAATAGACACATTCACCAGCTCCATTTGTCCGATAGAATGCAGTTTGTTGAAAAGTGGTATGGATGAGGTAAGGTATGTCACTAGCTGGGAGATTCCATTACGGTTGAGATACTCCTCGATCGATAAATGACAAAGTTCATGTGGGTTGGTTTCATTAAATTCAATTGCCTTGGTGTTAGATGAGGATTGCTTGAGCTTAATGACGTTCGCATCAGAGGTATATGAGAAGACAATCTCATTGAGGTTGATAGAAATGAGAGCGATTGCACTCTCTTGATTCTGGAGGATATCAATCAGCTCAAGACCTTTTGAGAGTCTTGTAAGCTTGGAGTATATGCCCTTGAGGAACTTCACTGTTGAATTCTGCCTGAAGTCAAACATCTCACTGATGCTGAATTTACCATTTTCGTTGTTGATGCTGAGTTCGACGATGTTCAAGTTGGCAAAGTTCTTGAAGAGTTTGGCATGGAGGGAGATCTTAATCTTCAAGTCGTCTAGGATTTCATACTTGAGGTAACAAACCTCCGAACAATAAAGTACCTCCACAAAACTCTTGGTATCAAGAATGAAAACACCAGACTTGTGTGCAGCAGATTTGTCATGATATCTTGAGTTCTGCTTAAACTTTGAGCCAGACAACTCTGCAGCAATCAACTCAAGGACAAACTCCTCAGTGACATCTGTAACGAACTCTTTCGAGCTGCGATAATCCAAACCTTCAATCTTGAGCTCCTTGTAAATGGCCAGCGTTTGATCTTTGAATGTTCCCATAAATGCCCTAATTTCATTCACATCAATAAACACAACCAGCCTCCAGTCAAGCGGCCACTCTTCACGCGAAAAAAACTTCATGGACTTGGATATGTTGCTGGTTTGTGTAGCAGTGAGTGAAGATCCTGCTCCAAGGAGGCGTTTGAGATCCTGATGCATGAGCTTTTGTGACTCGTGGGTTTGCCAACGCGTAACTGTAAGGATTGACAGCATCTCTTTGAATCTATGGTTAAGCTTGATCTGACGGATGTTGTCATTAATGTTTCTGAAGTCATCAAGATTGAGTTTCTTGAGAGCATTGTTGAGGAATGGTGTAGAGTTCTTGAAGTAAAAGAGGCCAGTTGACGAATTCAGTTGGAGCAATGAGTTATTGATATGTAGCTCGTTTATCTGTGAGTGAATCTCTTGAGTATGTTTGAATTGAATATCACTGAGGAAAATTGTGATATCATCAATGTTCTTAAAGGTCTTGACAAACCTCCCTGATTTGAACCATCTGTAGATGATATCATTGTTCTTATTGAGTCCAATCTCAATAAAGGAATTTTTGAAGACAAATGAAGATACCCAATAGTTCAGTACAATGAGAAACTTCTCCGCATAATATTGATGCTTGATATTCTTTATCTTCTGTAGCTTCAAATGAATGATGTAAAACTTGATAGTATTGTTATAGTTTTTGAAAATTTTGGCCAGTTCCTTGAAATTTTCCCTCTTGAGAACTTCATTTGCCACCTTCTTGAGCTTGGTACACTGTGGTATGATTTCTGTTTCGTACTCTCCCTTGTTGAACTGGAAGTCAATAAGGACAAAGCTGGACTTCTCTCCCAATACGCTTAATTGAAATGAGTAATCTATTGTGGACACGTAGATTCTCCCATCTCTAATCTCATAATTATTAATGAACTCAAGTGGCATATCATCCACCAGAGCAAACTTGATGGTCAACATAACGTTCAACTCTTTCAGCGTCTTGAGGACCTTTCTAGTCGATACAGTTTCTCTCTTCAACATCCCATGACTCGGGAGCACAGGCCTTCCAAGTTTCAACACCTCTAGCGCAGTGATGATATCAGGATTAGGCATCTTTGCGCCCAACAGGCCTTCATTAAGGTTCATCATCTGCCATCCTAGTTCGGCAAAGTACTGAACCTGTTCACGTACATAACTGAACAAGTCAATCAAGGTGGTAAACTCAACAGACGATGAGCGGGACCACTTCACAAGCACATATAGTCTAATAAACTCCTTTCTCAGATAAACAATCAATTCCAACAGCTTCTTCTTCTTGAGTTCATCGTTGGGTTGTGTGGAGAGGACATGCGATAGCTCAGTGAAAGCGAACTCAGCGAATTTGCGCAGAATAGCCGCCAAAGAGGTGATATTGCTTGTGATATGCGGGATTGGAGGAGCAATCTCTAGCGTCTGTGCAGTGGAGGCCATCATGAGCCTGTGAGCGCTGTCAAACCTGGTCGTTTTGAGAATTCAGCTTCTGGTGATTTCATGTTGGTTAATTTTTGGTCTAATCCGGGGCCTACAGATTCCTCGGAATTCGGCATTGTTTCCTACGCTCATATGCCATATCTCCATCGATGGATCTGAGCTTCCCTGATTTCGTAGTCATATTGGGTCAACTAAAAAAGGAAATGATAAAGTTGATATTATTCCCTGTATATTTTCTTGTCATACATGGATCCAAATGGACCTCTTGTTATTGTTCTTTGAGGGGGCGCGAGCATGAGTCCCTCCTCTTGCAGTTGACGTATATACCTCCTATTGGACGTTGAAGGTACCTAAAATACCAAAAAGGACGTATCAAGAATATCAATCTAGGTCTGGTGTGTCTAATCTGTGTAACATTTTATCTAAGTAAGGTACCAAGGAGTTCACATGCAGTACTATCAGTTAATGAGTTACCCTGCTGATTTATTGATGGGGACACGATGGTTTCGCGAATGTTCCAGAAGTTAGTGTCCAACAATTGACCAGGTTATGCCTCATCATCCACCTTGCACACACCCCTAAAAGTATCAAGAAGATGCCAATTGAAGACTACGGCGAAAAGGTTATTTTGATTCATCCATCGAATCCCGAAACTACCATCACCGTGCTCAAGTACGGTGCGACTGTGACATCTTGGCTTCTAGCGTCGGAGGAGCAACTTTGGCTTTCCTCTGCTGCTAAACTGGATGGTTCCAAACCCGTAAGGGGCGGTATCCCGCTGGTGTTTCCTCAATTTGGTAAGAATGAAAAAGATGATGACTTCAAAGAGCTGCCACAGCATGGATTTGCGAGAAGCTCAGAGTGGGAGTTTTTGGGGCAAGTTAGTGAGAACCCAGTCCGTGCTCAGTTTGGACTGGGTCCTGAAAATGTTGATCCTAAACTGTTGAAAAAGTGGGGACAAGGAAGATTTGACTTCTCTCTCTTATTGACTGTTGAGTTGGGAGAGGAATATCTGAAAATGGAGATTGAAGTGATTAACACTGGCAGGGAAACTTTCACTTTTAACTGGTTGTTCCATACTTATCTCAAGATCACTGACATTGATGACGCTTTGGTTACTAACCTCCCAGGGACAGTTGTCTATGACCAACTTTTGAAGCAGTCTTACGAGGAGAAGCACCCGGTGGTTGCTTTCCATGAAGAGTTAGATCGCATTTACCAAGACGTCCATCCAGACACTACAATCCAGGTTGTTGAACGTGGACACCCATTGCACACTTTGAAGAGGGGTAACTTGAGCGATGTGGTGGTGTGGAATCCATGGATTAAAAAGAGTGCTGGAATGGCTGACTTCGAACCAAAGGATGGGTACCAGACAATGGTGTGTATTGAACCAGGTGTAGTTTCGAAGCATTTGGAATTGAAGGAGGGAGAGACTTACAAGGGATGGCAACTGTTGAGCAAGGACTCGTTGAGGTATGAGACTATATGAATGGAAATACATAATATGTTTTTGGTATCGATGTGTATATCAAATACTGGAATCAAGAAAACGACAACCAAAATAGACGAAAATATCACAAAGAATGAACCATCATCCACAATGATTCCGGACTTGGCCAATCTCGGTATCCTCATAACGTCACAACTCTATCATTATTATTTGTGACGAGATTAACTGGCTCAACAAGGCCGTCCCTCTCCTCCATGATCAAGACACTGGAAGAAAGAGTGATAAAGCTTCCACTGCATTTCAGGCCCAAATGGTAGTCAATGTGTTGTACGATTAGTAGGGACCAAGTGGATAAATACCATGTTGCTGATGGTTTCATTTTAACTAGTATACGGGGTCCTGAATCGCCTCGAGATTGACACGACTGGGGTACGTCTCTCAACCGCAAACTTTATCTCTAAAATCTCACTTTCCATCGCTTAACTGGCCCAGGAAACTCCTTAAAGTTTCTCTGTTTCATTACATTCATCATTTTGACCTTCCTTCTACCCTGCGTATACCAATTTTCATTCAGTTGTCCTTCCTCATCAGTGTTCGTGATGGTAATACCTTGTAATGCCATGTAATTCTGTCGTTCAAGCACTGAATCTTTCTCTGAATCGACCCAAAAAATGAACTCGTCATTATTGTATACTTGTGGTAATGAAGTCACCTCGACATGTGTCAAATGAACATTTAGCTTTGGATACATCCCCGTCTCACTCACAGTTACAGTCACCTCCTCCAATCCATTGGCCAAATCAAATGCCCCCAGACGGACATGGGCATGTTGGTCCTTCGGTATCATATCATTGAGAAATGTGGCCGGGTAGAAGGTGTGACTCCTTGTTTTCCCTATGTGCACAGTGCATTCAACAGTACCCAAGCCACGGGTGTCACGGTGACCAATGAGTCCAAGCAAAAGGGTGTAATGGCCCTTGGGCAGTCTAATCGTCTCTTTGAATAAAAACGTCTGGATAATGCGCAACAACAGTGCACCCTGTTCTTGTTGAAATTGATATGATTCCAATGCTGTCAGGGTTGATGTGGGGTTGCGGCGTGTTGTTTGCTGAAAAATTGGGGAGGCCGGCACATCGTTTACGGGCTGAACTCTGGTGTTGCCAGCGCTGAAGTAGAGCTTGCGATTGCGCACGAAGTGATATGCCAACCACCAATTGATGGTGTTGACCTTAACCAAGGGGAATGAGCCCTGATATTGACACCAAAGTTGGGTGTCAAGAGGTTTTTTCAAGAGTAACTGAGTCCGTTCTTGATAAATCGCATTGTTCACATCGTAGAATCTCCTGCTGGCATACCGCAGCTGTGTTGCCTCGCAATATGACAACAATAGCCACAGTAGTTCATTGGGTAGTGTGTCCATTATCTTTTTTCTTGTGTTGTTGTTTGTTACGTCACACTTGTAGGGAAGATTCTTCTAGAACGAAAAGAGATCCTCTTTCTTATGAAGGCGAAAAACGAAAACATATCGTTCATTCCTATTCACAACAAAGTCACCAACGCAACTATCAACAATGCCACACTCTGAAGGTAAGTAACCGTCGATCCATCCCAGGTGTTAAATCTTGAGGACGCAGGAACATCAAACTAACTTATCCATCAACAGTCCTTTGGGCACAACGCTCCCACGCCACTGATCCAGCAAAGAACACAGTTCGCTTGACCATCAACGTTCCTTCTTTGCAGACCCCTACAGTCAACCTCACCGCAGACTCCCTTACCGTCAAGGCACCATCCGACGATGGACAAGTCTACGAGACTAACATTGACTTCTACGCCGCCATTGACACTGAAAACTCAGTGTTCTTCACCACTGGCTCCTCTATTGTTTTTCATATTCGCAAGGCCAAGCAACAAGAAGAGTTCTGGCCCCGTCTCACTAAGGAGAAAGCCAAGCTGCATTGGTTGAAGACAGATTTTGAACACTGGGTTGACGAGGATGAGCAGGATGAAGTTCCAGAGCCGGAGACCGGATACAGTGGCCTTGAAGGGATGGGTGGTGCTGGCGCTGGAGAGCAGATTGATTTGAGCGCATTAGAGGGTCTACAAGGGCTACAAGGGCTACAAGGGTTACAAGGTCTTGATGGCGCATCTCAGGTTCAAGAAGAGGATTTCAGCTCGAGTGATGACGAGGAAGAACAGGTGGAAGCTGAGTAGAGAGGTATCTATGTACAAGGCTAAATGAAAAAGAAAGTCTCGCACTATAAATCCTATTGTGTAGTTTGATGAACGGCATGGCTCCTTCGTCCATAGTTGTTGTCAAATGTCCCTAGCGTGGACAGTATGCTCAGTCTAGCGGGGCTGTGTAATGTCACATGTTTCTGGTGTGCAACGAGAAACCAGTATTCATATAACATTATCGAACAACCCAAGTTCATGAAGTCTTCCAAAAAATACAGCTTTTCCTGAGATCTGTCACAATGGACAACTAAACTGTAGTCCTCTCCATCCAAATCAGGAGAGGATCGCCTTTCCTTAGATGAACCTATTGCCTATTGCTCCATCTGTGACATCCTTATCATCCAAATCTAATTTCACAAAAGAGCCCATGTGAGTCAGTATGTGTATGTAGTGCATCGCTCTCACTGAACCCATCGGCAGTGACCTCTTCCACCTGCCACACGCTATGTCGATTTGAATGGTATAGTACGTGAATGGTAAAAGAAACTCTGTTGCTCAGCTATACTCGAATGTTTCGTACTCCCAAATATCCTTTCTGGCCCAAATCCACAAAATTAGTGCTCGGAGTAAAGAGTTTTTGGTTTCTAGAAAGAGACAGCTTTCTTGCACCTGCCCCATGGCCACAATTCGTTAAACCGATGAGACCTGACAGGGATAACAGCGTGGATACTACTGGAATGTACGTTACTGGCATGCTAACTTTAGTCACTAATTTCTCAGAGGAAGAAACCAGTACTAGTTAGACTCCTGTTGATGGAGATGTGACTTTCTAACCAATTGATCAAAACCAGTAGTTCTCTTTATACCAAGTGAACTTTCAATCTGTAGCATGAATTCTACATAGAATTATACACAGGTAAATTCTTACGGCTCCAGTAAAGGCCGTACTCTCACAGTATTACTGTTAGACAACTACATCAACAAACGTAAAAGTTCCGAGATTTAACTAAGATGCCCACATACTTAAGTGGAAAATGTTCGGGAAAACTCTCTCTGACACAGTTCTCGATGTTTATTGGCCCAGCCACAGCCACAATAAAGGGACATATATCCTAAACTAGGGGGTATACAGCTCAGATGTTTGAGAGCTCGATCTTGGTCCGTATCTACTGTGGAAGAATTTGGAAGCTTGGGTGAAGTTTCTGGGGATCTCTTGGGGCTAGAGCTGGTCACCGCGTATCTCTCGCTCTGGCTCCTTCGTTGCTTTACTACTATCATTCTGCTGACTGGGAGATAATAACAGAAACACACTGTCATGGCTACGACAGAGTTATAAACTCTCGTGGGCTACAATGAGAGACATAGACCACCTATGGTGAATCTTTACACTAGTTAGTACCTGTTGTCCAGAAGTGAGGCTGAAGAACCCCAGTCCCCAGTTATATCTTGACAAACTTTGTGGCTCTTTTATTAGTCAAGCACGGCTGTTTCATTTCAGAGCACAATTGGCCACAGTACAGAGTGTATCCACAGTTCCTCATAAATGAACCACAGAAAGTCCAGCGTTCCTCTCAACATCTATGTGCCTAGAAGTTCCTCCTAATGTGTGTGGATTTCGCTGGTGCAAGTTCCACATAGGGTACGCACATGGTCCTTTGTAATCCCCACGATATTATCAGGTACTAGACAACTGCGCACAGCGAAATGAAACCAAAATAACCCAAGCCATACCGCACTGTGCTGACTGAACAATGGCACAAAAATCAGTTTGTTTATTCATGGGGTTAATCGAGCACCAAAACCTCCGAGCCGATGAGATAGAGACATGGTGCATTCATTGTGCCAAACTGCATAACCTGTTCTTGCAGAAGTAACAAACCCAGCATGGGATATAAATATACAGGGCATTCCTCATCTTCTCTGTTATTAATGAGAGAGGTCAACTGAACAAGATGGTATCCGATGAGAAGAACCCTTACTCCGACTCGATCCAGGAACAGGAATCAAAGCAGTTTGAGACTTTTCCGACACACCTCTCACAAGAAGCCGTTCTTGAAAATGTGGAAGATATCGTGGGTAAGGCTAACTTATCTGATGATGATAGAACCCTTTTGACACGCAGTGCCTTCTTGGCCAACGACCATTCCTTTATTGACAGTTCTGATTCCTACTCGGAGAAGGAGAAAGTGACATTCCACCGCACTTTCTCTCATCCCCTGAAATCACTCTCTAAAGGGATGATTCTCACTGCTCTCACAACTTCTTTTGCTGCTGTTAACTTTGGTATGGATGAGTCCGCCGTTGGTGGTGCACTACTGCAGTACAATGCGCAGTTTAACATCACAAACCCAAATATGCAAGGATTCGTCGTTGCTTCTCCCTACTTGGCCGCAGGGGTATTTGGTCTTCCACTCACTATGTGGTTGAACCACATTTATGGTCGTAGGGTTGTGATCTGGATTAGTTGTTTTATCGGGGTGACAGGTTCCTTGTGGCAGGCATTCTCTAACGGTATGCCTTCCTTGCTTATTGGGAGATTGTATTTGGGTATTGGTATGGGTATGAACTCTTCAACTGTTCCAATCTATGTTGCTGAGTGCGCACCTGCCTTATCTCGTGGTGCTGTTTTGATGCTATGGCAGACGTTTATAGCCCTGGGTGTGTGCCTTGGTTCTGTATTCAACAGAGCCTTTGTTGAGATTGATGGCTCACTATCTTGGAGATTGATGATTGGCTCTTCAAGTGCCGCCCCGATGATCTGTGGTATCTTTGTCACGTTTGCCACAGAGTCTCCTCGTTGGTACCTTGCCCGTGGTGAAACCAAAAAGTCCCTAGATGCGATGATTACTCTCAGACCAAATGCACTTGTTGGTGCTAGGGATTGGTACATCTTACACGAATCGTTAAAGATTGAGATGCTCAGAGATCAGCCTTCGTATGTTCAACAGTTCATCAACTTGTTCAGGACACCAAGAAATAGATTCGCTCTTTGGGTTTCCTTTCTTGGAGTCTTTGGTCAACAGTACGGTGGTGTCAACATTTTGGTTTCTTACACCACGACAATTTTGACTGGTGCTGGTATTGACCCAGTGACGGCTATTGCTGGATCTATTGGTATTGGCGGTGGTTGTTTTCTTGCCACTTTTGTCTCCACTCAGCTGATTGACCGGTTTGGAAGAAGAACAATGTTGCTTGTCACCTTGCCAATGGAAGCTGTTTGTTTGTTCTGGCTAGGAGGTACTCTACACATTTCTGACAACAGCGCAAGACTGGGAGCTGGCTTAACTGCGATGTATGTTTTTGTTTTATTTTATGGTTGGGGTATTGGTCCAATCTCGTTTATTCTTGTCGCTGAGACCTCGGCCATGTCTGTTAGAACTGCTCACAGTTCATTGATGATGAGCGCGAATTGGTTGCTTGACTTCTGCCTTAGTATGACTTGGCCCAAGATGAATGAATCAATGACAACTACTGGTGGGTTGTGCTTCTATGGTGGTTGGAATGCAGTTCTGGTTGTTTTAGTGTGGCTATTTGTGCCTGAGACCAAGAGATTTACACTAGAGGAACTGGACGAGGTGTTCAAGAATGGTGCTATGCACTTTGCAAGAAACAAGGTGAAGACTATTAGGTTCTCGAAGAAGGGGTAATGCTATGCACAGTTTTCGTTTAATTCTCAGTATATATCAGATATCAAGGTTGGAGATTTAGTTTCTCTCTGACTGAATCAAATACTAACCCCCAGACAGCAGCTTGAGGTGAGTGTTTACTATAGACACTGGACCACTCAAGATTAACCTCACCTAATGCGTACTTGATATCACCTTCTTTGATCTTGGTTACCAACTTATTCAAAGCCAGTTGGGTCATGTTCCATTCTTTAAACTTGACAATGGTGACTGTATCCAGATCTGTGATAAGACCATGGGTACCGTGTTCAGCCATTCTCTTAATAAGGTCACTTAACAATGGCAGACCTTGATCGCGAACCTTGGAGGCATAGTCTGCTGGCGAGAAATGAGCAACAGTGCTGCCGCTAAACAACTCATCAACAACCACATTCCAGAAATCTGTCCCTTGAGTTTCTAAATCTGTGATAGCGATACTACGTTCGTTTAACAGATTCAAAGCGCCAATACTGAGCTTTAGAATGGGTAAGGTATCTCCATTTTCAATGAAGCTCATAGTCAGAATTTTGTTCTTTGTGGTCTGGGTGCCCAATGTGGTCGCATTCAATGTAAAGTTATGCAGGTTCTTCAGGGTAGGCTTTGTAGGTCTAATGGACTCAATGCGAGCAGTGTACTTTTCAAAGTAGAATGGTTTTCTCTTGATAGGCTTGAAGTATCTCTCAGTAACTCTATGGACAATAGTTCCTTTGTTTTCTTTAAAATTAGCACTAGTGAGCAAATTCTCTGAAGATGAAAGTCCTGTAACAGGCTTCTCCTCAAAATAATCATGACGTCTACTTTTGTATTTAACTGAATGCGGAAAAGTTCGCTGGGTGATGATGTGGTTCCAGTTACCAATGTGCTTCATGTGGACAATTTCATTGTAAAGAAACTGATACTTCCAGCTCTCCAATGTCGCATCTTTGATCTGAGGAATGTATTCCTGTCTCGGTTGATCCTCCGTTTCAATTCGAGTCTGAAAGGAGTCTGTATCCACTGAAGGTCTTGCTAACAAATGGTATTGGTTATGAAGACGATCGAATTCGCGAATCTCTGCGTATCGTTTGTGTAGAATCGCACTCATTTTACACCAATGCCCCACAACTTTTAGTGGATCAACGTTTAGTGTCTTTTGAATCAGTTCATGACATTCCTCTACCACATTTTTGTTACGGTTGGAAGACTGATTTACCAAAAGAACCTTATGCTTGTCGTAGACAGGAATACTCTCCACAAACTTGAATCCAACCTCACGATCAACAACAGTGTTGAAAGCGCTCACTCTATCATGGAGCAGTTGTGATAAATAAGCTGGTTTTAGGAGCACATTTATTGCACCCAATAGTAAACTCCCTTCCACGTTACAGACCTGTGACAGTCGCTGTTGTTCACTTGGGGTGAGTTTGACCAGATCCTCTGGTTTCTGCGGCTTTTGAAGGATATGGCGACAGTAGACCGGTAGCTCGACATTCTTCAACTCTTCGCACTTCTCAGGAAGCCTGTAATCTTGTAGTAGTAGTTTTGGTTTCATATTGTACAGGGATTCCGTGCGTTCAATGTCACTGTCAACTTGTTGACCAGCTTGCTGAACAAACTGGTTGAAGTTCTCTAGGTTCGGCCGTTTCTCATCAACAATGTTCACCAGCTCAAGCCATTGTTTTAGAGGCTCCTTCGCTATCAAGATGTTAGGCAATGGTAGTTTGAGCTTCATCTCTGGCCTATGCGTATCTTATTAATAATCTGCAAAAGGTCAATGAGTTTTATATCATTCGTCTCTACCGAAATTACGCAGATTTTTTTTTTTTTTCAACATAACGAAAGCATCTATTAAAACGTAATTTCACTAGTCTCATCTCCAGCCTGGTCTGCTTCCAAATTCCCCAAATCGCGTGCTTTTAGATTTATGCACCGAAGAATCTGAATGTAGATTCAACCCTGACCTCAAAGATGTTGATTTTGATAAACTGGAAGCTGTAGGCTTCACCAAGTTCTCCAGTGTGGAAGATCTTGATATCTTAGAAGCTGATGGATTGGCATAGATAGTATTGGTGATGTTCGACATCTGACGAGTGTCTCTTGTACTTGCAGGTGCTTGAGAAGGATTTGTCTTTGCGGAGAATCTGAAAGACGAGGAGGTAGGGACACCAGATCTTCTCTCCTTACCCTGAGATGCGGAAGTTGGGGCTGTCAATGTGGAGTGATGTGACGGCATTTGTCTTGTACTTCTTCTCCCGTTGAGGACAGATGATATATTGCTCATTCTTCTCGAGGATGAAAGTGTACCCTGCTGGTAGGAGTGTGATGGTTGTGAATGAGTAGCAGAGGAAGCTAGCTGTGTCTTTCTTTTCTTAGCAATATTGGAAATGGTTGTATCCATTAACCTCTTTGAATGTGGATCGTATTGCACCTGTGGGAGCCCTTCCTCAACTGTATCCTCCCTTATTGCGATAAATAGCGTGCTGCTGGTGTTGTGTCTAGCTGCATAGTGTCCAGAGATTGATTCCATTTTATTGAAAGCCGGTGATGGGTGCTGTTTAAAAGGTGAAGACTTCACTGGAGATGTATGTGCTGAAGAGTGCAGCTTGGTGCTAGCTCTTTGGTCGAGCTCACTGAGAACATTGTTACTGAGCTTATTACTATAACCCATCTGTTCGCACTGGTCGGAGAGGTAGTTCTGTTGATCGACGGATTGGGGTAATGAGAGGTGGTATAGAGACGGGTATAGTGATTCTCTGTTTCCTTTCAGTGGTGAGCGATCGAAGATGTTCCCACGTTCGCTAGCACTTCCTGTTTGGTGCTGCTGGTGTGATTGAAGTTGGGTATCGTGAACATTGAAATTGGGAAACGCACCAGGAATGTTGGAAGCCATGTGTGGCCAAAGCAGGGGTAATGTGCAGTTAGTGAGTCTCTTTTGGTCCAGAACTTTTTTAATAAAAGAAGGGGATGTTTTTTTACATGTTGTGGGACAAGACCCAATCCGGTAAAAGATAAACAAAGATCTTCGGATTAGTATTTAGAAAAACAAAGACCCATCATCAATCACAGTGATGAAAAGAATTGATGATCATAAAATACAAATTACAAAAGTGATGTAGATCCTCGAACTCATCTCTCGTTGTTATTAGACATTCATAGCAATTCTAGTAACTGGATATTCACTCTTGGAGGTTTTCTCTTCTTTCTCTCTCCTTCTCTAAGTTGAAGTTCAAGTAGCCTAAGGCTCTATTCACACCACTTTCCTTACCTCTTAGTTCAAACCCCCTTTCGCCATCCACATCAGCCTCATCGATGATAATCTGTGTGCCTGTAACTCTTCTGATCTCCTGAATTCTTGTACCAGCCTTACCAATTAAACAACCAATCATGTCACTTGGAAATTTTACATGCTTCACAATATCAGTCACGGAAGTTCCATGGTTATTATTTCCATTGCTGCTATTTGAGTTATGCGATCTTTGGCGTGGGGTTGGGGTATAAAATTGTGTTCCAGTACCATTGTGCCAGTCCTCCAACAGGCATTTTGACAAGACAGTAACAAGCGTCTGAATCTTTTCCGGTGTTCCCTGTAATTCAACAAGTCTCTCAGTGGAGTTATGCAAGAAGTCCTTTGATGCAATAAGTTTGACGTTGTATGTGGATTGAAGCGCTTGAATACGGGTGCCCTTTTGGCCAATAATTGTTCCCATCTGGGCATTAGGTATCAAGAGTCTGAGTGTCTGAAGCTCAGAGTTTCCATCAAGCTGCGATGATAGTCTCTTTAATGGAAATCCGGAAAATACAGAGTCGTCAATTGGAGATGAACGTAATGCAGATGCCACAAGACCAAGTCCTTGGGATACAGAATCGATGGAGCCAGTAACCGTGAGGATACGGTCGGGACAGGAGGGCACCATAGGGGAAATAGCAGCTTTGGTATTAGTGGTATCACGAATGTTTGCAATTACTGAACCCTCCTTGCCAATGATGATGCCAGCTTCCTTCACAGAAACGAGCACACGGTATCCTATGATGGCTTCATTGTGAGTGTCAGTGGAAGGGAGTATATCGATAGAGTTAGAGTTAGAATTTGACACACTTGGTTGTTCCTTGGTAAAGGCTCCCTCGAATAGGGATTCTGAAGTCTCAGACATGGCGTTTTGAGTCGTTTGGGGTGTTGCTTTTAGTGGTAGTACGCTTTTAATGTTTGTTTTTGTTTTTGAAAATTTTCGCGGGTGGCGTTTTGTGTAGTCTGGCGATGGAGTGCGCCTACCACCCTATAACGGAGATGGTTGACCTGAAAGAACTGCGGGTTTACCTTGTGAAAGAAATCATGGGATTGGTCTGATCAGTTTTGGATGGTTAGTTCAAATATTACATGCGAACTACACAAATACTAGCTTCATTAGTACTCCTCACCGAAACGGCTTGTTTTCGCACGATTCCGACCACAGGATGATCATCGGGCCCTCGGTAACAAACTTTTTTGTAATATCCAGCAAATAGTTCTCTATCGGTTACCAATTATTGAACCTCATTATGGATCTCCTGGGAGACATTGTTGAGAAGGACGTCGAGGCTCTTTCAGAACTCACTTTTGTTTCACCAAAAGTCACAACCACTGGTTTTCCGCAACCGCAAAAGGCATCAAAGTGGGTGAACAAACCGTCCAGATTTAAGCAGAAGCAAGAGCAGTCACAGCCTCTTGAACAAGCTGCACCCCAAACTAAGAACGGTTATGGTATAGATGAAGCCACAGGTCTCAAGAGACTCCCAAAGGAGAAGCAAAAACTGAACTATGAGGGCATGTCAGAGGCGGAAAAGATTCATCTCGAAAATATCGAAATTCTGAACAACATGACCGAGGAAGAAAGACTAAGAGAAAAGCAAGAGCTGCTAGATTCATTCGATCCTAAGATTTTGAAAGCCCTTCTATTGAGGAGCGAAAAGAAGCTGTCCAAAGGAAACCCAGTGGAAGATGCTGTGTATCAAGGATATGGTGAGTGGATCGGTGGTGATAAAGAGGGCAATGATCATCAAACTTGGGAAAGAAACACTATGGATAAAAGTAGAATTGATCGAGCTCTAGGCATCAACTCATCTAGCTTGGATGAAGATTTAAAGCAAGATCAAAAAAAAGATGAAGAGACCAAACCAAGGAAATCAGTACGCTTTGGTGATCTGAACACAGTCCAGTATCCAGAAAAGAAGAAAGATAGCGATGAATGGGATGATGTGGAAGATATCGCTCCGCCATCATATCAAATCAATCAAGATGCTCTTGAACAACCAATCTCAGAAGCAATTAGCGTTCACTTTACGAAGCCTTCCCAAATTGAGACTGACGATATGAGATTGGATATTAATGATCCAGACTTTAATGAAAAGCTGCATTCGAAGTTCTTTCCAGACTTGCCAAAAGAGACAGAGAAGCTGCAGTGGATGGCTCCGTTACCGGAGCTGGATTTCAATAACTTAGTTTTTGACAATGTGTCTCAATTAAGATTCGATTTCAAAGGTGACTTGATAATTCCCTCTAAGAACAACGCAATTGATACATCACGGGGTCTACATCATCACTCTCAAAATCCTTCACTTGCTGGATATTCTCTCGGAGAGCTGGCTCGTTTAGCAAGATCGTCGATGTCAGGTCAGAGATGTATTGCAATCAGAACACTAGGAAGGATTCTTCACAAACTGGGGAAAGGAAAATACAACATTGTTCCAGAGTTTGTGACTGATGAAGAAGAAATAATCCAGCCAGGTGAAGAGGAAGTTAGACAGGCCTCCACAAAATTTGACCAAATGTTTTGGGGTGTCATTGATGAGTTAAGAATCATTGAGACGTTAGAGGAGTCAGCAGATGAACAACAGAGCACTAACTTGAGTGTCAGGAATTACGCTATAGAGGCACTGTGGCTGTGGAAGCAAGGGGGTGGTAATAAAAGACATGCCAACTGAATATACACTTTTTCCCAACCTTTTTCAACGTATATAAGCGGCAGTGAGTGGTTCATCTCCTTATCGTGTTAGGTAGAGAATTCCGAGAACATTCTACCCTCGGAAATTTGAGGTAGATATATCAACTAAGTTCCAAAGACATTTTTGCCACCATAAACAAAACACCAAAGGCAGAAGAACAACCGAAAGAATGAACTCAATCGCTAGCCAATTTACACAGAAGAGTGGTCTTCAATCGGCTATATCTCATGATTCTGCTGACTTTCTTCAGCAGGAGTTTATCTCCGGTGTTCAAACGCCACTGGCACCTTCCATAGCGATGCCACCAATCTCACAACCAACAGATTTTCTGAGAGCACACACTGACGACTCCAAGAATCCAGACTGTAAAATCAAGATTGCCCATGGTACGACCACACTGGCATTCAGATTCCAGGGCGGTATTATAGTTGCAGTCGACTCCAGAGCCACAGCAGGTCAGTGGATTGCCTCTCAAACAGTGAACAAGGTTATCAAAATTAACCCCTTCTTGCTGGGTACCATGGCTGGTGGTGCTGCTGATTGTCAGTTCTGGGAGACATGGCTAGGCTCGCAGTGCAGACTGCATGAACTAAGAGAAAAGGAGCGTATCTCAGTCGCTGCAGCTTCCAAGATTTTGTCCAATTTGGTGTATCAGTACAAGGGTATGGGATTGTCAATGGGTACAATGATTTGTGGCTATACTAATAAGGAAGGACCAACTATCTACTACGTTGATTCTGATGGTACTAGACTCAAAGGTGATGTTTTTTGTGTTGGTTCTGGTCAGACGTTTGCGTACGGTGTTCTTGACTCCAACATGAAATGGGATTTGACTGTCGAGGAGGCGCTGTATTTGGGAAAGCGTTCCATCCTAGCCGCTGCACACAGAGATGCTTATTCAGGTGGTTCCATCAATCTTTACCACATCACTGAGGCTGGGTGGGTCTACCATGGTAATTACGATGTTGGGCCAACGTTCTACGAGATCAAAGAGAAAGAGGGTTCTTTCAACAACGTTGTTGGTAATTAGAGGTCTTTACTAATAACTTGCCTAAGCTAAACTTCAAAACTCTTCACTAAATCTGAATTACAAAGAGTCCGAGTAGCGTACATTTCTATCATTAATCCAATCATTCCCAATCATTTTTCATAACCTTGTGTTGCTCCTCTTCTGTTCCTTCAACGTCGTCGATGCTTCTTTTCTTAGATTCTCTGTTCTCAATGGCTTTGAAATCATTCTGAGTAAAGTCAGAACCTAGTAATTTGTTCAATTCATCATCATTCAGCATCTTCGTCGTGCCATTGTCTTCTAGACCAGGAGTTGGTTCCCTCGATAGAGACTCCAAAACCATATCTAGCTCAGAGTCGTTTAGTTCCTCAAAATTGATCTCAGTGCCCCTTGTTTGTAGTAGCCTCTGAATATTAACTTCACTCGTCTCTATTACTGATGTTCCAGAAGCCACAGTTTCACTCTGATTTGGTTCAGCTTTTGAAAGAGAAGGGATTATAGTTGCCTCCTGAGGTTTAGTGAAAACATGATTTGAAGAGAGCCCACTCGCTTTGACACTGGTAGATGCCTTCACCAAATCGTCAGCTCCATTAACATCTGAACCCTGGTTGGCAGTGTTCGTCACACTTGGTTTGGATGAGATATTACTCTGGATATCACTCTTAGACGTCTGAATCAAAGGGATAAAAGGCTTTCTCGCTCCAACTGGTTTAGACTCAGTGGCCGTAGCAGCAGTTGTTACAGCTGGCAGGTATGCAGATTGTGAAGCACTGAGCGCTGAAGGCTTAGTTGCATCAGTCGTAGCTTTAGATGCTGGTAGCGCTGGGGCCGCAGGACTTAAGGTTTGAGTCTGAGGAAACTGTGCACTAGTTGGTGTTGGTTGCTGTGGTGTAAGCATAGCAACAGGTTGAGCAGATACCGCGGTTAGAACTGGTGCTTGTGCAGGCTTCTGAGCAGGAATAGCAGATACCTTTGAGGGTATAGATGCCTGAGAAAGCAAATGTGAAGATACTTGAGGGGTGGAACTCTGAGTTTTTGTTACAGTTGGAGTAGTAGCTCTTGAGGTGGCAGCTGATGCAACATTATTACCGCCAACTTTAAGAGGTGCCTTGATTCTTCCGTTAGTCACCTTGAAAGTAGCCGCGTTCAAAGCAACTGTCAAAATTACAGTCAACTGATGTGGATTCGTATCAATCAATGTAGCCAGAGGATCTGTCGTAATACCTTTAGTTTTCGCAGCCTGAGTAACTTGGGCAATAGTCATGGCAATGGCCTGGGTCAGAATTTGTGAAATTGTAGGTGTGTCCACCAGCTTTCTCAAATCCTTTGACAACATAACTAGCTGCTGTTGTAAATGCGCAAGTGCCTTCTTCGTGTTCACGTTCAGACTGTTAGATTTTGTCTGCGGCTGGCCAAGTGGAGTTCCTATAGTTGCCACTGGTGTACTGGACGAGGAAGACCCTGGTGTAACTCCACGATTGGCAGCCAACTGTGCTTGGATGCTAGGAATTTTTGACTGGCTCGATTGTGTGGGAGTGGCTGCCGAAGAATTAAAGACGGGAATCTGGTTAGTCTGCTGTAAGGACGGAGTAAATTTGGGAATTTGGGAAGGATCAGGGACTTGTGCAGATGAAGAAGTATGGAACTGCTGAAGTGGTATCGTTCCTGGCAGCGGTGATTGCTTTAAATTGGTTTGCAAAGGGACATTACCAGGGGAGTTGACAAATTTCTGTGTGGTTTGCAACGGTATCGTGGTTTGACCAGTACCTTGAGTCTGTAGAGACTTGCTCAGGGCTGGTAAAATGTTTGTGCCTGAACCACCACTCTGCTGCTGGAACTGTTGCTGGGCAGCCTGTGCCATTTGCAGCTGCTTCTGTTGATCCAGTCTCTCTTGTTGCAACTTCTGTTGTTGTTGCTGTTGCTGCTCCAGCTTCAATGCTGCTGCTGCTGCCTTAGCAGCTGCTGCCTCTTGTTGCTTCTTCTTTGTTCTCTCTTTCTCTGCGCAGTATTCCTCATCCAACCCCCATAACCAACCCTTGCCCTCTTTGGAGACTTTTCTGAAAGCCTTGTTCAACGACAAATTGTGACGAACAGAACTCTGCCATCCATCCGGACAGTACTTGTAGTACGGGAAGATGTCTCTGATCGACTTATAAATCTCTGCAAGAGACATACCCTTTGGTGTTCCATCAGTTCGCAAGCATGTGGCAATTAGGTTAGAGTATGAGCAGGCCGGTTTCGCTCGGTACTCCTCTGGAATCTCATCAATAGTGTAGATCTTTTTTGGTGGTTTAGGTGGTCTTGGAAGTTTCTTTTCTTTAGGTTTCTTCACAGGTTGCGGTGATTTTTGTAGCAAGGAGGAGTCAATGATCGAAACCAGATTCTGATTTTCAACCTTCATGGTTGGTTGTTGTTGAGATATACCAGCATTTGATGGTTTCTGATTTAATGAATTGGAAGAGCCCACTTCTTGCGGCACTGACCCTGCTCTGGAGCCCTCATTCTCATCCTTGACCCCCACGGGCTTGAAGTCTTGACTGGTTAGATGTGGAGTAGTTTCGCCAGATTTTTGTAAACCTTCTGAAGAGTGATATAGTGTGCTCCTGAGAGAAATGGCATCTGATGGGTTTATTGGCTTTGATGGCGATTCAGGATTACCTTCGGTTGGGTTCGTCCCAGGTAACACAAACCTAAAGACAATCTGTCCAATCTGGATTTTGGCCTTGTTTCTTAACGGCACAGTCGCACCTCTCTCCACAAATGTGTCATCGACAAATCCACCATTTCGTCCCTGGATCGATAATTCAAACCTCTCGGTACCAAAATTGTAAAATATTTTGGCATGCTTCCTGGAGATGGCCTTGGACTCTCCCAGATGTACATCAACAGAGTGGGATTCATCATGCTCAGACTTTCTCCCCAAAAGAACCTGTAATGTTTGGACGTAAAAGATGAAGTTCTCAAACTCCAACCTCGCGTACGCTGAAACTTTTGAGTTATCAACAGCTCCTTCTGACTTTGACTCCACGGCAGACGGTTTGGGGGTCAGTACAAACGAGTCCTTTTGGTTCTTGAGCGGAGAAGGAGGTTCAGAACCAGCTTTTGTGGGCGTCTGTATCCTCTGAAAGGACTGTTGCGTTTGTCCACTGGTTTTTGGACTAATGACATCGGAATGTAAACCCAACTCATTCAAACTTTCCTCACCGAACAGAGTATCATCCATTATGGGGCTGCCATTTCTAGTCTGTGATAGTGATTTTTGGTTGTCCTCTGTTGCTTGATTGAGCTGAAGGGAATTGAAATCAGGCGGGGATTTCATAAAGACATACGAGTCCAATCCTGAGGCCATCTTGATCGGCAAAGGGGCGCACTCAAAGTCGTGTGACCTGTCGGTGTGCCTTCCGCTCCTAAATTAGCGCTAACAAACCGGCTCTTGTTGAAATAAAAGCGGGCTATCAATGGTAAAGTTAGTATCGTGTTACTTCACATCATAACAACAAAACATACGTTCAAGCACGGATGACGGAGAAAACAGGTGCTTTCAGAACAGAGCAACAAGTGTAGGATGGTTAGAGCTCTTCTATTAACAGCTGTCCGCTTAGAATGAAAGTGGAATAATGGACCCTTAGAGACCAATACTTGGGAAAATGCAGCGTGTTTACACTTGTCTGTTACCCTCGTTTTTAGCACATTTCAAATTTTCTTCTTACCAAATCATGCGCTCATAACCAAACAAGAAGATGTGTGGCCCTACCAAGGAGTTGATGCTAACTGAAATAGCTAGACAGAAGCAATTTAAAGAAAACGAGAAATTGATTTTGATGTTGACACCAGCCAGGTCAAGAGTAATTGTTTCTGGCTAGCCTCAAGGATCCAGTGCACAAGACATACAAGGTAGGTAAGCTATCACTACTCAGTGTGTCCACAACAGGGAACTTCATTGCGGTAACTAGATATCTAGGAAGGCCAGATGCGCCTGCAATGAAAGTAAAAGAGAGTCTACCTACAGTGCGCTGAGCGGTGCAACTTCGTAGTAGATACACCACTGCTGAGGGCTTATAATAAAGCTTGAAGTGATCTTTACAATGGCTTGTATCTTAACCGGACTCCTTTCCTCTTATCCCTAACTTACCCTTGCCGCAAAAAGTTCACCCTTAAAATCCCGCGATCGCGCTATCATCAAAAGAAACGACTTATATTGACACAAGATCAGATTATTGATGGTACCAAAGGGCCTTGGTTAGCCACTGGGTAGCGATTCATTGCAGATCATGTTCTGCTTCCCTTTTCCACGGGAATTTCATACACAGTATACGTTTAATTTTCAAGATTCAGACTAGGGGACCTTAGATAAGTATAGATCCAGATTCTCAAGTACTTCGAAACTCCTCATCAGTATTGTTTTAACTCACAGGGAGATATTAAGAGGTACAGTCGTGAGCATGTAGGTCACCAATGGCCTTAGATTTCTCAATCGAGTATAAATGTATGATCTCAAAGGCCTACTTAATCTACACAAGGCGATACTTCCCTTCAACCTATCAAAAGTCTCTCAATCAACAACTGCCAATAGAAATTTCCTTTTTATCACCCACTCGACCTTGTGGGGGCCAACTAGTCTGGTTTGAGCGAGCCAGATTCAGGACTGGAACTGACCCTGTCAGAAACTTCGTATCCAACACCACACACTGTATAGCTCGAGACATCATGCTATGTAACGTAACACCTCCTCCCTTTCTGCCCCCATCAAACACGAAACACAACAACACCCTCCTGCTGCAGCCAAAACCTCCCCAGACCGAGCCGTGGCCGTACCGCCAATTTCTTTTTTCGATTTTGCTCAACGCACGCATTTGATTCGCCAATGGGAAAATTTTTCAAAAATCGCTGGCATAGGTATAAAAATCTGAAAATTTTCCAGTTTTTTCCACCCTCTCCTTTTCTCCCTCTCCTTAACCAGAAGTTATCACAATGTCTGAAAACCAATCTTCCTTTTTGATCGATTTCCTTATGGGTGGTGTCTCCGCCGCTGTCTCTAAGACTGCCGCTGCCCCAATCGAGAGAGTCAAGCTTTTGATTCAAAACCAAGATGAAATGATCAAGCAAGGTCGTTTGTCTAAGAAGTATGACGGTATTGTCGACTGTTTCAAGAGAACTGCCGCTGATGAGGGTGCCGTTGCCTTCTGGAGAGGTAACACTGCCAACGTTATCAGATACTTCCCAACCCAAGCTTTGAACTTCGCCTTCAAGGACAGATTCAAAAAAATGTTTGGTTTCAAGAAGGAGGAGGGTTACTGGCCATGGTTTGCCGGTAACTTGGCTTCCGGTGGTCTTGCTGGTGGTACTTCTTTGTTGTTCGTCTACTCCTTGGATTACGCCAGAACCAGACTGGCTAACGACGCTAAGTCTACCAAGGGTACTGGTGAGAGACAATACAACGGTTTGGTCGATGTCTACAAGAAGACCTTGGCCACTGATGGTATTGCCGGTTTGTACAGAGGTTTCTTGCCATCTGTTGTCGGTATCATTGTCTACAGAGGTTTGTACTTCGGTTTGTACGACTCCTTGAAGCCAGTTGTTTTGGTTGGTTCTTTGGAAGGCTCTTTCTTAGCATCTTTCTTGCTAGGTTGGGCTGTTACCACTGGTGCTTCCACCGCCTCTTACCCATTGGACACTGTTAGAAGAAGAATGATGATGACTTCTGGTCAAGCCGTCAAGTACGATGGTGCCTTCGATGCTTTCAAGAAGATCGTTGCCGCAGAGGGTGTTCCATCCTTGTTCAAGGGTTGTGCTGCTAACATCTTGAGAGGTGTTGCTGGTGCCGGTGTCATCTCCTTGTACGACCAATTGCAAGTTATCTTGTTCGGTAAGAAGTTCAAATAGATTTGATATTCCTACGAAACTGATGATTTAGATGTTAATATTCCTGTAATATTTATTTGTACAGAATAAACGAGTTTTATTTAAGCTCGTGGTTTTGAATCAGATTTTGTTGTAGCTTCATATGCTATCACATCACGGAGACAGGATCAGTTGTTAACAATAGATGGTGGCCCTACCAGTAATAAGGCATACTCGTAAGGGCCCTGAATCTTGCGAACTTTAAATGGTAAACCGTTGTCTGGACTACGCATCCAGTGTCACAACTAGGAACCCGAGTCATACCACTACAAACTTTTCGAAAAGCCTTCGAAAAGATATAGGATTCGGGCCAGTGCAAGCAGCCCCAGCTTTCTCCTGCTTTAAGGCGGGATTTCTTGGAGAGACCAGGTAGAAACTGGGGTGATGCGGATCAGGCGAGTAAATCACACATTGAGGTTTGGTACTTTTTCTTCTTGGTGCACGTACGGTTTTTGATCCGAGGTGTACGACGCGTCTTAGTAATTAGTTCTTAAATTAACTGTTGATGTGTGGTGGAGATAGATTCTTTATTTAGGGTTCTAACGGCGGTTTTAGCGGATTTCGTTGGAATGGAACTTCAAGAATCCACTTACCAATTGATCACCAAAAAGTTTGAGAAGATGGGGAGAGATTCTTCAGTATCAGATCAGATCAGATGACATTACATGCACCCGAATCCAAGTAAATAGATGATCTAGCGTCGTTTGAGAGGTATCCTGCGTTGTCATTGAGCACGCACCTCACTCGGTGATCGGGGTAAGCAAGCACTCCGAACGCTAGTTCCGGCCGAAATCTCCGGCAATAGAGAGCCAAGACCGAGATTGAGTAGTTAACGGGCATATCATTATTTTTGGTGACAAACTCCATGAGTGGCTGAGCAAAAGCTTTAAATTCAAATAAAAACAGGTGGGATGTCCTCCATGATTTGTTTGCTTGAAATAAGAGGCCAGTACATTATTTTGCACTGCAGTTATTGTGAGGAGTTCCTAAACCGAGTGCTGGACACCATAACACACACAACAAGACAGTCAAGTCAAGCTCTACCCTAATCGCCTGACTAATGAGCAGTCTCTGACCGAACATCACCACAGTCCAAAAGTAAATATTTAAAAAAATGTCTACCAAGCAATTATCGAAAAGACGCATACCAAAGGCGTGCAACTACTGTCGCAAGAGAAAGATCAAGTGTAATGGCAACGCACCATGCATAAACTGTACAACGCATAAGATAGAATGTGAGTACTCCCCACCAGTGAAGAGAAGAAGAAAGACACAGGCACGCAAGCTTTCATTGCATGAGCTAGACAAACGAATCAACAAATTGAATCAAAAGTTTGATCTGCTAAGTGGGCAAATGGGGGAAATTCTGGCGCATCTGAGTAAAGAGAAGGGACAAGTGGAGAATCTCATGAAACTGGGGAATGACTTTGGGGTGGAAGAATATGCAGATGATGGGGTAGAGGATGAAGATGAGGACGAAGATGATCTTCTTTCGGGGTCAGGTGTAGGGTCAGAAGAATCCGAATTTGATCAGTCTCCTGTTGAGTCAGCTGAGGAATTTAACCTCCCGTATCAGCAAGTCTTAATTTCACCGGTGGAATCCAACTTTGTTGGACAACAGACGATTGACGGTGCTTTTGCAGCTGCTGTTTCACCATCTGGAAATACTATTGATTCATATTTGGAGCACTCAGGGAGTTTTTTACATTCGGACACAGCTTTCCAGATGACGCTTGATTCATTAAATGGGGTTGAGCAGAGGTTTAACAACTTTTATACAACTGTGGTACCTTTGACGACGCAGATTACGAAACCTGATGATTCTATTATGCAGTTCTGATTTTATGTTTGAGCTCTTTGTTGATGAATATAGTTATAGTATTATTAATGAGAACATAGAGGCGAATCTCAAGGGTTCATATACGTGATGTCTCTTCAATATTTGGCGAATTAACTGATTTTTCTCGAATATCCTCTGTGCTATAGTAATGGAATGAATCACACAGTCAATAATTTGGGAGTATTTTTCTTTCTATTACAGAGCTCATTGAAAACTCCGACTTCCAGATACCACATTAGTGCACACCAGTACCTCTCGAAACATGTCTTCTTGGTAGCAGTTGGAAGGAAACAGTTTCAACAATACATCTCAAATCTTTTTTGGCAAGTGCTGTCTCCGCATTCAAGCAGTTGTTCCCCAAACTGATCCTTATGAAATAGACAGTTAACTTGAAAGGCAATGCCATTATCATCCGTGTGTATAGCCATGCTGAAAAAAGTTGAGCCTACAGTCTACAACCTACAACCTTCAGCAATTACCCACGATGAGAGGTAGGCTTTCCACTGCACGGTATCATTGTTTCGATGCGACGTGAAACGGATGTTTCTGACCCAGATCAGTTGACATTTCATCAGTTTCGGCAAGGCTGGCAGTTTAGAACATTGAACATCTAACTCACGGATTATCACACAGGTCCTTTTTCATTCATTTATCTAAAGAGGAGTAGCACGTTAGTTCTGGATGTTCATAATATCAGGAATCGAGATGATACAAATATCAAATATTATGAACCCTCCATCACATTGTATACCTATGTACCTTGTGCTCCGGTGTGTGACAATTTGAGGGATGAAGCTTAATATTTCAGTAGCAATAGTACATCTACCATGGTTAATCGTGCTAAAATAGTAACAAAAGGTTAAGGATGTTGTTTGTCTTATTTTAGTGCCAAAACCCGTGTACCATAAAGAACGGGCTAATTATGTCCAGGCTATCTATCCTATTTAAGAAATTAGAGCTACCTAAGTATGATGCCTAAAAATAACCCATCTCTAGATCAATCAATCTTCACAGACACACACCTCTGCAGTCTACGTCGCTAATATGTCCAGCTCAGTGAACATCAAAAGCAAACCCAGATTGACAGTCTATAGCTCAAGTACCTCAGATGGCCGAAAGATCACTATCTTTTTAAAACTTTTGGGCATCCCCTTACAACTACTACCACATTAAGCTCTCCCCAACCGAACAAAAAGAGCCGTGGTTCATTACTCTAAATCTCAATGGTCGCATCTCTGTCATCACAGACACTCTAGCAGATGGCACGTCAAGTCTTTCCATGAAACTGGTGTCATTTTGCAATACCTTGCTTATCGTTATGATCTCAACCGGAAGTTCTTATTCGAGGACCCGCGGTATTGGGATCAACTCCAGTGGCTTAGGTTTCAAGTTGCCTCGCACTTACCAATGCAAGGTCAAGCACACCATTTTGTGAGCTTTGCAAAGGAGAGGAACGAGCACCTTATCAAGAGGTACACAGATGAGGTGAGGTGACTGTATTGCGTCTGAGCTCCGCTTGATGGAGAACAATAGGTGGCTTATTGGCGATAGGTTAAACATTGCGGACACTACCCCTAGTTGGAAATTGTGGGGCAATGAGTCCCTGGGTGAGGGCCAGAACTGGAAAAATGGGTTCAGAAGGTCAAGCGTATTCCTGGCGTTGAGAAAGAACAAGCGGTGGAATAACTACAGAGAAATATATATATTCTAGTTGCTATATTCATTCTTATCAAAAGATGTGAGGGGATCTATTTGTTTGAGAGTGCTTAGTTTAGTTCTCAGTGTCAACCACGTAACGACCCAAGATCTTACCTTGCTCCATCAACTCGTAAATCTCTGGCAACTTGGACAAACCAACAACCTTGATTGGGGACTTGACTAGGCCTCTGGTGAAGAAGTCAATAGCTTCTCTGGTGTCAGCTCTATTGCCAACGTAGGAACCCTTGATCTGGATGGACTTGACGACGTGGGAGAAGACCTCAGACTTGCAGATGGCATTAGCTGGCAAACCAACTAGGACAACTGTACCGGTTGGTCTGACATACTCAGTAGATTGGGAGATGGCGGACTCAGCGACAGAGACATTAATGACACCGTGTGGACCACCGTTAGTGGCGTTCTGGATAGCCTCAACAATGTTCTTCTCTTTCTTGAAGTCAATGAAGACCTCACCACCTAGGGACTTGAATAGTTTCTCCTTGTCTTCACCACCGTCAATACCTAGAACTCTCAATCCCATAGCCTTGGCGTACTGGACAGCAAGAGCACCCAGACCACCAGCAGCACCAGAGACGGCAACCCATTGACCAGGCTTCAAGTCAGCAGTCTTTAGAGCCTTGTACACAGTGACACCAGCACACAAAATTGGAGCAACGTTAGCCAAGTCGGTACCTTGTGGGATCTTAGCAGCCTGAACAGCATCAGCAGTGGCATATTGTTGGAAAGAACCATCGTGTGTGTAACCGGACAAGTCAGCGTGGGCACAGTTAGACTCGAAACCCTTCTCACACAACTCACAGGACAAACAAGAACCGTTCAACCACTTAATACCAGCAATGTCACCAATCTCAAAGTTCTTGACCTCAGAACCCTTAGCAACAACAATACCCGCACCCTCATGACCACCAACCAATGGAAGCTTAACTGGCAATGGCCAGTCACCTTTCCAGGCGTGCAGATCAGTGTGACAGACACCAGAGTATTTAACGTTGATCAAGATCTCATTTGGTTTTGGAGCTGGGACTGGAATGTCCTTGTACTCAAGCTTACCCCCGTTCTCATAAAAGATGACACCCTTCTGGGTGGTTGGAATGACTGGGGCAGTGGCCAAAGTTCTTAGGGAAGAGAGTGGAGCTCTAACTGATGTTCTCAATTGGGTTCTTAGCATTGTGGAGTAATACCGTGGGGAAAAGTAAAGATCGACCAAATGTAAAGAATAGGAGCCGAGAAAGGAGTCTGCCTGCTTTTATACTCATACCACGTTTATTAGGGGCATTTTGCGGTTGCCTGTCGTCGATTTTGCTGAATACATGTTGAGAGAAGCGAGCTTCGGAGTTTGAGACATGAGAAGCGTTTTGATTTGACGCGGAGGCTACAAGGTGTCGTATGTCGGTAGGTACGGCGATATGCAAGCAGCGCTCTTTAATGAACGGGGTCCAACTATTTCACGAGGGTTCTAATCTCCGCCTGGAAGAGGTCAGCGTTGGTAGTCTGGATTTTTTGATGTTTATAGTCAGTCAGTGAGTGATATTTTTAAAGCCCAACTCCAGATTTCTCTCCAAAGGGCCTAATGGCCACTACGAGGTCTTCTCGCCATAAGAACCTGCAAACACGAGATGTATTGCGGTGCCCTAAATTTCGGGGTGTTTCAGCCAGCAGTTGAAATTTGACAGTCTAATCATTCAAGCTTCAAGAGCGACTGTCGGAAAACATTTTTGATATCTGTATGGTGTCCAATCACAGAGCTCTAATTCGTAAGGCTGGGATAACCGTACATATGGTTCAGTCCACAGCTAGCGGTTTTGACACCCTTTTTTCACCATGAGCTTCTAGTAACCTTACCTCAGTTACGGCTGGCTCGGCACCTCGGGATTTCTGGTCATTACTTGTCTGAACCTAGAGTTTTAGCCTCTATCTACACCAAACTTTTGTTCCACCTTGATGTTCGTAAGACCGAGTGCGAGAAAGCCAGAAATTGACACAATATTGTCGCGCTGCTCGGAGTATTAATTGACTAGATGGCATGATTAGGTCATTGGAACATCTTTGGTCGGAGAGGCTGGCCTTCTAGCATATCAGCTGTGACTTTGTATTCATAGACTGTATGCATATTCGAGTATCCTTAGCTTGAGAAAGTCAAAAAGTGAATACGGACCCAAGTCCACTAGCTCCGTGAACCCACCCGAAACTGTTCGATCCAATCATGTAGCCCGGGTTCAACTTCCTTATGCAGAGATGTGACAAGAACGATGCTCTATAACACTTCTGTCACCAGTGCTTCAGCAAAGCTAGTTTCTCAAATAATTGTCAAAAAAATAGTGTTGCGTGCTAAGTGATGAGAAGTCGCAGCTCGAGAATCTTAAGATTTTTCCAGGGTTGTATTTTGTATTGATATGACAGTATAATTTGGTTCGCTTCGTAGACTTTTAGCATAGGTTCTGGACGTTATATCATGATGGAATTTTTGGTCCCCCTCGTATCCATGCTTTTAAAGAGATGCTCGGGTACATCATTTATATGAGCAAATCCTGTTTGGGTACAAGTGAGAAGTATATTGCGTTCTTGTAAGTCTTATATTCTGAGAGATGGTGATCATTTTGTTTGCTGATTTTAGCAACAAGTATTATAAAATTAATTAGAGGATCTGAGAACCGGGTTGGATCTTACAAAGAGACCAATAAATTTTCGAGGCGCTATTATGGATGAATGAGCCTCCACTAACGCCGGCATGGGAAGGGTTCTTGAATATTGATTAGTGGTACATCACACCCAGCACTATCAGTTACGGACAGTACAGACAGATCCCAGCACCAACTGATATTACCACGGCAATTGGACGTTTGTCTACAAAGTCTAAGTATTTGGTTGGTTGGTTAAGTCCAGCGAATGCTATTGCCAGAATGCCTGTCTTTCTTTTCGCCCAAATATCACACGAGCTCTACCCAAACAATAGAGCATCAACTCACCTGTCATAATGTACGTGCGATAATTAATTAACTAAGCCGTTCGAGACCACAAATTTACATGGAGTTTGCAGCCCGTTCACCAAGGAGATCCGCAATCAGAACCCATGTGTCGAACTGAGCAACTTAATTAAGCCAGACTGTATGCTTCACTGATGATCTATATTTCACTCACTTCACACTCTCAAACTCTAATGGATGCTGGCATATTTTTAAATGTGTAGGGTAAAAAGCAAGCTTCAAGTCTCGCATTGGGGGCACTAGTATACCGAAGACCAGAAACGCTTTGTAAAGAGTAAAAGGCACGTATAAGTAACCTGATGCTCGATACGCTTGTGGGTGTTTAACATTCGGAGCTATTATGTCTGTTGTTGTTTGCTTATCTATATAGGTTTTCTAATGTGTAAGGATCGGCATGTTGGTCATAAAGCCTGGTCATAACAATAACAAAAAGAGAGATGAGCTAAACTTTACTCCTGGCGTGACGATCATCAGCAACTTTCAATACAACCAACTTCTCTGTGGGAGGAAAACGCCGGAAACAAAATCATCTTCTCTCTCACTCTTTGTCTCTCATCCGTGTTCAGTAACTATGGCGACGATTTTTTAACTTTGACGTATGTCGCGAACAAGAAAACCGCAACACCAACGCCAGTAGTGGAGTGGACCATGGCTCCTTACCGAAAAGATCCACTGACTGGCCCCATTGAGCTAACCTCAGTGTGGACTTCTGTCCGTAACTGTTGCCCATTTGCAATATGGGTTGTGCCTGTGTTGTAGTACTTAGTTGGAGATGCTCAATCGGTATAAATGCTCTCGATTCTGTCAAGCTTATCTTCTCGAGCCAAGTACCTCACCCCTTAATCACTGAAAAAGAAAGAACTTACAGCAGCGAGTTCTTTCTTTTCAACATCCATATCTGATCCACACTTACCTGTAACACAGCTAACTTTCACTATCATTGCCATGGGGTGTTGCAATCCACTTTCAACACGCGGGCTTCTTTCCCTTACACTAGCACTTCATAGAGCGCATGCGGCACTGGATTTTTGTTCATTGGAAAACACTGGAACGTTCCTCAGCTCATCGCTCTATCAGTCCAACGGACTCTGTCACGATGGCTGTACACAGGCGGGCTACGCACTAGCAATAGTGTCTGGTGAGGATTGTTACTGTGGGAACTATCTTCCTGGAGCGACAGTTGACACCGCTCAATGTTCACAAGATTGCCCAGGGTTCCCACAAGACAAGTGTGCAGGTTATGGAGTGTTTGGATACATTCAATTAAGGCAGCCGAGTGGGATTACTAGCTCTACAAGAGGGATAACGACATCAGAGAGTGATACTGCAATAATAACTAGTACTGTCACGGAAGCAACAACGACCAGTCCAACAATAACTACCATAACCACATCACCAACAAATACGGAAAGAGGAATTTCAACAATATCAGCGTCATCATCAGCATCAGCAACATCATCAGAGACGGCCTACACATTACCGATAACTTCCGCTGTCACCACATCCACAACACCAGTCATCACATCTGTGATATACTCTGTTGCGACAGTGACACAGAATCAAAAAACTCAATTTATCACCAACGAGATCGCCACCACCATTACGCAAACCCCATCGCTCAGTGCCACAGACAGCCGACTCTTGAGAGCAACGGCAACAGTATCAACTGCCGACTCCTCCAACACATCAGCGTCTCCAAGCTTCTTTGACAATAAAGGCAAAGTTGCAGGTGTTTTCGCTGCTGTTGGTGTGGTTTCATTCGCCCTCATTGGGTTGTTAACCTGGTGTTGTGTGAGATATCGCAGACGTATCAACGATGAGGAAGATTATGACGATGAGAGTGTCATTCCTGCTGATGTGTACTATCCATCCCAATTGCCACAGGCTCGCGGCTCTCTGGGTAGATCTGGAACGTATGTCTTTGTTCCAGCCAAAAAGAGAACGGGTAACAATAGTGGGAACAACAGCTCTATTAATATGACCCCGACTACAAAAATCATTGAGGAAGACAGCGACGATGATGAGGAAGCTAATACGGTGAGTTCAACTGACGAGACTGTGATTGAGAAGGCTGTTGGACATGGACATAGCAGAAACATAAGCATTGTAAGCACCGACGATGATTTCGCCACTTCAATAATGAATGGAGCAAGAGTTTCAGCAACGTATGTTGATCAGAGACTAGATGTCGCTGCTATGAGACGTTTTAATGAACGTGAAGAGGTCATGAGTCTGGGTGATCATGAGGATTATTCACGGGTTCTCAAGGTACGCAATCCTGACGAATCGTAAGTACAGGACATACCAACGTGATGGAGATGGACTTATAGCATGCGAGTTTATAGATAGATATAGGAAAGGCCGGATTTGAATTCAACGTGGAATTATTTGGAAAGAGTGTAGATGTGAAGCTGCATGACATGGTGTGGTTCCACTGCATATTATTCGTTTCAGCCTGCCTATATTTTGTCGAGTTTTGGATCGACCACCTGAACTGAACTCCAGGGCACATATACTCACACCGCCCCTCGGGTAAGCCAACCCCAAGAGTATCCGTTCGTAGAGTCTGCCAAACTGACCACTGCTGTAGTGACACATTCGAAAAGATCAAAGGATCGACACCAACTCTCTTATGGGTGCGGGTTTTCATATCTGCAGACGTTGATCTGTTCGCTCGCATGAGCCCACCCACCTCGGAAGTCTAAAGTCGGGCTTCTGTGCATCTATTGGGGTTTACGGCTGGAAAGCACCTGATTGAAGCGCCACGCCTTTCATCAAAATCTCAGCTCGTGGTGGATCCACTATCGTGTCGTTGCATTCAGCATCTGCATCAGCAACAGTAGTGATATTCACTGAAGATATGAGAGCACAAGGGAGGACCAGCCATCTTATCTGTTGGGCTCCCTTCCCCTCGTTGACCAAGGTGCTGTTACGTCAAGGGCCTTCGACCCCTCGGAACTGCGCGCGAATTGAGCCCTTTCTTGTTTCTTGTTTGCAGCAGCAGGTCATTTGACCTCGCGAATTTCTGTTGGAATGAGAGGTGGGTGGGACCTAAATCAGGCAGATATCTCTCTCAGGCACAACGGTATAAATATAGACATTGCTGAACCTTCCCTCTCAGTTTAAAGGCATTGAGAAGGTATCGAACAGACGAGTAGAGGAACAGACAAGTACATAAAGAAACATGGCACACTTATCCTCTCTGACAACAGACAGTAAGTGACACCTTTGCAATAATAACTTTGCAGTCCCTTGTTACTAATATACTCACAATCAGAGGAAGTGGATGTTCATTCTAGTGAGTCACAATCCACCCTCCATGATCAACCAGCTGTCTCTTTAGAACAAGATAATAATGAGTCACAGCACCATCTATCACAGCTCAAGAAGAAACTGGCAGCTCTTAGAGTTAAGACCAATAAGAGAGGATCCGCTGGGCAATCTCAGGAGGAGGGAACAACAACAACCACATTGGATGTTGAGGACCCAATCTCTATAGTTGTTCCACAACAACAACAACAACAACAACAACCGTATCATCACCATCCAATTCATCAAGCGGCGCTTTCGCCTTCATCCATGTCCTCTTCGTCCATCTTTGAGAGATCAGTGACTGACCAGGCCACCATGTCTTCCATCTCGCGTCGCAACTCTTCGAACAAGATCAACTTTGCCGGCAGTTTGTCCTTCTCACTCTCACCGATCCAGACAACATCAACATCCCCGCCATTCCACCACACTAGCTCGCAGGACTCGTCATCCCACATTCCATTACACCTGACATCAGAAAACTTCATACCCACTTGTCTAGATGCAACAACTGAACTGTTAAATGACAAGAACGACCTGAGTGGGGTCGAGGTGATACAGTCCAGTAGCCCGAACGTGACTGACCTCCTTGATCAGCAGTATTATTCAGGTCGTGTATCTCGATCTGTACCGCTCACAAGAAGACAGAGTAATGTGGATCATAATTCCAATAGTGCCATTACTTGGACTGCAGATGACATTGATTACACTGATCGTAACAGACTCAATTTCTGTTCTTTTGCGGATTTGTTAGGGGATGAGATTGAAAGTGGGCAGCTTTCACGTGTAACTACGAAGTCTATCGATGAAGATGGGGGACAACCGTTTGATGGTTTTTGCATGAGTCCAGTGAGTAGAAAAAACTCAAGCATCTATGTCGGTCCTGCATTGGGAATGGGGAGAAGCGTTAGCATTGAGGAAGAGGCTTGACTCTCTCTTTCTGTAGTTTGGTTTCAATTCTTACGGAATGCTTTCTATTGATATTCGTTTGCTATTGTGGTTTGTAGGTCTAGTATGAGAAGGGAGGGGTAAGATTAAAGCATGGTCCAATTTAGGTTGATAGGGTTCTGCTAGAAGAGGGAAGTTTCCGTATCAAGATGTTTTACTATTTTGATTTTGCCCCGCAACCCAGTAAGAGAACAAAAGAACCAACGCTTTAAGATTATTTGCTCACACCTTTTATATATAGAATAATGGCGGTTTTACAACTGAGAAGCTTAACCCTATTGTGTGAAGGCTAAACCACAAACTACGATCATTTTTTTCGATCAAAGTGTGGACTTTTCTGACATAAATAGACATGCTATCCAGAAGGAGCCACCAACAGTCACGATTCCTGCCCTATGTCAACTGCAAGTCTTAAGTTTCAAACCTGACTGGGTGAAGGTCGGCTCTGCGGTGATGATTTTAGTAGAAACACAATTTTGCAACATTTCCACATTGAAGGAAAAACATACTTGTTGAAGAAATGTCCCCGAGCAGTTCCAATCTGGTTTCGAAAATTGGGAGTAAAGTTGACCAAAGGCCGAGGTTGGAACAACTATTTATTCAAGGCAGAGCATCTTCGCGGAAAATATGTATTCACAGTGTACAGGGACATTTCAAGTAACCACAGTATCTTGAAAAAGAGACTCAGGATGGTTTGAGCTACCTACAAAGTATTCTAAAGGTGCTTCTTGTTAGAGTTGGGAAAACTAAACTGGCGCATCAATCATTGATACTCTTTGGTGATTTCCCATCAAAACATGTGCACAAGAGTAAGCATGTAGACTAATGACCAATTGGATTCAGATCTTGTACTATAATCCCTTGCTATTGCTAATTGGCACTAATATGAAGTTGACAGCTTCATGATCCTGAAACCTTGGCAATCATTATGATATAATGCCTCCTTTGAACCCGGGCTGACTATCCCCTCAGAGAATATTAGCAGAGTTTACAAAGAGCAGAAACATGCCAAAAAAAGAATGAAGTGTAGGATCTAAAAAAAGCTTGCACCTATCTGTTCTCACATTATATTCTCTCCCAATTAGCTGAACTGACATCCCACCGGAGCAAATTTCGTGCTTGCGCTTTCCGCTTATATAAGCGCTAATCAGATGTCAAATGCAATATGGCCCATGCGTAATTACACCACTATTTTTTTTTTTTGGCTTTTAGCTTCTTTCCCCTTGCTTTGGTTCTATCCAACCAGAGAGAGACTTAGTACTTAAAGACTTCATGAGCACTTTTAATTCTTGATCCTTTAACCCATCAGAAGTTAAAAGGCAAACGCACTGATATCATCATGGTCAATCACTGGAGGGTCATTGGTTTAGTTGAATTGGTCCTATACCTTGCCCTCGGGGTCATAACGATCTACCCTGCTCACAACCTCATTACCAGAAAGTCCAGGTTCTGGTCCTTTTTTATCAGATTTTTCTTACTTATATTGGTCAGAGTTGCGGGTTCTGTGCTTGTCACAATCTACGCATTTGGTGCAGAAAACACAGATGTCCTGACAGCTGCGATAGTCTTCTCCTCGGTCTCACTGGGGTTCATCAACATGTCCCTAATATTTTTGTTAAAGTTTGTTGAAATCTTCCACAACGCCGACTTCAAGTCTGAAGGCAAAGGGTACCTGGATTTGATCATGCCCAAGGCATTCATCAAGAGATTGTTAAATGGTAACTATCGGAGGCCTATCATCTGGTTGGAAATTTCGCAAAAGTTCGTGTTATTAGGTATTCTCATTGGTGCAATCTCTGGTGGTCTTAGTAAAAATGCAATGGCTGGCTTGCAAAAGGCGTCGTCAATTCTGTATCTGTGTGCTATTCTTGTGACTACTTTTTGTCTCTACCAAACATACTCAGATGAACAGGACTACACTGTTTCTGCAAGAAAGCTAAAGGCCAGACTATTGATTCTGGTAAGTTTTGCCGTCCCAGTTGTCTTTGTCAGAACCATTGCTGGTATCTTGGGTGCATTTTCCAGTAGGGACCAGTGGGGTTTGAACGATTATACCATTTACATGGGTAAGTGGCAGTACTATTCATTTCTAATCTTCTTGCAGGAATATCTCGCAGCTATCATTTTTGCCATCGCTCCGTGGATTGTCAAGAAGGCAGAGGACGATAGAGATGCCACTGCTCTTATCACCCAAAAGGACGAGTTTGCGGAAGCTGCTTAGATAGGAGCAGCTTCTCCTCTATTTAGCAACTAAGCCCTTCAATTTTGGGCTTTGTCCCATTGTTATGTATGAACTTGAAAATTAAAATCTAGGCGTAAGTACTTTAAAACAAGAAGATATCTATTTGGTATCCCAATTTACCTTGGGTAGTTTTCTAATATTGTAGGTAAATTATCATCTCATGTTGTCATGGTTACTCACGTTTTCGCGATCTTCTCAGTTCCTCTTCCATGGTCTTTTTTTCTTGTTTCTCTGTCCAAATTTGCCTTCTCAAAATCAACCATACATACTGTGGAGTTCTCAGCCGTGACCTAATGTCCAATTAAGCACAGATCTTCTATATTCCTTCTTTGATATTCTTGGACCCCTTACTGTCTCTACACAGTATAGTTTTTTTTGATAAACCGATAGAGAGAACTTCCCAAATAAATGGACACCAACATCCTCTTCACTGGCCAAACCGCCACCAACGACACCAACACTGAGCCAACCAATGATTCTATAAACACGCAGACCTCTGATTCGCAATCTGATGAAGAGTATGACTTTGACTCTGATTTGGACCCTTCTGAAGCAGAGCAGTACGACGATGACGATGATGAGTATCCTCACCATCATGGCCATGGCCACGAGGAGGAGAACCTCCCTGACTACGCATGTGCTTATTGCGGAATTCATACTTCCACTGCAGTTGTGAAGTGTAACCAGTGTAACAAGTGGTTTTGTAATGGTAAAAATGACTCCAATTCCTCGCATATTGTGACACATCTTGTCATGTCCAAGCATAATGTCGTCTCTTTGCACGAGGATTCTGACTTTGGTGACACTACACTGGAGTGTTACAATTGTGGCTCACGTAATGTGTTTGTTTTAGGTTTTGTCTCTGCACAGAGTGAAACAGTGATTGTCATTTTGTGTCGTCTGCCCTGTTCCCAACAGCAAGACTCGAGATGGAACACTGATGAATGGACCGCTCTTATCGAAAACAGGCAACTCCTAGACTGGGTTGCCACAATTCCAAGTGAGGAAGAAGTGATGAATGCCCGTGCCATTAGTAACGCACAAATCGCAAAGCTTGAGGCCAAGTGGAGACTGAATAAGGATGCGACCATTCATGACGTTGAGCAACCTGAGGAAGAGAATGAGATCGTGCCTATCTTGATGCGTTACACTGATGCATATGAGTATCAGCGTTCGTTTGGCCCTCTTGTGAAGTTGGAAGCTGATTATGATAAGGCCTTGAAGGAGAGTCATGCCCTTGAACACATTTCAGTTCGCTGGTCACTTGCCTTAAACAACAAACATCTTGCCTTTTTCAACTTATCCACTTTTGAGTCCTCTGAGCTGAAGGTCGCAGTAGGCGATGAGATGATTTTGAGATACAATGGCGTTAACCATGAGGCGTGGGAGAGTGGTGGGTACATTATCCGTATTCCATCTTCACATCAGGAAGAGTTCACCTTGGAGTTGACCCATAAAGGAAAGAACATTCCTACCAATTGTACCACTGATTTTACAGCTGAATTTGTCTGGAAGGGAACGTCTTATGAGAGAATGCAAGACGCTATGCGGAGTTTTGCAGTGGATAACCAGAGTGTAAGCGGGTATGTATATCACAAGCTGCTTGGACACGAGGTTGAGAAGGTTGAGTTTGACATCAAATTGCCTGCTAAATTCTCTATCCCAGGTTTTGCTCAGTTGAATGTTTCGCAGGCTAATGCTGTAAAGACTGTGTTACAGAGACCGCTGTCTTTGATCCAAGGTCCACCAGGTACCGGTAAAACTGTTACCTCTGCTACCATTGTGTGCCACTTGTCCAAGATCAACAAAGGTAAGATCCTAGTGTGCGCTCCTTCCAATGTTGCTGTTGATCACTTGGCTGAGAAGCTTGATCTACTTGGTTTGAATGTTGTCAGAGTCACTGCTAAGTCCCGTGAAGATGTTGAAAGTTCTGTGGATTACCTATCACTCCGCAAACTCGTGGAGAAGTCTGCTAAAGGTGAGCTTAAGAAGCTTTTGAAGTTGAAGGCGGAGCTGGGTGAACTGAGTTTCGAAGACACAAAGGTTTTTATCAGCCTTTTAAGAAAAAAGGAGAAGGCTATCCTAAAGAATGCCGATGTCGTCTGTTGTACTTGTGTTGGTGCTGGTGACAAACGTCTTGAGAAGATGGAGTTCAAAACTGTACTAATTGATGAATCCACCCAGGCGTCTGAACCAGAGTGTTTAATTCCAATCGTTCATGGCGCTAAGCAGGTTATTCTTGTTGGTGATCACCAACAGTTGGGTCCAGTAATTCTCGACAAGAAGGCTGGAGATGCTGGGTTGAAGCAGTCCCTCTTTGAAAGACTTGTCGTACTAGGACATGTTCCAATCAGATTGGAGGTGCAATATCGTATGAACCCGTGTCTATCAGAGTTCTCCTCTAATATGTTTTACGAAGGGTCATTGCAGAATGGTGTCACCAAGGAACAGAGACAGATTTTCAATACAATTTTCCCATGGCCTGTTGTGGACACTCCAATGATGTTTTGGTCTACTTTTGGCAGAGAGGAGATTTCAGGAAGTGGTACCTCCTACCTAAACCGTATCGAGGCCATGAATTGTGAGCGTATCATTACTAGACTATTTAGAGAGGGTGTTAAGCCCGAGCAGATTGGTGTTATTACTCCATATGAAGGTCAGAGAGCGTTTTTGGTCCAATACATGACTATGAATGGTACTATGGACAAAGATCTTTACCTTGATGTTGAGGTTGCCTCTGTGGACGCCTTTCAGGGTCGTGAGAAGGATTTCATTATTTTGAGTTGCGTGAGAGCTAATGACCAGAGAAGTATTGGTTTCCTGAGTGACCCAAGACGTTTGAATGTTGCCTTGACCAGAGCTAAATGTGGTGTTGTCATTTTAGGGAACCCCACCGCCTTGTCCAAAAACCAGTTGTGGAACCAATTGTTGCTTCACTACAGAGAAAAGGGTTGCTTGGTTGAGGGATCCTTGGACAACCTTATTTTGTCATCAGTTCAGTTGAACAGGCCTGTTGACAGATACAGGGTCAACAAGAACAGAAACACAGATACTTACGGGAAGTTTGGTGCACCATCTGCGACCACTGGATCTGTTGTAAATGACTACGAGACTGCCTCGTTGATGTCCTACAACCCAGAAAGTGATGCGGGTACTATCACCAATGCCTTTGACTCTGCTTATCTCCCATTCTTTTCAGCGAAGAACTGGCCGACTTTCAACGAGCAATATGGTAATGGCAATGAAAATAAGAATGATGAGAATGCGAACTCATACAACCCCGTCACTAATCCATCCTTGGGTGCCAGTTTTTCTAACAAGTTGGAACAGTTGGGTGGCTCCTCGTCAAGATATGAACAGCAGAATATTGAAGATGATATTAGGAGTATCAGCTCCCACTTTGGTGGTGCTTTGAATATTTAGCGGCCGTTTGAGTTGCAGTTGATGAATTTGTTGTGCTACAGCAGAAAGTCTAGTCTCCGAGATTATTAAGTAGTCTATTATCAGCGACATCTGATACTCCCGTTCTCCTGTATTCCGTCATTCAGTTTTATATTCATCTTTGACATCCAGGTCTGGGTTTTGGCACTAGTAAGACAAATGTTAACATCTATTATCAACTGTATGCACAATCACTGTTATATTTGAAGTGAGTGGTCAGATGTCAGTCATTCTTATCTGATTTAGTGTGGTGGCCTGTTTATAGTAAGAGGTGATTGTCTACGTTTCACGACCATCCATGGAACTTCAAATCACTTCTATCGGTCTCTGCGTAACCATGAGATGTCTGTGCCTCGAATTATAGTATCACAAATGCCTTATTGGCACATTTGATGATCGCTGGATTGTGATACATGTGTGATAGGGCTATTTACACTACCATGGCAGATCAGCCGCTCAGTTATAATAACTGGGGAGCGATTTGGCAATAGGGTAGTTGGTATATGCTAAAATCAACAGACTTCTGTATCATTACCTCTATCCTGGTGAAACCCATGCAAGTAATGGACAAACAACAAACAACTGGCGGCTCCACACGCTAATGCCGCAACTCCCGAAATTAGTTGCAAAGCATATTTTACCTAATCTCTGACATAATCTGGTTCTGTCTTTCCGCTTTTTCGCCTGTACACGTCGAGAATTGACAACAGCAAAACGAAACTCCTAAAATTGCCAAATCCCACCCTTGCTCCGGTTTGACAAGAGATTGACACGATGGTTGACGTATGTTATATTGATCCCACTTCCTACCAGACACAAAGCAACTAACTTGAGAACCTTACAGGAAAAAGAACTGCTCGCCTCCTTCCCACAACAGGGCCCACCAGGTCAATTGGAGGGCTTCCCTGGTAACCTCACAAAGGAACAAGAGGTTAAGCTGGAAACACTGAGAGCATATTTAGAAGCCCTTGGATTCACTGTCCGTCTTGATGACTCTACCTTGCTACGTTTCCTAAGAGCCAGAAAGTTCGATGTTGCCCTTGCTCAAAAGATGTACGAGGAACATGAAGCTTGGAGAAAGGAATTTGGCACTGATACCATCTTTGAGGACTTCCACTATGACGAGAAGCCAAGTGTCGCTAAGTACTACCCGCAATACTATCACAAGACTGACAAGGATGGCCGTCCGCTGTACATTGAGGAGCTAGGTGCTGTGAACCTGACTGAGATGTACAAAATCACCACCCAAGAGCGTATGTTGAAGAACTTGGTTTGGGAGTATGAAAGTTTTGTGCGTTACAGACTGCCTGCGTGCTCTAGAAAGGCTGGTTACTTGATTGAAACTTCTTGTACCATTTTGGACCTTAAGGGCATTTCCATCTCCAGTGCCGCCCAGGTCTTGTCATATGTCAGAGAGGCGTCGTTCATCGGTCAGAACCAGTACCCAGAGAGAATGGGTAAATTCTACCTAATCAATGCACCATTTGGCTTTTCCACTGCTTTCAGACTCTTCAAGCCATTCTTGGACCCAGTCACTGTTTCTAAAATTTTCATTCTGGGTTCCTCTTACCAGAAGGAGCTGTTGAAGCAAATCCCAGCTGAAAATTTACCCGTGAAGTTTGGCGGTAAGTCTGAGGTTTCTGATGCTGAAGGTGGTTTATACATGTCTGATATTGGCCCATGGAGAGAGGCTGAGTTTATTGGTCCAGAGGGCGAGGCTCCAAGAGCCGGTTCTGCTGGCTCTGCTTGAATTGGATGATGGTAGATGGCTTTATTGGTGTATATGTATGTGTCTGTGTGTGTTTTGGTTGATTTCACGATAGAAAGTGCTAGCTTTAGGTTTATGAGGGTCGTAGCTTAGTGTCTTGTGTGCCCTCTATTCGCGCCTGTTTCGTGTTTGTTTATTACCCTGAGTTTGGACAGTGCACGTTTAGTGAGAAAAAGACAGCATGTATACACGCACGTTATCTTGTGACAAATACACACACATACACCATAAATGTCTATGGAAGACGCTCAGCACGCTCTGTGGCGGCACCGTGGGGAGTTCGGTGAGCACTTGGAGTACAACATACAGGGGAACACCGAGATTGGCTTAGTTGCCGTGTCTGACGGAGTGCTGGTGCTTAATGGCACAGTGGTGGATATCCACTCCGCAGCACTTCAGATCGTCGATGCTCATACAATCAGTGTCAAGACTATTGGTAATGAAGTGGTGCTATTGACACCAACGGACAGGGACCAATTCCATCGGTTATTGGCTACGCTTGTGTTATGGTCCTTCACTAAGCCATTTGGCACCACGAACAAGTTGCTGGAGGTGCCATTTGCGAAACACGGAGATACTGGTGAAGAGAGTTCTCTGCTAATATCACGATGCTCTGTTGTGTCACACGTTCCGAAGCTCAAGAACCTGGAGTCTTCTCAATTGAATAACAGTGCTGCTGTTGACGGTGTGGAATTCAGTGCTATGGTTGTCTTGAGGTCAAGTGGGACATTTCACTTAGTCAACGAAAGTGATGGACAAGAGATCTACGCAGTTGATATAACTAAGCTCAGAAGTGACGAAATTTTCCTTTTGCATCATTCATTGTATGACTCAAATGCTTGTATTTTCCTTGGGGTGATTCCATGTCTACGAAGACAGCGCCTCCCCAATGAACCAGAGACATCCCCGTCGATATGCACATTTACTCAGGTAAAACAACTTGTTCTCAAGTATGAGTACCTCATAGATGCGGAAGATTGGCTTGTTGCTCTCAAATCTTTCAGTATCAAACAAAGAGTCGGTCGGGATGAACCATCATCCCTAAGATTATCCAGACAAGTGAATTTGTGTATAATGGAGACAGAAATGACAAAGTCCCATCCATACTATGCCGAAGTTCAAGTCAATGGCATACCCTTATCTCGGACAGCTATTGTGAAGGGCCAAGTGCCGTTCTTCAGAGAGGTTGTCATGCTTGATCTATCAATTCATACGCAGTCCATCACAGTTTTGCTGAAAGTTTCTAATGCTGATGGAAAATACACCAACTCTGACTTCATCATTGGCAGATCAACTATTGGTTGCACCAAAAATTCTCATGCAAGGGCACAGATTGTTAGAAATGGGAAATCTGTCGGAGACCTCGTCTACTCTGTCTCAATTCGAGAGTTTTACATTCCACCACATCGGCAATTACAGAGGCTCAAATCGATGATTGGTTCTGTTCCGCTCTCGGAGCTTCTTCAACATATCCTTAAGCGGTCTGATACCGATCTGGAGTATGTTAGTCGTGTCCTGTTAGACACTTATGTTGCCCTGGAAAGAGAAAATGAGTGGATTACTACCGTGATAGAAAGACAGGTTGCAGATGCGATGACTAAGACCGAAACAGAATTGAACTCTCTGTTCCGTGGTAACTCTCTCCTTACCAGAACATTGGAGCTTTATCTCATCGATGAAACCAGAGGGTACCTGAACACAGTTCTTGGTGGGTTTATTAGAAATATTGTTGAAGAGACACCGTCGGTGGAAATTGACCCCATGAGGTCACCACGAGTCTTTGAAGAAGGGAAGCAAGATGATGATCTCTCTCAAAATTTCAAGAACTTACAGGCGACATTTGCTGACCTTTGGAATCTGATACGAAACACTTCACTATGCCTGCCTGACTCCATCAAGCGCCAACTTGCTCATCTTCGCCGCACAGTGGCGATGTATTCCACTTCAAGTGATCCGAGCTCTACAATGGAACTCAATGCAGTGGTTGCCTTTTTATTTCTCAGAATTATGTGTCCTGTCTTGCTCAATCCTAAACTGTTTGACCTCACAGCAACGCACACAACAGGTAATGCAAAACGATGTCTCACATTACTATCGAAGCTTCTTCTGAAGCTCGCTAATGGCACGATATTTGATGCTAAAGAGCCATACCTTTTGCCTTTCAATGATTTCCTACAGGAACATAGGGCAGAAATGCTGGAATATATGGACAAAGTCACTCTCAAGAAGTTTGACTTTGGTAATGACACAAGTGAGAGGTACTCAACTTTGCTCGAGACTCCTACGCCGATGTTTGTGAAGTCCAAGAACTGGGATGGTGAGATTGTTGTCCCTGGATTGGTTGATATTTCTTTGAGGTTGGTACAGGCGATTGATATTCTAGTGCCTCAACTGGAACAATGTGGTGATGCATTGTCTGATATCACGTCGTTAAGGTCAGGTGCAGCAGTGGGTGGGATGAAGCGAAGTCCGGCGATTGGATCATTAGAGTTTGAAAAGCTGAGAGTGGCGGATAAGACCAGTGATACTTTGGAGTTTGGATCTGATGAGTTTATGCGAGCGTTACTGAAGACTGAATCAAAAGAGAAGGTTCCCCTCCCTGAGACTTCCCTTACTGACCTGCTAAGTGAGTGCAGGAAAGTTAAGGGTGATGTGGTGAGTTTAAGTAAACTTTTGGAACTACCCGAAGGATTTGAGGATGTTGTGGTAATGTTTGACGATGCGCAGACAATTTTAGGGTCTTTTACCGTTGACGTGGATCGCAGAATTTGGAAGGTCATGCCCAACGCTCCTGTTGAAAATCTACGGAAAATGGACACAGATGATTCCTTCAATTCTCTAAAAGTCAAGTTCGAAGGTGATGCGGGTGGCAGTATCAATGGCTTATCCTCACCGACGAAGAAGCTGAGTAGGATGATTAGATCAGCTAGCATCAATACGTTGTCGAGTTTCACCACAGCATTGGATGATAGAATGAAGTCACCCACAAAGAAGAAGAGTTGGTGGTTTAAGAAATAGAGAGGTTGAGTAAGGGTGATAAGACAAAAAACTTGGTGGTATTATTGCCACTTTATTAATTAATGAAAGGTACACTTTATATAGTCTAAGCTATGTTATATTCTCTAGAAGAGGTCACACCATCTGACTTTCTTTCTAACTGCGTTACTGAACCCCTCATTCCATTTGACCCAAATTCTTACACGTGTGTCAACCTTTTGCCTCTTCGCAGCTGCTGCACCTTCCTCCATCGCCGCATACTGGTTCTTCAAGCTCTCAATGCCATCCCTAGTAATACTTTCTCCCGCCTGATCATCATCATGGATGAGAGTGTCGTTCCTTTTTCTCTTAGCCTTACGTTGTTCCACTTCTTTTGACAAAAGCGGGTGGATTATCGTCTGCTTAAGGTATTGCTTCATGACATCATTCGATTCAAACTTGGTGATTGTGGTGTAATCAGGAAAGGTCTTGACAATCTCATTGTAACTCTCGCCTCTTGTTTTATTTAACATCAAGCCAACTGCATCTATTGCCTCAGCTGCATCCAGCAATTTCTGTTTCTCTGATGAAGCGATTGCACCCGCACCACCAGCTATTGTTCTCTTGCTCATCTGAGGAGCAATGATGTAATCCATCGAAGGCAACAATTCAATGGCTATATCCTCCAATCTGAACAATGTCTTAAGACTTGCACTCAGTTTGGAATGGATCAATCTAATGATGGCATTGTTGTCCCTTGTCTTTTCCACCCAGCTCCAGTCCGACTTGGTGTTGATCTGAGAGTTTGATACATCACTGAATAAGTCAAAAATCTTTAGAGCAGTGAGGCCAGCGTAGTAACTTAGGTCTGTCCCATTGGGTTCGAATTGAGTTCTGTGTGCCAGATCAGAGAAAAAGAGCCAGTCACTAAAAACAGCCGGCTTCTGTAGTGCAATGTCCTGGTAGTGTGCCTCTATATATGCAGCAAAAGAACCAGAGATGATCTTGTCGTAAGTGCCGTGGGTGCTGAGTGTGGCTTGGATGTCATTGAACTGTGCACGTTTCGGCGTACGTGGATGTGAGTGGAAAAGCAACTGGACAATAGAGAACCAAGACGTGGTGATATCCTTTTTGTGACTGTGTGGTGATGACCCGCTAAATTGAAGAATGTTAAGACAGGATCTGATGTCATAGTTGGTGAGGTAAATGACTTCCTTCAATTGTGCATTGGTGAATTTTAAGTCCTCATTCTGACAGATGAACTTGAGTCTGTCTCGAAGTGCACTTTCACTAACTTGCTGGAAATTGATGATCTCAGCTTGAATCCTTAGCTTCTCCAAAGCAGGAGCATAAAGGTCATTACAAATGGCAATGACAGGTCTCATCAAAAGTTTCTGGCCATTTCCCTCTTGCCAGAACTTACCGCTTTGCATTCTCTCAAACTTTTTAAGTGCCTTCTCGTCCTCTCTCAAGATATCCAGAAGTACTTTGACGAATCCAAACTCGGAGGCACCGTCAACTTCATCAGCAATGAGACACACTGGTTTCCCACTAAATGTCGTTGTGGTAAGTGAAGTGCCAATCTTCTCCTTCACACGCTGACCAGCACGCTCATCGGAAGCATTGATCTCCGTGACTTCATACCCGCACTGTTTGGCAGCGACATGGGCAATTGTGGTCTTACCAATACCAGGTGGGCCATGGATCAGAAGTACTTTACGATAAGGTCTCCCAAATGTGTCTGTGAATGATTTCACCTCTGCGTTCTCGGAACTGGCCGTGATTGGCTTCATGTTCTTCTCAAATACAACCTTGTCCCACTGCTTCAACCATGTGAGGATACGTCTGTTAGTGATCTCATTGCCCACAAAGTCAAGGAAGTTACGAGGTCTCCATTTCTCAGCCCATAAGGTGTGCTCTTTTTTAGAATTTTTGGTAAGATGTGACTTTTCTACCTTGGGCACTGCCGCTGATTCATTCTTCTTTAATGTGACGGTTTCCTTCAATCTCTGCAGTTCGAGTTTAGCAAACAGCTCATTAATTGAGAATCCGTAGTTTTCCTTTTGGAGATCGTTGGAAAATAAAGTTACTGACTTGATCAAATTTCTCTTCTTCAGAGTGATGGTCCTACCGTTGGAGAGAATAGCTTCTTTGTCTCCCGATGGTGTTGCTTGTTGTGGCTTCTCCCCAATGTGCAAATTCAACGGGGGTGCCTGTGCCGATGAAGATGAGAGAAGGCTGTTCTGGAAGTCCAATTTACCGAGCGTAAAGTTGGGCACGGGCCTGCTCATCGCCTGTTGTGTTGATCGATCTTGGTGTTTGAAGTGCTTGAGATCGCGTAAAATTGGGGTTTTGGGTTTGGAGTTTCGCGTTTGGTGTCTGTTCTCTATGAAATTCCCACACAGAGTTTGACGAGTGTGAAATGTCGCCTCACGTGCTGATCATTGGAGGTGGTATTGCTGGTCTGAAGGCCTCCACAATACTCGCAGCTCACAACATATCCTTCACGATCCTCGAAGCCAAAGATCGCCTTGGTGGTCGCATCCATACTGTTAAGGGGCTTAACGGCAAGTACGATCTAGGCGCAAGTTGGTACCACGAGACCTTGAACAATGGCCTCTTTGACGAAGAAAACTATCTTGCTCTTGAAGCATCTGGTCCTCTTCCACATTTCTACGATGACATGCCCGAAAAAGTGATGACAAGAGATGGCACTGTCCCTGGTTCTTGGAAGCTTGATGCGATAAGACATGAGATTGACAGATTTGTTGATATGAAATCGCAGGAGAACTTTGATAATGATTTTGATGAGTCTTATTCTGACTCAGTGGTGGATTATCTTCGGAATATGAAGCATTTGTTGACTGATGTGCAAATTGAGTATGCTTATCAGTATGCCAGATCATTGGAGTTGTGGCACGGGATCGATATCTTGAGGCTCAGTGCGAAATATGCTGCCATTGAGAACGAGGGAAGAGACGCTTTGGCACAGCATTATGACTCTGTCGTGGATAGGCACGTAAAATTACTGGATCCAGATTGTATCAGACTAAACACACCTGTGAAGAAGATTGAAAAGGCAAAACAAGGTGCTGTTCTTGTTACAACATCTACTGGGGAGGTGTTGAAAGGTGATTACTGCATTGTAACTGTTCCGCAATCCATTCTTCAAACAACAGATACGAATGATCTTGCCTTTATCGAGTTCATCCCACAACTACCCCTCAGAATCACCAACTCGTTGTCGCATGTACACTTTGGCGCCCTGGGGAAAGTCGTCTTTGAGTTCGATCACATTTTTTGGCCCACTGATGCGGAGAGAATCAAGATCTTAGCCACACCACCACCTGGATTCCTTACTTCCATACGACAAGGAAAGGATCTCCCGCCATCAGGCTCTCTTTTCGATGTCTGGCAATACCCCACTCTCTTTCTCAACTACGGTACCACTACCAACAAACCAACACTGTCCCTGTTGATGCAGTCCCCTCTAACAGAATACATTGAATCACACCCCTCCATTGCCTTTGAGTTTTTCAAACCACACATCCAACTCCTAGCCAGCATGTCCACAATTCCTACCCCACTCAACACTATTGTAACTAACTGGACTCGTGATCCTTTCCAGAAGGGTAGTTATTCGGCATGCCACCCAGGTGATGATCCCGTCTCCGCAATCCTGGCCTTAGAGGAAGGTTGGGGAATCGTGAGATTTGCTGGCGAAGCTACTATCTTGGAAGGCGGCGGCTGTGTTCACGGTGCCTGGAAAAGTGGAGCAAGAGAGGCGAGATGGATTTTGGATAGACTACAAAGGTGATCTGATCCGTAATCCGACAGGTGTCAATTTTTTTCTCTATGCAGCATACTTACACTCAATGCCACATTGGCACTTCTTGATCATTGCTACAGAATTTGGGGTCTGGCTAAACTCGTCTAGCGCTGAAAGAGAAACTCAACTTCCCCTAAAATAGATTCATCATTAACGCACATACTGCAATTGCTAATTGTAGATTTAATATTGGTAAACCTGTATATACTTGTCCTTTGTGAAACTGAGTGATGGTTCAATCGAAATGTCATTCAATATCGGAGAGTAATGAGTGTGGGAGTGTCGGTTAGATTCTTTCATAAAAGTGAATCCTATTGGTCTTCAGTGCGGATGATAGGGTTGCAGTTAAGAGTTGAAATTAAAAATATAAACGCCATATTAAACTCAAATCGTAACTAAACCACAATCAAAAAAAATTCCAAATATAATGGTATAGCTATCGATTGACCACACAACTTCACATTCTTTGCTTTCTGTTTCTTTCTAAATCAACTTTTTTTTTTAAATCAACTTTCAAATAATTAAATGTCGTGATCATTTTTTGATCTAAAGCACTCAGCTCCGGCGGAATTTCCGCGGTAGATTATATAATGTGTTAGAGGAGCTGAAAGCTGGAATCTACTGGCCCCCGTATATGTTCGAATGTTCTCAGTGTACCTGGGAACATCAAACGAACCACACCGGGTCATTGTGGTGAATAGCATCTTCCAATACTTCCGATTTGCTGGAAGTATACCTCAACGTTATACAATTAGATCATAGTACATATTTCGTACATCCATCTGCTATATTTTCCGTATTTATCAATCAGTTGAGATGCTGAACTAATTTAGCTGTTATATTATTCAACTGTTATAGTAAACAATACCCGACTACGCTACTTGCACTCGATCCTTTTTATATAACCGGATATTATGTGTCTACTACTTTCAATGTATAGATGAAGCAGGATTGACTTGTTATTCACTGGATCAGGAATTGCAAAGTAGTATTGAGCTTTGAATACTACTGTAATAAAAAAGCCTTTAACCTGTACCGCTTGAAATTTTTTTTTGCTAAGTTAAACAATGTTCAAACAATGTTCAAACAATCGATCTTGACGCTACTGGATTGGATATATAATAGGTCGAGCCAGCACAAAGAGCAGCTTGTGATATTTCTCAAGAACATCTTGATCAGAG
>PPLZ03000023.1:0-97939 GCA_003706705.3 Barnettozyma populi
GATTGGGTGTAGAAGGGATTTCAGACGCGTCAACTTACCGCCGGGATTGCCATCGGTGTACCTTACTAGGCTAGTGGAAAGGTTAAAATCTGGAGCACGTATGATAGTTATCTTTGTGGGCTGACAAATGATATAAAGTCAAGTAGTAATACGGTAACAAAAATAGATATTTGGGACCTTTAATCTTTTACTGACAAAAATGCTGCAGTTTCCCCAAGTTGGTCTTACTTAATATGTTGTTCACATAGTTTGTTAACTAACCTCTGTCTAAAATCGTAAGTGAATCACAGGCCTTCAGGAAATAAGTGTATTTTATTACATCGTTGATTAAGCGTACACATCTGGATAAGTTTAATCGTATACAAAGAAAGTTTGTCACCTCTGTGGTCCTTCGAAAACTCAGATCATCTACGGCTAGAAAGAGGGATTGTGCTCCAAAAGTAAGCAACTTACTGTGAAATCGTATCTTTGATCGATCACTGTAAGATTGTATTTGCATATTTATATTTGGTAATATTTGGATTGTATTTAAATTGTGTTCTCGATACCATTTGGATAATATTTGAATTTCCTAATCCAACATCATAGGATATAGTTTTGATTACAACTCACGGGTGCAAACCCATCATCATACAGTAGACCAATAGGATTCCATCTTATCAAAGAATTCGACAGCAGCATCGACCGAGGCGGGACACTCACACAGGTTATTTTGCAATATTGAGTGACCTTCTAAGTGAATCATCATTCAATTTCACATTTACAATCTTTGATTAAAGGAGAGGTGTGAGTTTAAAAGACTAGCTGGGTTGAGGTCAGTATCCGTGTCCAGACGGTGTCCAGACGGACTTTTAAGGAAATGAGTAGGTTTTTCTCAAGAAATTCGGTTCGTCTGTACCTGTACTAACATAAATAAGTAATATGTGTTAACTTTAATTGAGCTAGAACGACAGCTTTTTCCTTGAGAAGGTATATCATTAAACCTATTAGTTGTTCCTCCTTTATGGTTCTCACTCGCCTTAATAGACCATCTCCGAGCGCTAGCAATAATACCACGCCATTTATGCTTAGTATTTCCTTGGTTGATGTCCTGAGTGGGTTTTAGCTAGTGGTAGACTTTAGGATTCTGTTCTCCAGTTCGCCAGTGTTTATTCCTGTAAGAGCGTGTCACTGGTTGAACGTGCTTCTCGGAGAAAAAGGAGGTTCGCCCTCCTTGATCCCATGACCAAGCTCCCACTCACTCATAGCTCGGTACCGGCTGGATAGCGGACGCTGAGAGGTGGCAACCCGGGTATGCTTATCCCTCTCCCGTACCTGGTAAAATTTTCATCATAGGAGATCAATGTCACTGTGTTAACATTTTTTGATCCTTTCTGTGGCCTGTTCCCATATCATTTTAAAAAAAGCACCTAACACCATTCAATAGCTATATTTCGACTTATAGATATATGGCAGCTTTTATAGAATAAGACGATGTGAAATCATATAGTTGACGGATCGCATTGCAATACGTTTGTATTTGTGTATTTATATTGATTATATTTGGATTGTATTTGGATTGTGTTTTCGATAATATTTGGATATTATTAAGATTTCCTATGATATTTATCATAGGAAACATCCAACATCATAGGATGTGATATCAATCACAACTCCCCACAGGCAACCCAACTTCATTCGGAAAATCTTTGGGACTCCATCTTATCAAAGTGTCCAACGGAGACTTCGAACGAGGCAGGATTTTCTCACAAGTTATTTTTCCAGTATTGAATATAATCATCTGAGTAAATCATCATTCAATTTCATAGACGACTATTGTAATGGGTGCGTACTTTACAGACTTTTTAAATAGATACCCACTCAGCCATACTCTTAAAGTTCATTGCCCCTCAAGACAATAAGGGGCGACATGCTTTGCCGGCTAGGTTGACAGGCGGCACTGCCACTGCACAAACTACATGTTCTCTTACCTTACCATCCCGCTGCAAAAACGGAGTGAGTTGTGCTCCTACTAAGCTGTTATAAACTCGTTTGAACGCAGGATGCTTCCACAAAGCTATAATGCCCACAGACATTGTAACCCTACAATCTCCTTATTTTATCAAGATAGAGATTTACGTAAATAAGCTAGTTCATTCTTCCTCACTAGTGTCTCCATCTCTGTAGCCATATCTTCTTATCTCTCCCAGTCTTTTTCTTGCTGCATTCAGGGCATTTTCCAACTTCAGGATTTCAACTTGTTGTTCCATTTCAACAGTTTTGTTCTCATGATTGGTTAGTCTAGAATAATCAACATCGTCTTCACCATGGCCATCATTGTTTCTCCGTGTCAAAATATCTTGTACTTGATTGACTAGACTTCTACAGGCAGATGTGACGTTCTTGGAGGCAGATTCCAAGTGGTCCTGAGTCTTTGACAAAAATGTGGCCTTGACTCTTGACGCAGCGACCAGCTGAACTGTTGACGCAGCCACCTCATGTGATGCAACAATCAGTTGTTCATGAGATTTTTTCCCCGACAGAACACCATCTGCAGTTTCAATCAAAATCTTAGTGGAAAGAGCAACGGACTTAGCTGCTGAAATAAGGCCCTCAGTCCAACGGTTGTGCTTCTTGTAGTACTCAGTCGTAGAGATTGATCCTTTGTTCTTTGCAACAATTTCTTCTTGTGAAGCAATGGCAGCTTTTATCAAGAGTTCAACTGAATTGGTAACAGCAATAGCAGCAGAAAGGATAGCCTTATTAATCTCAAAATCAATCTGTGAAATGGATGGGTCCTGGCTTCTCGAAAGTAGTGAGGTTAGCTGAGATGAGGCCTTCAAAATGGAAGCAGCTGCATTCTGCAATTCACTTTCCACAAGCTCGCCTAAGTTTGCAACATGGTTGTTCAGAAGGTTGGATCTTGGGGCTAGGTTCTCAGTTAATTGGACAAGATCCTGAAGTTTCTCTTGCACTGCTAAGTTTCCGGCCATAACCACGTCTGTCTTCTCTTCCACTTCACCCTCAAGACTATCAGAAAGGAGGGATTTGAAAAACTCTTCAGACTCTTCCGCTGTGGCTCTAGCGGTGGCTATGAAATGATCTACCTCTGCTTCTGTCTTAAAAAGACGCACAATACCCTTAGAGTTCAGTAAAACATCGGAAATAGAAGAGGTGAAGTCATTGAGGGAACGAATAATCTCAGAATGATCCCCATTTGGCCCATCAATGGTAAAATCATTGAACGAGTCACCAAAGTCCATAGCAGAAGATGATGCCTTCTCAATGATGGAGAGTAAGTATTCTGGTGATGAGTTTTGATTACCAGCTTGCATTGGCGAATCCAATTCATATAATGCATCTTGTAGCCTCTTGAGGCCACTGAGTAAGATAGCATCTACCAATGAAGTCAGTTTGATCAAGTGATCAGCCAAAACTTGATCGATTTGCTCTTCAATTGCAGTGTCATTCTCCTTCTGAGATTTGGCCAGTTCCACCAGTGCATCGTCCATTGTTTGTTGTAAAATCTCTAATTCTTCGTCCTTATCCTTTAGTAATTGTTCTAGATCTGGGTTGAAAGACGAAGATTGCTGTCTTAGCTGGTTCTCCATTGCCTCAATCTCCTTCTTATGTTGGGCAAAAATGGTAGATAAGTTGGAAGATTGGTTTCTCTCCGTATCATCTAGTTTCAAAGTCAGATCTCTAATTTGCAATTCCAACTTGTCAATCTCATTACCCTTACCACCCTTGACCTTTTCCAAGTCCAGGCGGGCACGATCACGTTCACGAATCAGACCGGCCAATTCGACATTTTTTGACTTTAGGTCCTTTTCCAACTTCTCACGCTTGTCAATGGCTTCTTGAGCAGATGCTGCCTTTTGTTGCAGCTTCTTGAACTTATTCAAGAGGTTTAAGTGTTCTTGTCTAAGTTGGGAATAAAGCTTGGCTAAACTCTCATACTTGCTCTTCCATAGGGATATCTGCTCATGCAAGTTTTGAATCAACTCATCCTTAGAGCCGATTTGTTGTGTAGCTGATTGAGTAGTGGCTGTAATTTCAGTCTCCAAGGCTTTGACACGTTGATCATACTGCTGTAGCAGGAGTTGATCCTGTTCATACTGTCCTTTCAAAGCTAGTAGATCACGTTCTAGCTCAGCCACACGGCCCTGGGCTTGCGACTGGTATTGCTCCCGAAGTAATTGTTCCTGTGCAATACGCTGTTGTTCTTGCTGTTGTACCTGTTGCTGCTCGAACAAAAGTCTTTGTTGCTCAGCGTACTGTTGTTGCTGGAAAGCCTGTGCGTCACGCTCTTGTTGCAGACGGAGTTGCTCCGCCTCAAAACCTGATTGTTGAGTGCTCCAGAAATCGACACCAGTCGGTTGGGCAGCGATTGGTTGTTGAAAGTGGGAGACCGTTGGCTGCTCAGATATTGGTTCAGATACATTAGTCAAGCGAGATTCTGGTCTCTGAATCTCTTCTTCTGTGGATGATTCATCTTTAACCATGAGGTTGGGAGCTGCCTCTGGCAATCTAGGAATAGTGATCAAAGATGTCAAGTAGCGGATGGAAGAGCAATCCGCATAAAATTCAAAAAGACGAGCATGTTGAGACTCATAACGGTGTTTCAATGGCTCCAATGCATCATCAGACCCAGTGGAGCGGTAAATCGCCCTCAACATCGACGTGATGAACTTGTAGATACCATAAGATTCAGTAACGAGTGGAACCAGGGCCGAAATTTTGCATTCAGATCTCTTGTCATGAGAAATTGTCGCAAAAATCAGCCTCTGCAAATCATCGAGTGAGTCTTGAAGAGACATCAGATCCAAGATAGCTTCATATCCTTCATCCGGATTTTGCACGGTCACCAACGAGATATACTCTTCGTATTCAAACGTACCATTGAAACCACGATGATTCTTGTGGAACTGAAGCTTTCGAATAAGATAAGTGACGTATTCTTTAATTAGTCTCCCGTAGCCTTTAAATCCATCCCCTTGTATTCTCCCTAAACCATCGATCCAGTTCAAGTTTCTATAGCCTTCGGCGAGAACAGATTGATGGCCTTCTTGAAGGACTTTGTGGATGGTGATTAGAGCCTTAAACAGTTGAACCTCATCATTCTGGATAGGCAAGATCTTTAGGGCGTTCCACAAAGAGATTGAAGACTTGTGATCCCAGGTGTAAACAATACAGGCTCTAACGTGCTTTCTTTTCGGGGCAGTCTCATCAGCAGAGGTTGCCTTACGAAGAGCTGTCTGAAGATCAGACTCAGAGATCGTTTTAGACATCACAATGGCTGTTTCTTAAGATAATCTTTATTAGTGTATGTTTGTCGAACAGCTCCTATCGTTGTACCAAAAGTGGACGGACAATTCGGTGTTTCTCAGCTCCGCGAATAAGTACATCTTAACACCAAATCAAAATGAGGAAAGTTACGCTGAGCTCGAGGCCAGTCCCACAAGTTCACGCATTTAGCTCCTTCGCGAATTAAAAAAAACATAAGAAAAATTTAACAGTGAAGGGAAGATTACAAGTATTAATACGGTCCCTTCCTTGAATCCCAACATACATCTCGTCGCTGATTGCACACAGGTAACTGCCAAGTAATCCTTAATATATTAAGGAGTCGACATTTGTTTGGTGCAAAGAGTTTAAGTACTCATTGCTGTATTGTTAGATGATGAGTGGTGCCCTCAAGAGAAAGTCAGAGTCATCTGGCGAGTTGGAGTCTTCTAAGAAGCCATATTTGACCAAGGAGAAGATCATCGAGAATGCTCCTAAGCCTGTTGATATGCTGGAGAGTGTGACTGAAGATAATAAAAAAGAAGATGAGGAGGATGAGGAAGATGGGGAAGATGAGGAAGATGAGGAAGATGAGCTAAAAAATGTTGATTACAAGGAACAACAGAAGTCCTCTTTTTCAAAGCCTCATTCAAAGCTCTCCTTTCAAGATATACAGATAGCAAGAGAGACTGCAGAACTCTTCAAATCCAATATCTTCAAACTACAAATTGATGAACTGATTAAGGAAGTCAGATTGAAAGACCACAAGGTCACCAGGATCGAAAAGTTTCTTCACAAGCTTTATGAAATGATCCAAGACGTACCTGAGCTTCAGGATCTGTCTCTAGATCAAGTAGATTCATGGTTTAAGAACAAGAAAACAGTAGTGCCATTTAATGATCCTAAGCCAACCAATGTGAATTACAAGTTCGACTACAAGAAGCCCCAGAATGTGTCGATTGTGGGATCATTCGGCCTCAAGACGGCCATTCAGTCACCACGTGGCCTAGCGATTGATGTCAATGTTACTATGCCCATCGAGTTGTTTCAAGCCAAGGACTACCTAAACTACAGAGCATTGCACAAGCGTTCATTCTACTTGGGATACCTTACAGAGAACCTAAGAATGATCCTCAAGAAAGAGGGTCTAGACTTCTTGAAACTTTCTTATATATACCTCAATGGTGATATTCTCACACCAGTACTAAGACTGACAGCTGAAGACTCCCAATTTGATTCGGAATACAACTTCCACAAGACCAAGTTCTCCATCAACATCCTCGTGGGCTTTCCATACAGGGTATTTGATCCAAAGAAGCTACTACCAAACAAGAACTGTATCAGAGTTCAGAAAGAGGAGGACCTGGAACTACCTCCGACGCCACTTTACAACTCTTCCATTTTGACTATGACATGTTATGATTACTACTTGAAATACCTGTACAAAGCCAAGAAGTCAGCAGACCAGTTCAAAGAAGCGTGCATTTTGGGAGGTTTGTGGCTGTCTCAAAGAGGTTTGGGATCAAGCGTTGCACAAGGAGGGTTTGGCCATTTTGAGTTCGCCATTTTGACTGCTGCTCTGTTGAATGGTGGTGGTGTTGAAGGGAACAAGATATTACTGCATGGCTTTTCCTCATACCAGTTGTTTAAAGGTGTGATCAAGTATTTGGCTACACAGGATCTATGTTCTGCTGGTTACCTCCAGCTCTATTCAGACTCCTCAGAGCTCAGCAGATATATTTCTGAAGGGTTCAGTACTCCAACCATTTTTGACAAATCATCCAAGGTTAACATTTTGCACAAAGTTACTAGAAATTCGTATGCATTGTTGGTACAGCATGCCAAGAAAACCTTGGATCTTTTGAATGATGTGATCCAGGATAGATTCGACCCATTGTTCCTTAAGAACTCTAATGTTGACCTATTGAAGTACGATTACGATTTACAGCTCCATATCGATGCATCCACTGACGATTCATTTGGCCCATTCGAAAAGATAACACATCTTACATATGAGAACTTCATTACAAACAAGATTTCACAATTGTTGAAGTTTGGTCTAGGTGAGAGAGTCAAGGGCTTCAATGTCATTGTCAAGAATCCAGTTACAGAGTTCGAAATTTCAAAGCGTAAACCATCACAACAGAACAAAGTGAGTATTCAAGTTGGTATTTTGGCCGATTCACACGAATGTGAGAAACTTGTTACCAAGGGTCCCTTGGAATCGGAAGACAGTGAACAGTTTAGATCTTTCTGGGGCTCCAAGTGCTCTTTGAGAAGATTCAGAGATGGCTCTATCTCAAACTCTGTTGTGTGGAGCACTAATTACAAGCAACCAATCATCCTTTCCATTATTGACTACGTGTTCAAGAGACATTTGAGAGAAGATATCAAAATTGAAAGCTCGATATATGAATTCAATGATTTGCTGCCACTTTCAAATCTGCCATCATCTACAAAACAGTCTATTATCTCTACCGCTGCCTCGGTTAGCCTGCGTAAGAGCTTTGATGAGCTCTACAGGATCTTGATCAAAATGGACCTACCATTAGCTATAAAGTCTGTGTTACCAATTGGCCCAGCTTGGAGATCTACTTCACTTGTGGCTCCAGTCCCATTTGCTGTTTCATCTAAGGACTTTTTCAATGATTTCATACTACAGTTCGAATCGTCAGTAAAGTGGCCTGACGAAATTAGTGCATTGGAGAACGCCAAGACGGCATTCTTGATCAAGGTTCACGATGTGTTGAGCAAGGAGACTGTATATAGAAGTTTTATCTGCAAAGATCTGGACTCTATTCCCTACAACTTTGATGTTACAACGCTGAATGTGTTGTCTCCAGAAGGTTATGGTTTCAGATTAAGAGTGTTGACTGAGCGTGATGAACTATTGTACCTGAGAGCCATTGAGAGCAGCAGAAAAGAGAAGAGGGCAGAGTTGGAGTCAGTTTATCTGAAGTTCAACCAGAAATACCTTGGCTCAATCACTCATACCAGAACCATCTCTACTTTGTCACACCAGTTCCCATTCTATTCACCAACAGTGAGATTATTCAAGAAGTGGCTTGATGATCAGCTACTTCTACCGCACTTGACTGAAGAGTTGGTTGAATTAGTTGCATTAAAACCATTTGTTGATCCAGCACAATTTGATTCGCCTTCATCTGTGGAGAATGGGTTCTTTAAGATTTTGAGCTTCCTTGCCAGTTGGAATTGGAAGGAGGAACTGCTGATTTTGGATTTGAGTTCCAAGCAAGATGGTTCTGACGAGGCTAGCGAAATTGTCTCAAAGCTTTCTGACAAGATTACTGTTCAATCCTATCAACAAATAAAGTCCAACTTCGTGAATATCAGAAAGCAAGACCCCTTGGGCATGAGAACACAGTTCTTTGTCGCTTCAAAGATCGACAAGTCTGGTATATTGTGGTCCAACAATATTCCACTACCGATTGCCACCAGACTGACTGCATTGTCCAAAGTTGCTATTCACTTGGTTACTAACAATGGTGTGAACAAGGAGACAATCAAACTTCTCTTTACTCCATCTCTTGCTGACTATGACTTTGTTCTGAGGTTGAAATCCACTCCTTTGACTCTGAGCTCAGGTGTGTTGCCAAAGGGAAAGAAGACATTCAAGAACCTGGTTAGCAATGTCTCATCCTACCCTACTGAATTGGAGTCCAAGTATGATCCAGTTGCTCAATTGATCAAACAACTTAACCTCAAGTTCAAGGGTTCAGTGATCTTCTCCTACAAGCAGAACAACATCGACGAAAATGGAGAAAACGTGATCTGTGGTTTGTTTGTTCCGAGCACGTTGCAAAAGACAAAGTTTAAAGTGCAGATTGGGTACAACTTCAAGCCACTAGAGAATGATCAAGTCATCATTAACAAGGAGGCTTTGTTCAATGAAATTCTGAACTTTGGTGGTGATTTGATTGTTGGGTTTGAGAAGAAATAGCCAATCAAAGCTATTCTTAGATCTTGAACCGCAGAGTATGGCCTCTTATATGCACGATCCATACTGGTACTTGTAGTATGTGAACTTAGGACTGTACGCGTCCTAAAAGTAAGACCACTGTATTCCGAGGGCAGTCTGACGAGAGAGAGAAACATAAAAATGTGATCTGTCACATATGTTTTGAAGCTCAACAACTCCTTCGATAATCATGTTGGACCTCAAATTCATTCATTCTCTGTTCCCATCAAAAACTATAGAACGCTAATGATCGGAAGAAGCCTCTTTGGACTGAGACTGACAGCTCGATTGCAGACCCCACGCTTTTTTTCACACACTGTCTGCTCTAGACAGAATAAAGAGCCAACAAAGGTCATTCTCAAGCTGAACAGAAGTCGATCGACTAATCTAGACTCGAAGAGAGAGTGGGAACGCAAACTTTATCTTGATTCCTTACCCACATTGATGCGCAGTGTTCGAGATACAATGGACAAATACAAGGGCTACGTCGTCATCACCCAGGTTGGCAGTTTTTATGAACTCTACTTTGAGCATGCCACTGAAATTGCACCAAGGCTGAACATCACACTTACAAAGAAGAGATTTAAGGACTTCATCGTTCCAATGGCTGGGTTCCCCCTTGCTCAGCTGGATAGACACCTCAAGGTGCTGGTGAAGGATCTTAACATGGGCGTAGCTGTTTCGGAACAGTTTCAAAAAGAAACCTCGATTGACAATGACCCTGTGAAAATTGCTAGACGTGTCACAAGAGTGATTTCTCCTGGTACGCTTGTTGATGAAGCGTTCTTGAATGAGCAGGAGAACAACTATCTTTTGGTCATTGATTTCCCCAAAAACCCTCTTAGCAGACCAGCAGATCCAGGCATACCAGTCGGCTTAGCGTGGATTGACATTTCCGTTGGTACGTTGTTTGTGCAAGAAGTTACGCTTGAAGGCCTTGCTTCAGCCATTTCGAGGATAAAACCGTCAGAAATCCTTTTGAGTGAGGAGCTGCTTGAGTTCAAGCTTGAAAGTGGGAATTGGTATCAGGAGCTTATTGAACTGAACAAGTACTTTGTCAAGTATCAAAATTTGCCAGCCAGACACAAGACCTTGGATCTGTTTTACGATATGTTCAACTTCACTCAGTCAGCCATCAAAAAGTCGTTTGAGGTGCTTTCACTAAAGGAGGCATCTGCAATGAAGAGTCTATTGAATTACGTTCAAGAACATTTCCCTGAAACAACCATTTGTCTCCAATTGCCGGAAAAACAGTATCCTGAGAAGATTATGCAGATTGATTCTCGAACATCTGATGCATTGGAGGTTCACAAGACATACAGAGACCAATTGGCCAAAGGCTCACTTTTGTCTTGTGTAAGACGAACATCCACCCAAGGTGGTGCAAGACTGCTATCTCAATGGCTAATGGCCCCATCGACGGATGTTCAGGAGATCTTGTCTAGGCAAAGGATGGTTACTGTTTTCTTTGAGAAGCCAATATTTAGGAAGCAGATTGTTATGAAGTTGAAGGAGTGCCATGACATCAGCAGAATTGTCCAGCGCTTTTCAATGGGGAGGGGAAGCATTCTTGATCTTGTGCAACTGGCGACAACAGTTCTTACGTTTGAAGCGATCACGAAGGTAATCAATGAGAATATCAAAGATGCCTGTGCCCTGAAGTCCTTACCACCGATACCTGAATCTGAGATCAAACTAGCCGAGGAGATTCTCAGAGATATTGATGTCGAGCATCTACTCAGTGACTTGGAGAAACAGCAGAAAGTTGCTAAAGAAGAATTAGAATCTCTTGCTGGTGATAATACGACTTCCTCAGTCGTCAATCGAGTCACACCATCTTTGCCGTCGTACGTCATCAGAAAGGATTCATCGAAAAAACTAAAGTCACTTCATGATAAAGTGGATGCACTCCAACAGCAACGTTTTGACCTAGAGACTGCATTGAGTGATAAGGTGAAGGTTGAAGGTGGGTTCAAAGAGGTATCATTGAAACTGAGTCCAAGTCTGGGATACCAAGTTTACATCAAGGGAACTAAGGCAAGTAGATATGATGACCTGCCTAAACTGTTCCCTGAGGGTGTATTGAGTCAAAAGAGCATGTATACCAGGTGGTACAGTTATCCAAAGCTGACCTCTCTGGGCCATGCCATTGATGCAACTAGGATGGGGATTGAGAAGGAGGAAAACAATGTTGTGAGGTCACTGATGGCAAAGGTTATGAAGAGAAGCATACACCTAAGAAGCATCGGGAAGTTTCTTGACTCACTAGATGTGACGAGTTCTTTTGCGATTTTGGCTCATGAGAGGGATCTTGTATGCCCTGAAATTAATGAAACGACAAATCTTGAAATCATTGATGGGAGACATCTTGTTGTGGAAGACTCTTTGAATGCAGAGATGAAACGTTTTGCATCAAATAATCTGAACCTGAGCTCTGATCAGTTTGCATGGATAATCACTGGTCCGAACATGGGTGGTAAATCCACTTTCTTGAGACAGAATGCCATTATCGTAATTCTTGCACAGATTGGCTCTTATGTGCCTGCTACAAGTGCGAAGATTGGCGTTGTGGATAAGATCTTCAGTCGTGTAAATTCCACTGATGACTTGTCTAATAACATGAGTACATTTATGGTGGAGATGGTGGAGACAAGCTACATACTGAATGGGGCTACTAATAGATCCTTAGCCATTTTGGATGAAATTGGACGAGGTACTAGCTCCAAAGAGGGAACAGCTGTTGCGTTTGCTACATTGAACTATATGGTCAATCAAAACAAGTCCAGAATACTGTTCTCTACGCACTACGGAAACGAAATTAGTCACCTGATCAAGAAATATCACACTACTGGGCCTGAGACGTTTGCATTTAAAAAGATTACTGCAGATCGGATGAATGGATATCTTCATTTCAATAGAAAGTTGGAGGATGGTATTTCTGAACAATCATATGCCATTGAGGTTGCAGAAAAGGCTGGTTTCCCACCCGATGCCATTTTAATTGCAAGAGAGGTGATGGATTTGAAAATTGGGGTCTAGAAAAGATCTAGCCATAATGTACATAATCATGTGCACAAGAGCACCATGTACTTGACCATTTTATGGCTGTAGAGAGGTTGAAGATACTGAAAACAGCTCGGCCTTTACACAGCCATAGAACAAAAATTTCAACTTGCTAGTACATAGGTGAGTAAGTATTCAACCGTATTAGTGCGGAGCAATAGTTAGTTCTGTGTAAACCTGCTGACTTTTTTTTATTGAGAGGATCTGAGTAATATATCATTTTGGTGAAGAAATCGGCTGTCTTGTTATTGTATTGGTGTCTGGCAACCGATAGCTTTCATGCGCGGATATCCATTCCATACTCCACAAGTCAGCCTCTATCAAACGATTGTACCTGTTTTTATACTTGTTGAACCAGTGAATAATATTGAGGACCCGATTGGATTCAAAAAAGATAAAAGGTGGAGTTGAGAAATGACACTATCGGGTTTGGCTTACCTATAGGGTGATAGTATTAACGTCAATTGAGTAAATGTGATACGTACGGTAAGCTCACAAGCTACGAGGTTGTTCAGTTTGGTCATGTGATCATGTGATTATGTACTGCTTTGTCATTGTACTGACGTCATTTTTGGTTGAAGATAGCTCATATCTGAGTTCAAGCAATGGAGAAGAAAAAGGGAAAAAAGGAACAACGTACATCTTTCGGGCTGTGTGAGATTCAAGAGCCAGACGACACACATTTGATGAGCAAACTGCTCATTTTTCACTGGCGGTGCGCTCAATGAGTGCTATTTGAGAACTTTGAAGTTCTCTTCCTGTCAAACACACCCAATTTGTTCCCAATTAGGAAAGTGCAGATCTGCAGCCACTAGATGCATCAATCTCAATGCAGGAACAAATAATGTTTTCAGCCCCGAAAGCAAGCTGCTCGGCCTTAGCAGTTTGCGGTAAAAGAGAATAGCTAGACCAAAGGTCAATTGATATGTAATATATGTGTACGGCCATTTTCATCCTCAACAGGTTGACTGCTTCTCAAGTTATCACTGCGTGCGAGTTCTCACTGGGCCCAGTACAACCTCAAACTCAAAATATACCACCATGCGGTAATTACGCCATTTCTGTAGATCCCAAGATATGGAATTTCTGTTAAGGCCACATAGATTGCCAATCTGAGAAGTTTTCCTTGCAATCGTTGTGGGTATAAATTGTGGGTGAAATAATTTTCACCTTTCTTCTTCAGTTACTTCCCAGCATTCAAATAAAACTACTAATAATGAAGTTATCTGCTGTCACTGTTATCGCTGTTATTTCTGCAACTGTTGCTGCTCAAAACAACTCAAACTCCACCTCCAACGCAGCCGTTGCGGGTTCTGCTCCAGCTTATGGTGCTGCAATGGGTGCCATCGCTGTGGGAGCTGCTCTCTTGATTTAGACTGCTTGCTATTGAAGAGTGTATTGTTGATCGATAAAGCCTATATATTGTTAGTTGTTAATGTCTAATTGAGGTGTACTTGATTGTAGTTCGTGTAATCTTTCTGGTCTTAATGTCAAACGAGGCTCAGCCTTCCTCTGTGCTCACGCACGACAAAGTACTTGGTTCCATGCACGACTTATTTGGCTCAAAATCTGTTAATAGTGCACATATTTAATCTTTGGTCACCTCAGGAAGGATTGAGAAGCCCTAATTTGAGGCAATGAGCCGACTTCAGATCATTCAATCTTGGCTTGAATTGTTCCGTTGACCCATAATCCCCTATAGAATAAGAAGTATGCTGTTCAGAAGAAAAGGATGAGGCGCGAACATTAAATGGTGCAGGTGGCTCCTCCTCACTCCCTAAATCAGCATGACCACGCCCTCTGTGACTTGAACTCTTTCAGGAACTCTTACTGGTCGGTGTCAGTATCAAATCGCTTCCTGTATTAATAAGCAATGACAACAGGGCTCCAATTTGGGTTACTCTCTTTACGCTTTGAGCTGAGCAATGTTGTCGTTAGTGTCAGCAACGAGGTGCCATCCTCTGGAGAAATGGGTAATTGCCACTGTAAATGCGAACATTCGTAGTGTTGATACAACATCACTTCCTCTTTGCTCATTCTCCCTCTTCTGTCCTTCCACTCCTGCTTCAGAACCTGCTGTTCTCTGTATGGCCAGGTATATCTTCAACACTTCCCCATAGTCATAATAGACATGATTGGTCCACAGTCGTCGTCGTCGAGGAGCCAGTATCAACCAAAGTGCTAACAGGGTCTTCTCGAGATTCTACGCTAACACGATTTTCTGTTTGGAATGATGAAAAAAATCAAGTTTAATATTTGAGTAGCGTGTTGTAGTAGTCAGGATCCACCACTTAGCACCCAGTGCCTGGCTATTTATGAGCGAGCAGCTGGCCAGTGAGTCTAGACCGCCACTATTCACTCTTAGAAAACACACACAGCCCATTACGACGCTCCAGTTCATTCAGGTGCCATTGGCGGGATCGAAACAGATAACTGCAACCGCTAGCAATGACGACTTACACACCATCCAATTGAAACCACACCTGATATCCGTTGATGAATCAGGGTTGTTGGTAATGTGGGACTTGGCAACACATAGACCAGTGCTGGAGTTTCAGGCTCATTCAGCCCAGATCATGTCTGTGCGACAGATGGGTGTAGATGACTGCTGTGTTGTTGATTGGAGCTACTTTGGTCTGGTCCTGACACATGGAAGAGACCACTGTGCCAAGTTTTGGAGACTCTTTGGGCCAGATGGTGAGATGAAGCAAGAACTGGTGTATGAATTTCCTGTCAATGCCTTGAATTTTAGCAACGTGGATATCAGAGGTCGATGGCTAGTGACTCCAAACACAAGAGACTCCGAAGCATTTGACGTTTACGATGTGTCATTTCTACGAGGTGGGGATGCGCTAGATGATCACAGACTTCGGCGAGTTTTTGAAGCTGTGGATATCTACGAACATATAAAGGGTTCAGAGTTTGATGAGTTGAAAACCAATGATGACGGAGATCTGAAAAAGGTTGGAAAGTTTGGAATCATCATGAAGTTGCTATGGACCGTTGACCACATTCTGTTTATTGGGTACGAATCAGGATATGTCGTGCAGGTTGAGCTGGAACTGTGTTCCCAGTCATTTAAAATCATCTCTGTTGCTAAACACCACTTCCCAGATCCTGTGTTATCACTGACGCATGATCCCACGAACAACACTGTGATTTCAACATCAATAAAGCCGGAGGTAGCACTGCATTCCGTTAAATCTACGCAATCATCATTGATCCAGCTGGAAAAGGGATCTGGTTCGGGAAAAATTGCAAGTGTTGGATTCATTGCCAAAAGATATGTCTTTGCTTCTTGGAATGGCGCCATAAAGTTTTATCGGCTCAACAAAGAATCACTGGGCTTACAGTATGAATCAAGTTTCAGAAAACCAAAGGGTCTGATCACTGGGAATCTGAACATTGTTGGGAACTTGAACGAAGATGACGATGTCAAGACCAAGAACATGAAGATCACTAAACCAAATGCTCTGGCCATTACAAAACGGTCTGGTTTGAAAGATGGTCTCGTATTGAAGAACAGACGTGATTCCCAGGTGATAACGAGTGATTTCATGGCTGTTGGATACAGTGATGGGACAGTAATGATGTACACATCTTGTTAATCTGATTTCAGACAAGATTGTACCAACCTCATTGCCGTCAAATGGCTAAATTCCTTCATCATATCATAATTCTACACATGGTCCATCGGTTGCTGACATCAATGATCTTGTGGAGGACATTTCACCCTCAACATTCACCACCTCGAAGTTGCGCCATGCAAAGGGAAGATAATTTTCAATGTAGAACATCCTTATTGTATTCATCTTGCTTGAATTTGTGTAACGTAATGATGGGGTAAGAGAAGAATTGGAGTTCAGGAAGCTCGCTGAAAAAGATCGTAATGATGTATTGTGGATCGTCTTGCGTGCAATCATTGCTCATTCTACATTGTAACAATACCAACTTTTGGGCTCTGTCACCACCTCCTTTAATGACTTGAGCTGTGACATCCAAAAGACCTTAACCATTATACGTTATTTATAATTCAAACTTAAAAAATAGACTAGTACATTCCGACAAAACATCTGAATACAGGTAGTATGCATCTACAAATATCCAGAATGATATAAAAACGTTCTGTAAAGGCGACAACTCGGTTGTCTTTTCTTTCAACTATAAACATGGGGTCCGGCCAAGGTGTGATTTACAAACGGTCATCCTCGGCTTCAGTTAAGTCGCCATCACTTAACAGATCAGTGTCGTCATGTTGAGTGGTATGCAATGAGGTCTCGTCCAAGATATCATCGGAGTATGCACTAGCAGTATGAGAACTGTAATCTAGAGCAACACTTTTCTTGAAAAGCTTCTCCTTAATGAGTTCAATACCTGGACCGGTTACTGTGCTAATAAATCCAACAGTGACGACAACAACATAGCCCACAATAGATGAGATTCGGTTAAATGTTGTGTCAGTGTCAAATTCAACTGGCTCGTTGTCATCACCAAGCTTGATCTGACCATAACGGCCAACGTAGTGGTTGTAGATGACATAGATCAAGATACCAGCACCGATAATTGGAATTAAAATCACAAGAGCCAATGAGAAACCTCTCAATCCATGTTTTCTGTTAAACTCCTGCTCACGACCAGGACATGGCTTCGCCTCGACCTTGTCAAATTCCTGACCACCGGTACAGGTAGACAAAGGAATTCTTCTGTAACCAGTTGGTAACCAATACTCATCACCACCAAATTCTTTGCAGACAGCAGAAGTGTCTGGTGGAGTGTAACCTGGAACCAGCTTACAATTACCTGCTGAGTCTCTGTAATAGTTGAAATCACATTCGAAATCTTGACGCGAACAGGCACAGTTTTTCATTTCCTCGTATGGCTTGAGCAACTTCTCACCAATGTAACAGTCCGCACCAGGAACCTTTCTGTAATACTTTGCCTCATGACCGAATAGACAGTTGTCAGCCTGGTGTGGGTGGCGTGGCGTCCACAAATCGAAGTCATCAGTATCTGGATGTTGTAAGTCTAATGAACATTTTCTCTTAAGTAATTGGGAGAAGTCAATCTGGTAGACAGTAGCTCTGTCACCAGAAGAGGCCGGCAGACGAGTAAAAAGAAGGAACTTTCTAGAGTCATCTGATGGAACAGTGGAGATGTCATTAACGACAACCAAATCATCAGTGAACTTGTACTCGTTCCAGGTGTCACCTTCATCCAAAGAAAAATACAGCACATTAGTGGAGTCCTGTCCATTAACCAAAACCAAAATCGAACCTTGGTCACCATACTCCCATTGGTAGACACCTTTCTTCACTTCTTTCCAAGTGACACCACCATCACGGGTCAAGTAGGTGTTACCGTCCAAGTATTGACCCAATTCAGAACCAACATTACCAACCCCAAGCATCATACCAATGGCAGAACCAGAGGAGAAAGTGTCTCTGTAGTCAGTACGTTCAGTGTAACCGTGCAAATGTAAGGCACATTCCTTTAGTGGTTTACCAAAACATTTGTTCTTCTTGCCCTCAGAGTCAACAGCTGGTGGCTGTAAGTAGTCCCAGTCAGCACCATCATTGTGCGTAATCTTGGATTGTAATTTTTTCTTAGCACCTGTCTGTGCTTCTTTTGGGTTCGACACAGTGTTTATGATGGCAACACCTTCCAAGTTCTCCATCTGTTCAAAGTCAACAAACCCGAGTGCATCTCTGTTGACATATTGTTGGGACATAACGTATGAAGTACCATTTGAGTTGGATTTTAGAACAGCACCAAACTCAGTACCTGATCTGGAATTAGTGGTGACGTGTAGGAAGATGGCGTGTGATTGGGCAGAAAGGACAGTGTAGGCTTGTCTCTTGTCGACTCTGAAGTTAGATGGGAACTCAGCGTCTGCCCAGGTCTTACCATCAATAGAGACATGTGCTCTTAATGAACCATCTCCAGCAGAAGTGGCAGCGACGAGAAAATCATCTGCTTGGACCATACCGATAACATTGGACAGTGGTGACGAAGTCGTTTTAAAGTAGTCTTCAGAGAAGATCAACTCCTCAGAATGGACGGTGTGCTCGTTCAATTCTCTTGTGCAGACAATCAAACGTTCATTTGTTGGTTCGGCCAGATGGCCGATGTAGTCACAGGAGTTGACATGTTCTTGCAAGAGTTCGAAACGCTTACCATAGGACTGAGTTCTGTAAGTGACGGTACGACAGGCACCAGCATGGGAGGTATCGCAATCCTTTTGTCCCACATAGATGAACCAGTTAGAGTGGCGTGCGTGGAAACGAAGCGGATTGACACCAGGGATGAAGTTGGCTGGTGTTCTGAAGGACTTCCAGTTATCAGCCCTGTCTGTGGAATAAATGATCTTTTGGTTGGTGGAGAGCAGGTAGACGTGGTTTGTATCGTGTGGGTTCACAAAGATGTCGAGGATCTCCTCCTCTGGAGCAATCTGTTCCCAAGAGGAGCCTTGGTCGTGTGTTACGTAACCCCTATTCAAAGAGGTCAAAAGCACAATGGTCTCGTCTTTCAAGTTGGAGCCAGGAACACGGTCCAAGTAGACATACTTCACGATCTTCCCACTGAATCCAAAAGCAGAGGTTCTAACTCTACCGTCATTTTTCCCGTCTTGAGACTCCTTCTTATCCCCTTCACGTTCATCAGGATTCCCATCGTCCTTCTCAGTCTCATCTGGTCTGTCATCACGGTCATAGTCGATCATCTTTCCAGCACCACGATCAGATGGGTCGTCTGTGACAATTAAAGCTTCAGTCTTAGAGGTCGTGGTTGGCTCAGGAACCTCGGTGGTGGAGGCAGCTTCGTCCAGGATAGTAACGACAGCCGCCGCATCGCTGTCACTAGAGATAACAGCAGCAGCAACGTCAGCGGCTCTGACCACTGCAGCAGTGGCAATCAGTAGCTTCAGCAATCTCATTGTGAGGGGTATCGAGATCAACTGGAGGATAAGATTGTGAGTATAATGAATTCAAAGATTGTGAGTTTAATGAACTGAAAAGATTTCATCAGTTCACTGTCTTTTTTCTTGTTCGAATTCAGGGTGCCAAAAGACCAAAAGATTAAAGCCGAACGCCGAAGTCTCCGAATGTGGCGCGTAACGATTACCGAAGATGCTGATATCGGGGATAGTAGTCCAGCCCACCAGAAACACTGTCATGGGGCATATGGTGCGTTTATCTGTGTCAGCCTGTGTTTAGAGTATTTGCCAGAGGTTCTATTGGCTATACCCGTTCTTTTTACTACACGATCTTATTTTGAAATGGTTCATTCCACTCATTATACGGCAGGGTGGTCTAGTAATCAACTGATTGAGAACCAGTTGGAGCACTTTCCCTTTCGCTTTTTCCCTCGTGATGCAAACGTATATGGTTTCTGCTGCCGCTTGCTTCGCCACGCTCCCTTCTATTATCACTCTGTCTTCTTTTTGAATCCCTGTGTCTTCTCTCTGAGTCTCTGTGTCTTCTCTCTGAATCATGGTTCTTCCGGGTAGAGTCATCACGGTCTCGACGTCTGTTTGATTCATCACTGCGATGGTCCCTGATTCGTCCTGGTGACCTCTCTCTTTGCTTCTCTTCCCTTATTTTCTTCTCCATGGCCACTTCTCGCAGTTTCTTCATTCTCTGTTCCTGAATTCTTGCCATCGGATCCTCTCGAGATCGACTCATCTCCTCTATTTGACTGAGCGTCCCTATATGGCCTGCAGATACACGATCAAACCCTTTGGCCTTGACTTCATTCTTCTTGTTCGCATGGAGAATAAGATCATCAACCCTTTTTTTCCCTAACAGGTAATCTTCATTCGTACGAGTGGCTAACTTTCCACCGTCACCACTTCCAGCACCCCCACCCTCATACATCCAATCAACTCTATCTGCAGCTTTCCTTCCTGTTTGTTTATATTGTAGTTCCCTGAGCTCTGCTAGTTCTTGTTCTTTGGCAATCTCAGCTTTGCGTTCCTGAATCCTCTTTCTCTCAGCGAGTGCCTCCTGCTCCTTTTCCCAGACTTTTTGCTGGTTTTTCATAAGAGCAGGATTCCATGATTTCTTGAGATTTAAGTCACCTGGTGCCATCGTGCCTACTATTTGATGTTCTGTACGATTGTTTTGGTGTCAATGTGCTTTACTGCATTTTTTTTCATGGTCTATTCTCTTTGTTGCTGATGTCAGCAAAGTTTTTTTTGATATTTTGATATTCAGGCTTAATGATGATTCATAGTCGATTTCCAGATAGTACGGCAAACTATTCGCCTGGAAGGTCAAAACGGCGATGAACTAACACAGAGACGCTATTGAGATATTTTCGATTTTTTCTCTAACTTTTTAGGTACTATTCGCCTATCTGTGCTGCTTAGGTGCTCTTAGTGACAAAGGTACACGTAATTTTTTTTTCCTTTACTCGCTCGCGTCGCTTATCTCTGCCTGCGCAAAAAAAAAAAAGGAACTTCCTCTAAAAGGGAGGCGTATTCCGAGAAGAGATAGGCTAGGTGAAGAAGTTGTGATTGAGTATCCAATATGGAGATCTGAGAGTCCATGTATCTACTGATTGAAGCGTGTGTCGCTCGTTGGATAAGTTCTTGAAGCCCTTATCAATCCCCACAATTCACTGTTCAGAGCTCGCAACCGCATCGTTAGACGTAAACTCCACTGCAAAGTCAGAAGACCACATCAGAAGGAACCCGCGTATCACCGGTCAGACGCGTCGGTCTCCTTTCGGAAAGCCACCCAGATTTTGTTCTGTCACAGATTTTTCCCCTTTCGAGAAGCTTATGGCGCCGCGCTGGCTCTTGTTATCTATGCGATGATAAGCATAACACACTTGAAACAAAAAAGCACATCATCGCATACAGATAACCAGGTCCACAGTTAAGAGCATAATTCACTAACAAATTCCACAAGTGCTGATTAGGATGATATCACTAGCCAATGAGAGAAGAGAAGATATCTTTATGTGTGTATCTACACTAATGATGTTTTTGATAAGGTTGGTGGGCATCGACCCGAGCTGCTGCCGTCGACAGCTGTCAAAGTACTCCACACAAAGTTTAACTCTTCGAGCACACAACCTCTCTCACGCTGACTTATTAGTGGGTGTACCCTATAGCTTCACGTGTCATGATCATGGCAAGGAAGCCAGACCCAACCCCTTCCAAGTGCTATCTAATCTACGCATGTATTTATCTGATTAGCAACATTTCTCTCCATCAATACGCATGAACAATCAATCACCTTCAGCTCAACCAGTGTGATATTCAGATGACATAATGTAGGACTGAAGTGATTTCAGTTTGCCTAATGGATAAGCCCGAGAGAGCAACCACAAGCAAGCAACCAACCCCTCATTAATCATTTTGGTGTCTTAACATCACATCTCAAACAGCAATTTGGGGATTTCCTACTGTGTCTAAGTAGTCGCAGTGGGGCCAAATATCCCACCCAGCAGCCTTTGAGCATGGTACAAGTGCTGTCAGTTGAATGCGCGAGGCAGCTTCTGGAGCACGCAGATCGCACACGTGTCACCCACTCTGTCCTTCTGCCTCACAGCAACTTTATTTTAGTGCCATATGTCAGTCAATAAGATTGATTCCAATAGGGCCCACATGGGTCAGTAAACACATACAATACAAATATTGGAAACTCGTGGGTGTTCACTTTGCACGTTCTTGATATCATCCCTGTTCAAAGAACAACCACATGGTGCGGGGACTGGATGCTGCACTAGCACACAGAGTAATGAGCATAAGGAAGGACAGACTCTACAACTATTCAAGTATTACGTCACTATGGACAGAATCAGCTCGTCACGCCTGTGGGTGCAACCACAAGATGTGACTGCACTGCTACTATAGACAGTCCACATCTAACAAACCTTGATATTTCATTAGCATATCAAAAGTTCATACACCGAGAGTTTATACACCAAAATGTGCAAATAGAACATTAAAGTTTGCAATAGAGTTAGGCAAGAGGGCCTTGATTGCTTATTGGTGATGAAGGAAAAAATATACTCCATAACTGTGAAGAACAAGCCATCAGACATAACAATGCTCAACTCACGAGGTCAAGCATCTAGATTACTATGTCAACTGAGCGTGGCATGGACAGCTACAGGGGATCATGATCAAATGTGAAGAAATGTCTCAGTGACACTCATCGAGAGCGTTCCTACACTCTTTAGGTGAGCATTGGGCATTGGGCATTGGGTCCTAATTATGTATGCTGTGCAGCAGTAGAGAGGTGCGCTGGAAAATTAATTAGTGCCGAAACCCGTTGTATGGAATTGGGTACCCCGGCACCTTCATCATGAGGAGACAACGGCATTGTTTGCATTGAGACGAAACGGCTACAACCTATCCTCGCTCCCACTGATGGGTGAGGGCACAGCACATGGATCACTAAGAGTGCATGCAACTGGTTGAGGCTAATATACCACACTTCCTCCTTTCGTATATGAATTATTACAGAGAGTTTGGTGAACCGACACTATATCTGTAGTGATAGGTTCTAGGGAGTTGAGTTGCCTGCTCAAGACGCTACGGAAGAAGATCATCAACTAACCCTCTAAGGATTGACCATTATGAGCAGTCTCAAGTTTGGGATCGAGGTAGAAGAGAGAACTGGCTTTCACGGCACCACTTGTCCAATAATCACGTTATAGCAAAAAACAGTCTTTATAGATGTTAAAGCCCTACTCTCGTTTAGAAAAAAAAATATTCCAATATTTCAATAGTAGTTTGAAACCTGAGAGTGTTGAAGGAGACTCCCCGGTACTTGATTAATATGAAGATATGCTGCCTACTCGCTCGAGTCTTTTCTTACCGAATTGAGACAACAATTAGAAGCCGACCTGGCGTAGCATTGCCGCGGACTGGCTCTAGACCTCTAAATTGAGAAGAGAATCTTCAGAAACGGGGAAAAAATTCTAGCCTGTCTGTATTATTTTGCGCCTCGCCCATTGGCTCGTTTGGTCTCTCGTACTTGAAAACTTTTCTTCTCATTCAAATAACTGTAAAGGCCGTTGGAATTCCGCTCGCACTTTCCCTGGAGCCTAGGTGGACGCTAGGCGGAGAGTCTGCCTAAATGTGGTTAAGCCACGCACGGGGCACGAAAGCGGGATGCCGCAACTGGATAACCAACTTGCATAGATTTTACAGTGATCTGCGGGAAAAAAAGAAATTCTGAATATTTTTTTTTTTATGAAGCTCATCAGCAGGGCGATATAAAACTAGAATTCCCCATCAGAACAAATTGTTTCTTTACACTTAAGTTATCACATTCTGGTTGTTGGACTTTTTACCTTTCACCATTATAACCTTTACTATTAGAATTGATTTGCATCGCACTTCCTTTTTGATTCAACTATATCAGTGTTTAGAATTAATTCTTGATACAACTTGAACAGAAGGTAGCAATCTTTTCAATACTTCCCCCCTTTAACAATTTTAAATCCCCCTTATACCGTCAGGTCCAGAACCTTTAGTTCCTAGCCATCATGGTCCAATCTACTCGTAAGTCCACCCGTGTTCGTTTTTTGACTTCCAAAGCTAAACATTCAGAAGAAACTTCCAAGAATTTGGTCCACTCATCCATCAGTAACAACAACATGCAAAACATCACAAGTGTTTCCAAGAAGCCAGTATTGAGATCCATCTCTACCATTGATGACAATGAAAATACCTACAATAACCTCAATTTCAAAAGAAGAAAACTACAGAACAGCTCTGTCGTGCAGGCACCAGAAGCTGCTGATGATGGTGAATCTGAGGATGAATACACCCAACCAAATTTCAGAGTCCCTAATGACTTTGTGTCCATAAGCGAGGAAGAGCTCCTTGGCCAATCTGAAGACGATAACTTATTCAACTCTGGCGATGACAATGAGTACTACAGTGCTATTTCTGACTATGAGTCTGATAACTTTTTTAGTAAACCAACACTCGCCACCCCGCAGCACAAGAGACTAATTAGCCACTCAAAGGCGTTCTTTTTCAGAAAGAACCAGGACGCTGAGATTTCGAGATTGGCTCATGTTAAGTTCATGCAGATGGAGGATGACAATTTGTTTGAGTCTGACGAGTCTGAATCTGAAGCCAGTTCCCCAACCAACTCTCATTTCCACTTTGCTGATACCTTTGGCGAGTTGAAGTCCCTGGAGGAGAATTTCAAGAAGATTATCGACGAGAATCACAAGTCCTCTAGTCAATCCACCACGACCTCTGATGTTGAGTCATCGACTGCTCCGATTCTAGAAGAATCGAAGAATGACGTGAACATCACAATTGACGACTTTGTTGACTACACTTCAGATGTGGTGTCTTCTGACGAGGATGCGGAAACCGCCAACACTCACCAGCAACAAGTTCCATTCAAGTCATTGTCCAAGCACTTGCACTACAGACATGACGAGAAGCACAATCTGGCCTTCCCTGATGTCTCCACTTTTCCAGTGAGGTTTGATCCATCTGTCAACAACAAGAAGACCACCAAGAAATCTGTCAGAGCCTTGAACAGAAGAGCCATCTTGACCGGAATGGCCAGTGAGATGGTTGGTACTGGTATGACTATTGGTGAGTTCAACATCTAAGGTTTTGTGTTTTTGTCATTTAGTTCAATGAAGACACATCTTCATTCACTTTTAATACGGTTGTTTGATCCACTGCATGTGGGTTCCTTCATTTTGTTTTTACTTCACTATCGTTTGCTTTGGATATTGTTTTGATAGTTTTTTTTTGTTTTAAGTTGCATTGATATCCTGAACTGTTATAGCCGGTTGCATTTGATAAGGGTTTATAGAGATTTGGTTTTTTTATTACTATACTGAGCCAGGATACATTTGTTTTTAAATTCATGGTACGGTACGCTTTGCTTTATATAAGGAGTTATACTTACAATACATCTAGATATGGGAAAATCTTTGGTTGTAAGCTTCGTGCGAGTTTTGTTGGTTATAGAACTTGAGCCGCGGTACTGCGGAATGATATTTGCTAAGAGGGGTTACCCGGTACAGGTTTCCTCGAACAAGACTTCTAACCACATACCAAAGCGGATAATGTCCTCATTCGGTTATTTTCCTTATTTTCACATGTGGGAATTTCCCCCATTCGGCCAGCGCTTCACTTGTTAAACACATGACCCAACTCTCCTGAACCCTTTATGAACAGTTTTAGATGCACATTATTCACACTTTTCTCTGCACGTACCATACACTCATTTGTGCAAACTGTTCACTGTCGCTCGTTCCCTCGGCCCAAACCCAACTGACAAAACGTCACTTCAGCCGACCTGAACACCTGCAGCCCCCACCTGTCAACAAAAATTTATAATTCTGGGGTTTAATACCTGCGTACATCCTTGAAAACTTTTCACTACATCAAGTTGAAGGCTCATTATCTGCTTCAGTGACAAAATGTTGAAAGCAACTGGGCAGTTCCTAAAGGATGTCTTCATACCTCTTCCTGCAAGCAAACGTCCCCACATACAGCCCTCAACCGGCGAAGAGCACCACCATCATATCAGTGACGATTACAAGTTCCCAATCAATGATGGACAATCCATCAGTGATGCTTCCACTTTGGTTCCACAGACGCACAGGAAACTGAAGAACAGACATGTACAGTTAATTGGTATCTCTGGTGTCATTGGTACTGCTCTCTTTGTTGCCATTGGTGGTGCCCTAGAAAAGGCTGGTCCTGGATTCTTGTTGATTGGGTTCACCATTTGGTGTATTCCGATTCTGTGCATCACTGTTTCAACTGCAGAGATGGTGTGTTACCTACCGATCAATTCCCCCTTTATAAGAATGGCTGGCCGTTGCTGTGATGATGCCCTTGAGTTTATGGCTGGTTGGAACTTCTGGTTTTTGGAGTGTGTGTTAATTCCATTTGAGGTTGTCGCTGTCAACACGATCATTCATTACTGGAGAGATGACTATTCGCCTGCCATCACCTTGGTTGTTCAAATTGTTATTTATTTCTTTATTTCGATATTTGCGGTGAGGATTTATGGAGAGACTGAGTTTTGGCTAGCTATTGGTAAGGTTTTATTGGCTGTTGGGTTGATTTTGTTCACATTCATCACCATGGTTGGTGGGAATCCACAACATCATGCCTTTGGGTTCCAATTTTGGAAGAATCCAGGTGCATTTAAGCCATACTGGTCCACTGGGTCTGTGGGATATTTTCAAGCCTTTATTACATGCGTCACCCAGGCATCTTTCACGATTGCAGGTCCAGATTATCTGGCCATGGTTGCCGGCGAGACTATTCTTCCAAAGTCGTCAACTCTTCCAAGAGCGTTCAAGCAGATCTTTTACAGGCTGACCTTCTTGTTTATTGGTGGTGCGCTCTGTGTCGGTATCCTGGTTGCCAGTAACGACCCAGACTTAACTGCTGCAATCAATGAGTCCAGACCAGGTGCTGCTTCAAGTCCCTATGTCATTGCAATGAACAATATGGGTATCAAAGTGCTGCCAGATATAGTCAACGGGGCCTTGATTGTGGCAGCTTTCAGTGCTGGTAATGCCTACACTTACTGTTCGTCTAGAACATTGTTCGGTATGGCTCTTGAAGGAAAGGCTCCATTCATCTTCACATATTGTAACAAGCAAGGTGTCCCAATATTGGCTGTCCTTGTGTCATTGGCTTGGGCACTGCTGTCCTTCCTGCAATTGAATAACAACTCTGCTGTTGTGCTAAATTGGTTAATCAACCTGATCACTGCCTCCCAGCTGATCAATTTCTGCTTGATGATGGTTACTTACTACTTCTTTTACAGAGCAGTTTTGGCCCAAGGTCTCAATAGAGACGAATTCACTTTCAAGAGTTGGTGGCAACCATACACCTGTATCTTTGGCTTCATCTGTCCATTCATCATGATGTGGGTAAATGGCTACTATGTCTTCCTTAAGGGTAACTGGGCAGTTTCCTCCTTCCTGTTCAACTATCTGTCCATCTTTGTCTGTATTGCGCTATACATTTCCTGGAAAGCGCTGAAGAGAGGCAAGTGGAAACACCCTCTGGATGTCGATCTAATTTCTGGATTGCAGGAGATTGAAGAACATGAGGCCCAGTACTACCAAGAGCTGGAGGAAATGAAGAGACTCAAAGGTGAGAAGAAAGGAGTGGCCAAGTTCTTTGACAGTTTCTTGTCGCTACTCGTTGGTAAAGATTGACTGTATTTATTCTAAACTTATTGTGTGTTTATAGAACTATGACTAGATATTTTGACTGCTCTTGTCTTCAATGTACATTCATTGGCTTGAAACATCTTGTCTGAAGGTGGAATCCAAATCGTGTCTCTATCAAAAAGAAGAGCGCAAAGTACAGATTCCTGCATTTGTCAAAATAACGAAAGGTGGCAGTACTAACTAGCTTGGATTCAGACTCAAGTGTATTCCTCTCTAGAGCGCTGCCTTCGTGCGACTGTTTATGATAATCTCTTATGACCCTGGTGCATGATCTCGGGAAACCATAAGCCAAGCTAAAAATAAATTGATTGACACCATATGTAAGGGCACCGTAACGTCATCTGGAAGGAGCCTCGTTTCTAGAATCGATCTCTGCAACCATAACGAGGCTATCCGAGGTACACAGTTCCCCTTTGGGATACCTTAGCCCAATTCAGGCCTGAATTGCTACGAATCCCGTCAGAACCGGTTTTAGAGTCGTGCAACTACCGACATTCCGTACAGACTTAGGGGTAAACGCAAACATATAAAAGGGCTCAACAAGTCTCTGAGCAGTACCTGTTCTTAATTCTTTGCTCAAGTATTCCAACATTCATTCACTAAAAATGCAATTCACTTCAGTAATCTCCCTCTTGTCCCTAGCTGCCCTCGGTTTCTCCCAAGCTGTCTCCCAAATTGATGATGGCCAAATCCAAGCTACCACTGGTACTGAGGCCGAAGTTACCACCACTCCAGCTGCAGCTTCAACCCCAGCAGAGGCTTCAACCCCAGCAGTCACCACAACTTCAACCAGTCAAGTCTCTCAGGTCACCCTGGTTTCACAAATCTCTGATGGTCAAATTCAAGCCACCACCACCACCCCATCTGTTCCAATCCAATCTGGTAACGGTGTCGGCCAATTGGCCCCAGGTGCGGCTGTTGCCCTTGGTGTTGCTGCCTTTTTGATTTAAGCTGGATGATTTGATTATTCAGTTTCTTAATTTTACTATACCCCCTTTTTTCAATGTGGCACCATGTATTGACAGTATTTTCCGTGGCCTCTAGCTAGTTAAAACATTTTAATAAAAAAGTTCGAATCTACTCATAAACTTTCATAGAAAGAATGCTATAGTTATCTAGAATTGATATATATATATGTATATATATATGTTTAATAGGCTCAATCCTTCTTTGACTCCTGCTCTTTCCCTGCTTTTGAATCTTCTGAAGTCTCTGAGCTGCCTTCTCCAGTCTCCTTAGATTCCGGCACCTCATCATCATCCAAGTTCTTCTTATCCTGAATTTGAATGATGATACCACTATCGGAATCTTGTTTCGTTTCAGACTCAATCAACTCTTGCTGCTCCTTCAACAATTCCAATCTCTGCTTGTTAGTGACTTCTTCAACAACATCAGCCTCAGCAACATGATACACCTCTTCAGGCATGGAACTCAGAACAGCTTGTAGAGCATCATAAATAGTGTCATCAGAGTCCAAGTCACCATAGGTGTATGCGTTGGACAAAACGAGCAGAGTAGATGGGATTCTCTCATTTAGTCTCAAATTTAACCAAGCAGTCAAATCACGTTTTAACTCACTCACAGGGACACCACTGACTCGAATACCTCTGGAGCTACAAGCAGCCTGCAACTCGACTGTACTTAAGCTATCGATGCCTTCATAGTAAATGGCCTTGTCATCTCTCTTGATATTAAGCAGTTTGTTTCTGATTCTGAATGTGAGCATTTGGTTGGTACCGATTGGTTGGAGATTGATGTACTTGGAGACAGCGACCAATTGAGATCTTTGCAGGTTGTCTAAGACAGTGTCATCTCTGAAAAGTTTGGCAACTCTCAGTAGCTGTTCTCTAGACGGTTGTTCAGAAGACGATCTAATCTTCACCAAGAAATCCTTGAAATCAGCCTTTTGTTCATCAGTAAGTGCACTTGGTAACTTCATCTGAATCGAATCCTTCAGCAGCTGGGATACCCTGGTTCTAGTCTTTAGAAGCTTGGATATCTTCTTTTCCTTGTCTGCCGAGGATTCATAGGTTGATGGCAACAGGTTTGGGTACATCTTCAAGGCAACTGGCAGCAAAAGCTCAGCAAACGGGACAATAACAAACATGGAAAATGGCACCAGTCTAACAATATCTTGTATGGTTCTTTGCAATTGTTTGTTCTCTCTTCTAGTCAACTCATATCCCGCAGTAGACTTCAAGGCCAATTTGAAGGAAACTTTGATCTCAAATCCCAACAGTTTGGTTCCTTCCCAGTAGTGGTTAACCTCATGCTTCACTACCTCCCAGATCGTCTTCTTCGCAGGTGCTGTGGCTGCAGTACTGCTCTTTTTCTCCTCGAACTTGTTCTTCTTCTCGACTTGAAATAGAGGGCCACCAACAGAGTGAAACTTTTTCTGTTGAATCAAGAAGGGCAGTGGCGGCCTGGCTAGCATACCCCTTCTTGCGACATGTAAGAGCAAAACTCTCTGTGTGATGAAGATGGAGCTCATTGCTTTTAGTATGAAGTTGGCTCAAAGTAAACTGTAAGTAAACGGGCGAAGAGAGCTTTGCACTTCGTAGCATCGCCTGTCCGGAGGCTCCTCGGTGGTAGGACCAATGCAAATATCCGAGGACAAGTATCACGTGGCGTCACCTGATACATAAAGGCCGGGTAACATTTTCTAAAACTTTTCCTTTTCCCAACGAAAAGTGTGATGGCAACGACTAGCGTAATCCCTTCTATTTAGCTCTTCATATCCACATGTCCTCTATCCAGAACCTCAAGTCCTTTGATCCATTTGCTGACACTGGTGATGATGATACCCAGCCAACCAATTACATTCATATTCGTATCCAACAAAGAAACGGTCGTAAAACTCTAACCACTGTTCAGGGTTTGCCAGATGAGTATGACTTGAAGAAGATTTTGAAGGTGCTAAAGAAGGATTTTGCCTGTAACGGTAACATTGTCAAGGATGATGAGTTGGGTGAGGTCATTCAAATGCAAGGAGACCAGAGAGTCAAGGTTATGGAATTTTTGACTACCAAATTGGCCCTTCAAAAGAAGAACATCAAGATTCACGGTTTTTAAGAATGCATCGTTGGTTGTTGTTCGTTATCTTGTGCTGCCAAAATTTGTTCCTCCGTTGGTATCATTACTGGTGTGCATTAGTGCAATTTAACTGTGCTACCATTATTAAAGGGAGTATACCTTTTGGGACTTGCATTCCTTCTGGTGATTCCATTATAGTCATTGACAGCATAGTTAAGAAACATCTTGTTTGTTTGTCTACTCTTTAGGTTTGGTTTCAATTGTTCGTTCTAGGTTTAATGCAAGGGATTTTCAAAGATTTTGCTGGTAGTACGATGTTGTTTTATGGTTCCCGTTGGTGTCACTCATCAATAGGGGACCACGTCTTGTATACATGGATAGAATTCTACGTATCCTCATGCTATCTCATTGGGTACTCTGTCGTAAGTTGAGCAGATTCGCGAAAAAGCGCGATAATATAAGTTAGGAGCCTGGCTTTTTCGTTTTGAATATCTTTTCAGTTATCGCTGTCGAAGATAAATACAGAGTCACACAGCTTATTACCGACGTCGCAATGGGCAAACGAGGCGGTGTGTTGTCACTGGATGCATTTGCTAAGACCGTGGAAGATGCCAGAATCAAGACCACCTCCGGTGGGCTGATTACGTTGGGATGTCTCTTCACCCTCTTTATGCTCGTTATTGGCGAATGGAGGCAGTTCAACAAGGTGGAGATAAAGCCCGAATTGGTGGTGGATAGAGACCGTGCTTTGAAGCTGGATATCAATTTGGATATCACCTTCCCTGACCTGCCTTGTGATATCGTGTCAATGGATATCATGGACGTCACCGGTGATGTTCAGATTGACGTGGCTAATTATGGTTTTTTCAAGATACGGTTGAATGAAGCTGGTGAGAACATAGCCGAAGATGAGCTGAAACTGGGTAGCGGCGTCTCCAAAGAGGTGCCTGCAGACTACTGTGGTCCTTGTTATGGGGCTCTTGACCAATCGCAGAATGAGGGTAAGGCTCAGAATGAAAAGGTTTGTTGCAATGACTGTGAAAGTGTCAGAAGGGCGTATGCTGAGAAAGATTGGGCTTTCTTTGACGGGGAGAATGTCGAACAGTGCGAGAGAGAGGGATACGTTGACAGAATCAGAAAGAGAGTCAACGAGGGTTGCAGAATCAAAGGTTCTGCACAATTGAACAGAATTAGTGGGAACTTGCACTTTGCACCAGGTGCCTCTCGTAGTAGTGGCCACCAGCACGTGCATGACCTGTCTTTGTATCGGAAAGAGGGCGACTTCTCCTTCAGACACACCATCAACCATTTCAGTTTTGGACCAGAGATCAATTCCAAGTATTTGGTGAGTGCTGGTGCAGATGATCTTTCCTCAAATCCACTGGATTCAGTGGTTTCAGTTTCTGGTGGTAAAGAGCACGTGTACTCTTACTTCCTCAAAGTTGTACCAACCAGATACGAATACCTGAATGGTACAATTCTGGAGACTAACCAGTTTTCCTCAACTTATCATGACAGACCACTGGGAGGTGGCAGAGACGAGGATCACCCTAACAGTTTCCATGCCAAGGGTGGTATTCCTGGCTTGTTCTTCAACTTTGATGTGAGTGCATTGAAGGTTATCAACAAGGAGAGCTTTGGTACTACGTGGAGTGGGTTCATTTTGAACGTGGTTAGTGCCATTGGTGGGGTGTTGACCGTTGGCGCAATGTTGGATCGCGGTGTTTATGAAGCCGATAAGATGATCAGGGGTAAGAAAGATAGATAGCCGAACATGTTGTTATGTACAGTGGGCACCAATGGTACCAGAAAAGTGTTTGTTTGTGTGAACTTCATGTAACATCGCGTACCGTGCATGATTGATTGGCAGCTCTTCTTCTCTGGCCTTAATCTGTAACTTGTATCAAATTGCGGTTGTTATCAGAGATTGCCACGAATTTATCTCAATATGCTGCGAAATATGGTATAGCCGTGCAAGATTGTGTAAAGACCCATATACTTTAGAGTTCCTGATTCCAGCAAGCCACTATGACAAGGCAATCTACTGTCTTGGAGGGTCTTAGACACGCAGATTTAGGACCGATCTACCACGACATGATAGTCCATGTCACAATCACACTGACTGAAGGCTGCTCTGAACTTGCTGTGGACCTATTTATCCGGCAATAGAGGATGCATATATATAAGTTTCGAGTCGAAAACTTCCATATTCCTGGCAGGATCAGCTAAAGGCCCTCTATAAGCTACTCAACCGTCTCCAAGAACTATTCTGAGCTAAGATGTCCAAATCATTGCTTCAAACCTATTTTTATTCTGGAAGGATGGTTATCTTTAATTAACAGCACATGTGAAGAGATCAACAGGACAAATCGTTGCATGTGTCTCACTTGAAGCAGCAAGCACGGACTTCGGAGATAGGTGTTTTATCTTTCACAGTCAACTCCAGCAACTAATTGACAGCGCAGCAGATCGACCATAGCAATACTGACAGAGCTAGAAAAGGAAACAACTGCCACACGGAGACCAGATTGATGATCCAGTAGCACAGCTTTGCAGTAGCAGATGACTTGTACCAGTTAGGGCAAATCGAATCGTTCGTTCGAGGGGGTGGTTTGATAGCTAGCTCGATGTTACTCTAGGAGTGGCCCCACCAATCCTGTTGATCCTGGTGAAGCAAGCCCAGATCGGGATCAAACTATAATGCAACTGGTTGTCTGAGATTTCGTCAATTCTGACAAGCAGCAATTGGCACTAAATCCAAAGGATTTCGCTGTTCTGACATCAAACATTGGCCAACTTCTGTAAAGGGATGCCGAAAGTGAAGATTTGGCGTTGCCTTCCTTGCTGTTTTTATAAATTGTGTCACTTTTTGCGAGAGAACGTGCTTCTTTTTTTGTACACCCACTATTACAAGGACACTATAATTAACAATTCTATAACAACTCTATAAACAACACCATATAAACCATAAACTCATAAATATATCATAAACCAAAAGTACTGTACTGTACTGGACACATCACTGGAATAAAACGAGTGCAAAGCCAAAGTGACGATCTCATCAATGCCCAAACAAAGTCAGCAATGTTAGCTAGCTGCTCCCAATCTCGCAACTTCTTCACGTAGTTTCGTCAATTCATCCTCCATCTTCTGCTCCTTCTCCTGTAGGAATAGAATGTACATAGTGGCCTTTTCCAGGATCATCGACTTGTTCAACCTAGGTACATCTGTGCTCTCCTCTTTGACTCCTTCTGCATCGCCAGTTTCAAAAGCAGTCTTCTCACTGGCAACCCAAGGGATGATTTGTTGGAGTCCAGCAATTTTGGCATTGATGTTGATTCTGTATCTCTTCTCAATTTTGTTATGAGCTTGCTTCTGATGCACAGTCAGCCTCTTTCTTGGTGCTCTCTTCTTCTTTGGCTTTCCACCTTTAGATGTGGTAGCATCAGAATTGGCAGAGCAGTCACTGCTTAGAGTGATGCAGGAATCAGTTCTCGAAATTGAGGATTGGTTGAGATCCAATTGAGACATCTCCTCAAGTTTCCCGTCCTCAGCCTTCATCATTGGCGAATTGTCCAGCGATGTCGCTGTGGAGGAGAAGAGACTTGGCGGTTGTGATTGCTGTTGCACCTCGTTGTCAACGTCGAACAGGGAGGAAAACTCCAGCGGCGAGCCCGTCGTAGTGGATGTTGAGTTTGATGGCAGTTGGTCGACACTGCTGCTTTCTTCACTACCTTGATTCAAAAACTCGTCAAACCAAAGAGCGTTGTTGCCATTGATATCATTTGCAGATGTGATTGGCTGTTGCTGTTGTTGTTGTTGCTGCTGCTGCTGCTCTTCTTCTTGCTGTTGCTGTTGCTGCTGCTGCTGCTGTAACAATTGTTCCATCTGCTCCATCTTAATCATGCTTCTTGGTTGTTGCTGAAGTTGCTCGTTGATCATAGAAGACCAGTCAAAGTTGGAGGTAGCAAAGGCAGCCATTGTAGTCTGTAATATAGGACTGAGAGGAGGTGGATAAGCTCTGTCTCAAGGACGATTTAAGTTATGACTCGAGGGTGATGGCAAGCAGAGCAAAAAGAGTCTCGGGTTCAGTTTTATACGATTTAGGGGGCAATTTTTGGGTTTCAGCGATGTGTCCATCTTGCTGCAGGCGTATGCGGCCTGTTTTGTCTCGACTTAAATCTGTCCGGCCAATGGAAGCCACCTACATCCTGGACAAATGAAATCAGGTTACTAGTCCGAACGAGGAACATCGACACGGCTGTCACATTTGCGAACATGCCATAAGCCATCGAGACGTAGTGATAGTCATTATCGATAATTTAGGATATAATGATGCTGTATGGAATGTCCGTTGTGCTCTCCCGAATTTCTTTTTCCAGCTCCACGTAAGCCGGGCCTCTCATTTCCAACACAACGCTTTTCGCGGTCGATTTGAGCTCCACTTTAACTCTCGATTGGGTAATGAAGAGGGGTTCGCACTGATCAAAGAACTGCTGGCCAACGCAACGGGTGCAGCCAACAACCAACAAAATCGGGTACTCATAGCCGACAGGATGGTGATGTTAAACACAATATTTGGTGCGATGCTCTGTTCAACGAATATTAGAATATAACCATCAAGTCTACAATTGTGACTCCAGTTGCACTGATAACGTAGTCATTTTAGCAGTTCTAGCAGTACCTATATGGAACCTTCTATGTATTTCACCACAATCATTAAAGATCCCAACAGATGTGCTGTTTTCTCCAGACTCTTACATGGAGGGGTCAGTCTTCTTGTGACCCAAAGGAAAAATTTTCAATTCTCGCTAGGCCAATGTGGTCTGTACCAGGTGTTGATATCAGGAGCCTCAAGAGTCAAGTGAACCTCTTCTGGTGGGTGATGGTGTACGGTTTAATGATACATGTGGCATCCTAGTGGCTGTGTAATAGATCCTATTGCCCGACAGGAAACATTCCGCATTGCGATCGCACTAGTCTTACTCTCGGCGATGTTTTCAGGTGCATTGCGGATGTTCATCAGCAAGATTTTTGTCCTTGTTTCCCAGGTAACTTGAACTGCGGTAGTCAGCACCTCACCCAGAAGAAGATGGGCCTGTACTTGTCAGATATAACTCACTCGGACTCCTTCCAGTGAGCCAGAATACGTCGAACTCTTAATCTGGTGGAGCCACTGAAGCATGGATGGATGATATTGGGTGAATGAACTACAATACAGCAATCAGGTCAAATGAGCAATTTACCCATGCCTAATAATACTTCATAAATGAGTGTACAATGAGTGTACATTGTACGCACCCATCAACTACAGTTCTTGAACGAAACCAATTAACGAGATCTTATGAGACTCGATCGATGATGGCACAACGATCACGGAGCTTTAATAAGCAGCTTTCGAATTTGTCCGAAGGAAAACATAGTTTCTCCGTGTGTGATTGTTTTGGACTTTAAGCCGCACTTGTTCAACATTGTTAATTTCAAAGCAGGCAATATCGGTCGGCGACCGGTACCAAGACCATTTATTGTCTTGCATGAAATGTTATGGCGCTAACAGAAGCTTTGTTATTATGAGGCCATACAATACGGCGTTCCCAAACCTCCCGTTCCCTAGATAGTGCAGGAGAATCGATCTATATGTCATGTGCCAATCCCTTTCTTTGAGTTGTTGAACTAAGCACATGGTACCGGTACTCCATGCTTATTCCGGCGCGTTGTATTCATTTAGTGGGTAGCCAAATTCTTCGACGTAGTGAATAAGTGGTGCCTAAGTGTCACTTTGACAAAACCGCACGAAACAGGTGATAACTACAGCATCGCATATTAGAGGTTTCAATACCATGAGTGTAAACCCTATTGTATAGTGCTATTGGAGCAGGTAGTATTGATGAGGCTTCTGCCCATGACTTGGGCCTAATCATGGTGATCGCAGTACCTCGCACTTTAGTAACGATTTCAGTCAGGTCTTCAAGCACGCCTAGAACTAGTAAAGTTTACCTAATGGTTGAAATTAAATATGATTCCGGCAAAGAGCGTAGCAAAACTCATCACTGGCCTCAAATGGCAAATACATGTACTCGAACTGATCTTCGAAGAGTGGTCCATCAAGCATGAGTTATCAAGATAATCTAAGGACTACACGCTCTGCCCGCAAGTAAGACGCCATTATAAACCGTCTTGTGAAAAGTAGCAGCAGCTTTCTATAGCATGCTTCTCTAATTCAACCAACCAGCTCTTTTCATGGAGCTGCTTCCGTCGTTCCTTGAAAAAGAAAAGAAACCAAGAGGGGGTGGTCAGTTTTTCCGACCTCGTGCATATGGCTACGGGGGCTTATTCAGACAAGTTTTTCCGAAACCAAGGGAGTTTTCTGCAACGTCTGCATATGGCCTAATGGCAAATTCAATGAAATCTTAGGACAAATGACCAGATGCTACATACAGGTTGCATGGAAAATATTTCAGAGGTTACTATTCATCATAGTGCTGCAAACTGTGATCAATACTGCTTTATAGAGAGGTTGAGTGCACCTCCTATTACAGATGTACAGCACAGCCTACTGATCTATAGTTAATGATTACAAATCCAAAGACTCATATTAACTGGGTGTTTACCTGTCAATGAGCTCATCGATCTGGAAAGCTTCACCATTGTGGTTGTGAATCTTTGTGATACCTGTTCTAACACGAACTTGACGCTCATCAGAATCTGGACCGACAAGGTACATAAACGTCTCCAGGCCCCAAGAGTACCAAACCTTATTGTTCCTAGATTTCCTAGAAATGGAAATCTCCAACTCTGTATCGTCAGTAACATACAAGGGTGTCTCCAATGGGAAGAATAGGGGGAACCAGGATATTAGATCTTGAGTGTGTGTATCTGGTTTGATGGAAAGGGTAATCTCACCGTATAGCTTGGTCGAAAAGAATCCAGCAAACCCATGGATTACCGCCTTATGCCTAACTTTGAAGGTGGATATCACACTCTTCCTGCTTCTTTGATGTGGGCCTGGGTGCTCAAAAGACCAGACTTCGTTAATCTTTGTAGATACCAAACATGATTCCGACAATCTCACAACGTATTGATTCTCAAAGCTATTCTGTTGGTTCAAATCTTTCAAAGCCTTGTACAACTTTGGGGTAAAGACTGGTGCGACATATGAAGTGTATGATTGTGGAATGAAGATGCCGTGAGACCTATCCAAGTATTTCTCCAAAGGCTTCAAACACTCAGGTGCTAGCTCATTACAACCGAAACTTCCGAGTAGCTCACTGATGATCAAGTTCTGACTCTCGCGAGGACTCCAGTCCCTCATATCCATGTTGATGATGTCAACTTTATCTTCCCATCTGTTCTGATTCCTTGCTTGGAGAAAGATCATCGCGGACCGATTCTTCTCAATAGCTGTAATGTTGCACTTTGATTCAATGTCAAGTTTCTTGATAGCTTTGAAAGTCGCATCAACAAGCCCACCTTTTCCTGCGCCAACAATAGCAACATTTATCGATGCTAGTGGGGACATGTCAATCAATGCTTTCTCTATAGCTTCCTCATAGATTTGATACTTGACGGTGTCCTCTTCAAAGACGTTGTAGGTGAAGTTGTCGAGCTCATTTCTCAATGGTTGTAGTGGTGGTAGAAGTGCATCGCGGTGATTGAACGCAAACTTCTGTATCTTGGTCAGTTCTCTGTGGTTCTTGGTTATTAAATAATTGATGTAATGCATGTAAGACGACGGATCAATCGTTCCCGGAGTCTTCTCTAATCCATGGAGTAGATGAACTGGGGTTTTGGTGTTGAATCTGGTCAAAAGCTGTTGGTTCTGCTTCGAAAGGACAGGATACCCCTTGTTGTTGATCAGGAACACAGATGAAGAGATCAAAAGCACAGAAACTGGTTCCGCAAACCATCTATCCATCACCCATACTGGAATATTATTCTTTGGAAGTGCAAGTGAGACTTTGAGTCTGTCATTGTAATCACAGCTGGTGCGAATGGAGTTCCACATGTCCCAAGTACTCAAACAGTCCACAGAATTGATGTTCTCAGGGGAAACATTCTCACAGATCGGCAAAGAGATGGAAATCGTAATCTGGTGAGATTCAGTGAGCGATAGTGCAGATCGCAGAACTTCAGAATAGTTTGCCAGCTTGATGAGGTCCTTTGGTGGTGCAATTATGATGTGCTTTAAATTGATGAATATAGCATACTGGATCTCATTAAACAAGATTTGTCTCGAGAACTCTGAAATCTGTTCGTCGTCACTTTCGAGTTCGACCCAGGATGAAAGGAGTCCGATAGTGTGCCTAAGATGCTCTCCTTCGAAGAGGCTCACATCATGTAAAGTAGGGCTTGGGATCGTGAGGTGGTTGTTTGACTTTGCGATCTGAAAGAATTTTCTGGACTTCTCACGGTATTGAGTGTTGGTGATGGGTGCCAGCACAAAATCGTATCCTGAGTTGACGAAGTTCTCGATCAGTAGCGTGTTGGAGTTGGCTGTGCCCTTCGAGGGTAGCGCCGGTTTGATCCCAATGTATGGGTTGTTAGGGGTAGTCAAGGAACTTGCCATTATGGTCTTGTGAGTACGACCTCTTAGTGGACTTACTTGAATAGTATACGCTGATTGGTTCAGAGATGAGATTTGTCACCGAAGCTGCAGAATAATGCTAAAAGGGTAACAGGTTCAGCCCTATTGAAGTATTTTGAACGACAGCGGTCCCAAAATAGAAATGCAGAATCAGAATAAACACGCCTCAGGAAACTATAAGTAGCCTGTGAAGGTACTGGCTGCTAACTTCAGAAGAACTTCAAAGCTAGTTTTGTAAGTGATGGCTTTTGGAACCTGAAATAGCAAAAAATTTCAAAGGAACTTGTTTTGTTAGTGTTTTCCCTAAAAGAGCGAATTTCCGTATTCAATAATTTCATATGTTTTTCTTTACTCACCACAAAAAAAAACGCGTAAAACACAACACAACAATGAACGTTGACCAAAGCTCCCCTATTTACCAGACTGAGAATGAGTTTCAGGGGTCGCCAATTGTCAGACGCCGAACGTGCCAGAGTACTGGAGTTTCAGGATCACATCCATTACTCCCCAAGGTAAGTTCATGTATCTGTATCATGTCAATTGAGTGTGCTAACGTGTCATTTCTAGATACTCTGATGATGAGTATGAATATCGGTAAGTTGAGATCAGGATTTTCAGTTTATGTTTATTAGTACTAATCAAGTCTTCAGTCATGTTATGTTACCAAAGGCCATGTTAAAGGCAATCCCAAGTGACTACTTCAACAGCGAGACTGGTACGCTCCGTATTTTGTTGGAGGATGAATGGCGTGGATTGGGTATCACACAGTCCCTAGGTTGGGAACATTATGAGACACATGGTGAGTTCCCTATTCCGTATGATGCGACCATAATCATATTGAGTCCACTGTACTAACGCATGTCCCAGCCCCAGAACCGCATATTCTTTTGTTCAAGTAAGTTGATGTGATTTTTTTTTTTGCTTATGACTTTACTAACACATTACTTAAGGCGTTCAGTGAATTTTGATGCTCAACAGCAGAGATAACGGTCAGTTGTTCATCATCATCACAGAAAACACATATCCGATCACGCATCAACCGTCATTTTGTTTCTCCATTCATATCCGTACTAGAATGATACAGGAACCCACTCACTATACACATAAAACCTGCATCAAACACCTACGAAGATACGATATACTACTTCATTTATTTTTTGCCTTGGAGCTCACTTGTAAGGTTACACACCAGTCCAGTTCATAGTAGAGCACACCCCGCCTGCTCCTCTGACAGCTGAAGATAGAACCCCGAACTATAATGTACTTGACAGCTGTTGCTGTGATCTTAGATTTTGTATTACGTAAGTTATTAAGTAAGCGATTTGAACAGTTTACAGTTAACAGAAGGTAAACAAATCACAGCGCCACTCACCCCACAACGCGTTGAAGCTAATCTTCATGAAGCGCCATGAGTATGAGCATGAGCAACGTTGAGGGAACTTCCAGAGTTGTTAGGGATCTTGTCGACTCTGCTCTAACCGGACGACTGGACGAGCACCAGGGGAACCTGCATTCAGTTCTGTGTCTGATCGTGAGGCATGGTATTATCAACGGAAGAGGTGAGCAGCCGCCTGACCTCTGGCAGCAACAATGCCTTCTAGCAGTAGATGCGATTGTTGAGAAGGACCCGTTTCTACTTAATGAGCTGGACGAGGAGAAAATTATGCCAATGTACAAGTGGATCCTTCGATCCCTAGTGCCGTTATTATGCAACATGGATGAGGTGCTAGTTAACACTGTCAAGCGAACTATCATCACCATCATTCATGCGATTGCTCTCAAGCTAAGACTATTCAGCTACAAGAAACAGATACGAGGATACCTTTTTACGGTTCTTGATTCCTACAGTGAGAATTTATTGAAACAGAATCTAGAAAAGCTCAACCATCTTCGCATAACTGCCAATCTGTTCTCCATCTTGACTGATGCTGAAGTAAGAGATCAGCTCCTTCTTGATGAATCATATGATTATAAATTTGAAACAGTGTCAAGAACGATTGAGCATCTCATCTCAGGGTTTTCACATACACCAGAGGCAGCTCTACTGGATCAGGTTAGGTCAAGGATGGTGATCGCCACGCTCTATTACTGTCATGGTGCAGAGTTCATACATACAGGAAGACTCAAGCTTCTCCTGGACTATTGCGGCAGTATACTGAGGTCTCCCTATATCAACAGATTTCCAAGCACCCAGTCAAGTATTGCCTATTCACTGATGTTCAGCTTTGACAAATGTTTGGACGCAGGGAACTCTTCAGTATTTTTCAATCTCTTCCAGTTACCAAACATTGTGGATTTGCTTGAGGTTTTGGAAATTTCACCGGTCCTGAAGAAGGCTCTATCTTTCTTGTCGTTTCAGTTTGACCCGACAGCTGTCCAGTCTGATAATTCACCGTTCCAAGACAGGACATTGGAAGTTCTGAAACTTGGTATCTTACGTAAATTAGGGGCCTATGCACCTGGTGATCAAACACTGATACAAATTTTGCAGTACCAACACGCCGATGAGGTCTCAACACTTCAAGAATGGTTTGATCTCGTCAAGAAGGAAAGTTCCTCCCTGTCTGAGGTTGATGAATACTTGGTCATATCATCTTTCGGAACAATATTCTGCTATTTGAGTGGGAATTTTCATACTGAAAACGGGATATGTGATTGTTGCTCTGCCACTACTTTGAAGCCTTCTAGTATCGATGTTGATAGACCACTGGCTTCAGATGTAGACTTGGTGAAGGAAATCCTAAGTCTGTTGATTCCTAGACTTACCAGTGTTGAGGGGTTTGTGCTGACAAGGTGTTGCCTGGATACACTTCTGAAGCTCTTTACACATTATCAACCTCCAAAGCTGACAACGCAGAATGAAATCTTTCAATTTCTTCAAAGATGTTTTCACTCAGATCTCAAAGAGGTTTTAATGGCCTCGGCAAATGTTATCCATTTACTCATTCTTTCACGCCACCATATTCAGGAGAATAATTTTACAGTGGTTCTGAATTTTTTAGAGAGTATTGATCTTGCAATGATTCCGATCTTGGCGGAACCCGTTATTTTCATATGGGGCCAACTGGCTGTCTCATCGGAGGGTGATCGGTTGAGAATGGCCTTGTTTAAGATGGCCCACTTTCTCCTTTCACAGAATGTATATGAAGCTACGGCCTCCTTCAATGAGCTGAAGCTCATTGCACAGGCAAAGAATATGACAACTTGGAAGTTGTTAGCACCAATATTACCAGATATCTGTATCAACAAAGCCAAAGAGATGGATACAAGACCTGATATCTTCCAGAGGATCGCTGAACTACTTGACGTATCCGTTGAGGTGATTCTTGAAAGAACATCTTCCAGCACTGTGCCTTATCTTTTGACCTACTACAAGAAGGATCTTGTTGGAGAGATTGCTGAGATTTCAAAGGTTCAGAAAATAGATTTGGTTGAAAGAAATAAACACAAAGTAATTGCCACATTGATCATGACTGTTCCCGAAATCTCAAGTTCCAAGCTTCGAATGCTTTTGATTGGAGCTTGTCCTGAGATCAAGAAGATTCAGCTAGATAATTTTATTCCGTTTACTGCTACCTTTTGGGAATTACTGACATTCTACTCGCCAGAGGCCGCCAATGGGGGCGAAATTATTAAGGGATTGCAATTTCTTCTTAGCATATCTGACCCCAATGTGTCAAAGAGTGATGCCATTCCGAAGTACTTAAAGCCAAACATTCTGGGAGTTGTCCAGTGTTTCTTTGACTCGATTCGTGGTCGAAAGGGTAAACAACAACCACCCGATAAACTTAAGTCCGTTTACGCGATTGAATTTTTGTCCACAATCGCTGGTCCCAACATTGTATCTGTGTTGCCTCAGATACATGCCTGTCTCACATACGCGCTTGACGATTCGTTGGAGGAGGCAACCTTACATTGTTGGAGGGTATTGGTACAGAACTTGAAGGAAGCCGATCTGGTTACCATCACCGATCAGACTATTGCGATTGTCATTCAACATTGGGAATCCTTTGATCGCAAGTGCAAATTAGAGGCAAAACACTTGATAAATGCGTTGTTTGACAAGTCTGACTCATTTAGAGCCAGACATATGTTTTCATTCTATTCCGTATATGGTATTGATGATCTAGCTGAGATCTTTTCAAAGGTGATGAATGCTACCCGCCGTCAAAAATCTCTGATACTTCTGAGGGATATTATCAGGAGATGTCGTTCTGATAACACACCAGTGGTAAAACAAGGTATTGTTGACTTGTCCAGATTTCTGAAACACAACCAGAAATCCTTCTTCTCAGTCTATCTGGAGAAAGACATTTACAAAGATGACATACAGGCCCTAGTAAGCTCCCTATTGAACATTTTGGACAAATTCAAGTTTTCTGATGACATTTGCGCAGATACAGCAAGATGTATTGGGATGATAGGGCTGCTAGATCCTGCAAAGTTTGAGCTTGAACCGAAGAAAGAACAATTCATTGTTCCATCTGATTTTCAGGATCATAGGGAGAAGATGTCTTTTATTCTCAGATTACTGAACCAACACCTGGTCCCTGCGTTCTGGTCATCGAACAGTCCCCACCATCAGTTGTTTGTTGCTTATGGCATGCAGGAGTTTCTCAAGATGTGTGGGCTGTGGGGTGTCAATATTGCAGAGGTTGATTCTAACAGCCGGGATGCTCTTCTGTGGAACCAGTTCAGTGAGATATCTAAGTCAACTTTAACCCCTTTGTTGAGTTCAAAGTATACTATATCCCAAGGTGACTACAGCGAACCAGATTATCCGATTTTCATTCCAGAGAAAGGACACAATGCATGGCTAAAGGCATTCACCTTGGATGTTCTAAAGAGAGCCAGTTTTGGAGAGCCTGCTACGATGTTTAGTGTTTCAGCGGGTTTAGTTAAAGACTCACATGTCTCACTAAGCACGTTTCTACTGCCTTATGGTGCACTTCATCTTGTTGTTTCTGGTGAAGAGAATGACTTTGAGATCTTGAAGAAGGAGATATGGCATGTTTTGAGTTACAGTACCGTCGAAGTTCATCCAATGACCGTTGAGACTTTGAAATCTGCTTTTGAGTCTGTCTTCAGTTTGTTGGATTATCTGAAGAAATGGGTAATAGCTAGAGTGCAACTGTTGAGAAAGCAGAAGACCTCGTCCGAAGATGAAGCAATAATAAGAGTCAAATCGCTACTTGGCCAAGTTCCTGATTATCTCGTGGCCAAGAGAGCTTTCCAGTCAGATTCTTTTGAGCGTTCACTGATGTCATTTGAACAAAGTTACAGAGTTGATTCTAGTGATGTATTTGCTGATAATTTCTCGACCCTAAAGACTCTTTATGTTAACATTGATGATCATGATGCCTTGGACGGTGCTTTGAAGCAGTTTTCAGACAAAAGTCTAAGTGACAGAATTGCCCAACTTGAGTACAGTGACAATTGGAGGATGGGGCAAGATTGTCTCAAGGCCCTCGGTGAGATGAATAACTTTGCTCCAAAAACTGACACCGAGACCAGATTGTTGAAATCATTGTTTGATCATGAACTATACGACAATGTCCTGGATAGGCTTAGTTTGTTAGTGACAGAGGATGAAATGAAAAAGGAATTATTAGATCTTGGTTTGGAAGCATCCCTTTTGTCTGGAAGAATGGAGCAGGTGGAAGATTGGGTCTTAAGATTTGAGTCTTTCGGAGACCTCTCAGATAATAAGAACTTGGTGCACTATCATCTTGGGAAGGCACTGATCCACTTCAAAAGAGACCAGATTTCAAATTATAAGAGTTCTCTTGAAAATGTGTATCTAACACTTGGGTCTGGGCTTGTTGGAAGCAAGAAACTGGCATCCAATAAAATCAAACCAGTCATGGCTCTGCTGCATTCCTTATCAGATCTAGAAAACATACTGGGAGAGAAGAACTATGAAGACCTGAAAGGTTATTTGGATAGAAGATTAGAACACGTTGGTGGTGAGTTCAAATCATCCTGGTTTATCTCTGTTTTAAGAAAAACAGCTGACGTTGTTTCTGGAACTGAGAACGATCTTCTCGACTGCAATGAAACCTGGCTCAAGTTAGCAAAGATATCAAGAAAACACAAAAGGCTTGACTTATCAACAACTTCCATTATGCATGCATCAGGACTTAATAACGCGGATGTCGATTTTGAGTACGCCAAACTGGTTTGGGCCCAAGGGGATCATTCAGGTGCGTTAAAATTTATCGATGACTTGAGGGCTAGAACACTTGACTCCAAGAAACTGACACAAAGACAAAAGGCCACTATGCAGCTGAAGTTTACTAAATGGTTAGATCTTTCTAATAACAGCAACTCCAAGAAGATTATTGATGAGTACGCTGCTGCGATGCAACTGGACAAAAACTGGGATAAGCCGTACTATTATCTGGCGAGGTACTACAACAAGATTCTACATTTGAAAACATCATCCAATCAGGATGTGAATCCAAGGGATTTGGGTGGTAGTTTGGAAAGAAATACTGTTATTTTCTACTCTAAAGCTATTGATTTTAGTGCGAAGTACCTATTTGAGGCTCTGACAAAACTTTTGACTGTTTGGCTAGATTTTGCAGAGGCCATCCAACAGGTTCCAGAAGGTACTAAAGAGCGTCTGAGACTGACAGTCGTTGCCGAACGCCAGAAGAATCTTCAGATTATTCATGACGAGATGAAAAAAAGGGCTGGTTCTTTCCCAAGATACTACTGGTATACTGTGTTTTCGCAGTTGTTATCCAGAATTCTTCACTCCAATAGCACTACTGGTCAGATCATGGCTAGTATCGTACATCGTGTCGTTGATGAATACCCGGCTCAAGCGTTGTGGTCAGTCCTAGCCCAGTACAAATCCACTCAAGAAGAGCGGGCGAAGATGGGAAGAAAATTGTTGGACCTCTTTGCTACATCTGATGGAAAGAACCCTGATTTGCCTAACTCTACCATTCTCTATCAATCCAAAAAACTGTTTAATGCACTTATGGCCGTCTGTAAAAAGGCTGTTCCCAAAAGAGCAACGAGACTGTCTTTGAGAGACGACTTTGACTTCGACTTCAGCATAATGCCGTCTCAGTTAGTCTTACCAATCCAGAAGAACTTTGAGATCACGCTTCCATCATCAGTTGAAAGCCTCAAGACCCACACATGCTTTCCAAACTCCTCAACAGTCACGATTTCAAAGTTTCACGATAGGGTGGACATTCTACACTCCATGCAAAAACCAAGACGTCTGTTTCTTCTGGGATCTAATGGCATTAACTATAGCATCTTGTGTAAACCGAAGGATGACTTGCGTAAAGATGCCAAACTGATGGAATTCACAACTATGGTTGATCGTCTACTGAAAAAGGACTTTGAATCTGAAAGAAGAAAGCTGAATATAACTGGCTACGCTGTGATTCCCTTGAATGAGGATAATGGTATTATAGAATGGGTTAAAGACACAACAACAATGAGAGATATCTTGAATGAAAATTATGCTAATATTGGCATCAAACTTGACGTGGTATTTGTGAAAAAAATTCTTGAAGAGGAAGTTGATGTATCGGAGAAAGCAGATAACTTCAAAAATCAGATCATGAAAAGATATCCACCTGTTTTATTCCAGTGGTTTATCTCGAAGTTCCCAAATCCTGCTACGTGGTATGATGCAAGAAACAATTACACTAGAAGCACCGCTGTTATGTCGATTGTTGGGTATATGCTTGGCTTGGGGGATAGACATGGTGAAAATCTACTGTTCATGTCTAATGGAGGCATCCTTCATGTTGATTTTGATTGTCTTTTTGACAAAGCCAAGCATCTGGCTGTTCCAGAAGTGGTGCCTTTCAGAATGACTAAAAATATGGAGGATGCTATGGGAATCACTGGGGTGGAGGGTTCATTCAAAAAGTCTTGCGAAGTCACATTACAGTTGATCAGAAACAATGAAACTATCCTGATGAATATTTTGGAGAGTTTTTTGCATGATCCAATCATGGATTGGACTCAGAAGAGAAGTGCAAAGAGTAGCACTCCAAAGGCTGCATTGAACACTATTAGGAAAAAAATCAGGGGTATTTTGGATGAAGATGGTCTCGCAATTGGTGTCCAAGGTCAAGTGGAGTATTTGATACAGGAGGCCACTTCAGTGGAGAACCTTTGCCAGATGTATGTGGGCTGGATGGCATTCTACTAGGCTAAGAAGAGGTAACATTAGCATTTATTAATTGCATTTATTAAGATTTTATAACTACTGTAGCGTTTAATACATATTTACTGTATGATAATGTAGGTGTATATATACGCAGCGCATCCATTTATTTACTCTGCCTTCTCCTTATCAGTTGTCATATCCTCATCAGCGTCAGCGTCAATCTCACTATCCTGCTCCTGTGAATTTTCTCCAGTTTGAGTAAGTTCCTTCTCCATAACAATGAAAGGTTCAATCTCTTCAATTAAGCTCTCTGGCTCCTGAAAAGGGAACAGTTCATTATGAGGAATATCCCTAGGTGGAAGCTCTGGGGGCTCTGACAATGTGATGATATTTGGAGCCTCAGACTGTTCCTTACTACCACTGGAGGTTGGTGGAGCCTTCCTGCTAGGTAGACCAGGTGGTTGAAGGATTGGCATATTCTCCCTAGTTGGCAGTTCTGGAGGGATCATTGATATATCAGTATACCCTTGTTTTCTGTCAGGCGTTGCCTTCTCTGTTGCAACTTTAACATTATCTTGAGAAAATTCTTCCACAGGTTTTCTCTTTGGGAACTCGACTTTCTTTGAGGCAGACGGTGAAAGTGACAAGCTGTCTGTATCTGACTTATTACTTGTGGTTTCGTTGCTAATCGAAACCTTCATTTCGGGAACCCGTGATGGCTGATGGCTCTTAGTGTCCTTTTCATCACCATTCGGTTGTTTTGTGTCTAGTCCATACAGGTACTCGGGAGGAAAACTATGCGCTTGTGGTGCTTGCTTCGAGTTATGCCAATCGTTGGACTTGACCTCCTTGAGGTCACTAGTGCTGTCTCTTTGTCTTGGTTTTGGGTTACTTTCATTCGAAGCATTTGATGGTGCTCTTCTCTTCGAAATCATATCAGGTGGCTTGTAGTTTGATTCCGCTGCCTTCGGAGATAACAGCGACGGAGATGACTTGTTCTTATCAGAATACCATTTTCCAATCTTCTTTAACCCGTTAGAGATAGTCTTTTTACCGGAAGAAGCTTCCTCTGTAAGGATTTGCATTGTGCTAGATCTGCTTGGTTTCTCTAGATCGTCTGCTGTTGCTGTACTAACGTACGAGCCGTTTGACAAGAACTGGTCATTAGAAGTTTCCAGATGTGGCTCACTTTTCTTCTTCAGGTTGTTGAACGATGCTCTTGACCTCATTGTATGGTTGTCCCTTAGCGATCCATCATCACTTGGAGTAAAAGCGCGCCCAGCCGCTGCTGTCATCTCAGAGTTGAGTGTATCCATCCCACTGAATGTAACAGCATCATCATCGTCAACAGCATAGTCGTAAAGAAAGTCATCCTTCTCTTGTTGATTGACATAGTGAGTATCAGACTCTTCTTGTGGTCTCATCTTTGTGTCCCAAACACCACCTCTGTAGAATTCGTCAGAAGTGTTGAAAAAACTAATGTCATCCCAGAACGGGAGCACAAGCGAATCCCTCACTGCGCCTCTTAATTTATTCTCAATAACCTTGTTGATCATACTGTAAGAGAACTGGCGTTGCGAGACAACTGGTTCAACAGTGAGATCCATATCCGGCATCTCTTCGAAGGAATACCACAGTCTCGCAGAAGGTGGTGGCTTCACTGCAAGAATCATTGGACCCTCGAGTCTGTTTAAAGTCACAGCCAGTAATAAGCCCACCTCGCGGGCTTTGAAAGCTCCACCAAGGTTAATACTAGCAGTGGTAGAAACCTGCAATGATATTTTCCCTTTATAAAGGAAATTGAAGCCCACTCTTGTTGAGCCATCTGGATTTAATTCAATGAGCTTAGGAGAGCTAATGAAAGGCGCAGAATCGCCAATATCGATCTTTTTGATCTGGAAATCGTCGAGGAATCCCGGTTTGTTGATCTTATCCAACTTCTTCAACAACCTGTTTCTAATCATCATTTCAAAGTACTTAGTTTGTTGCAAGCTCAAAAATACTCTTCCAACAATAGCATTGAGCCAACGTGTTTGCAACTGCCCTTCAGAAGAGTGAAGAGTTTGAATCAACGAAATGATATCAGCAGTTTTGAAATGCAATGGGTTTGCATAGACAGTTGGTTCCATCTTGTCAAACTCGTTACCCGACAGCTCAAACACATCCCTCTTTGTAGCTTTTATTAAATCAAAGTACCAGTCCTCTTTGTCATAGTTGGTGTCTGGGTAGATGAAAAGTCCCATATGCTTAGGTGGCAACGTCCCACTTTCCAAGATGTCGACCGTGGACTCTGTGCCCTGGTCTTGGCTCAAAGCTGCTGAAGACGTTTTCGGTGGTGGATCTGATCTTCTTCTCGGAAACTTCTTCAAGACACAGATGGCACTCTTTTTTGTAAACAACTCAGCATCTATCAAGTCTCTTGGCCAGATGGTCACAATGTTCTTGGAAAGAACGATGACGTGTTGGACATCTTTTTTGCTCTCATCCTTGTAGAGGAAGAGATTCCCATGTCTCAACACACCATAGTATCTGTTCTTACGGCGCACAGTTTTAGATACTGCCTGGTTTGGGTTTGCCGGTTTGACAGGTGGATCTTGTGATTCTCCCGATTCCTGGTTGTTATTACTGCTATTATTGATGTCCAGCTTCTTTGATGCAGTGTTCTTTACCAGCTTATACAATGTGGTGTATGCTGACTTGTTTTCAGGATTCTTCTCCTCCAATTGCTTGTCACTTGCATTGCTGATGAAAGGGTGGTACTCCCTTGTAACAGTTAGCCATCCGGCTCTAAAGGCATTGACACCAGCTGTTTGCTTTTCCTCAATCTCAGTAAGTTTTAAAGCCTGATACTCGTCCAAGGCAAAATCAGACAAGTCATCATCTTGAATGTCTTCGCCGTGGTTCCTTTTCTTCATCTTCTTGTTGGGCTGTGCCACAAAGAGAAAGTACAACACACCCAAAGCCACAAGAGGCGGCAAAGTTAGACCTCCTAAAAGGTAGCCAATAATAATTGCCTTCCAGCCCATGTGAGACAAATGGTTCAGTATGTACAAACAGATACGATTGGCTGTATTGTCTTGTTTTAGTTGGGTTTTTGCCGTTGGGGTGTTCTCTACATTAATGACGTATTCCTTTTAGGCTAGCTATAAGATTTCCGGCCAGTGATTGTTCACCGGAATTGAACTTGATGTAACCATGTAACCATACCCCCAAAGCTTTATTCTGTACAGTACATAGGACAAGCTGAATCAAATCACGTCATTAGGTGTACAAGAAGTGTAGATAAAACACACGCACACACACACAATAAAAAATAAAAGAAACGAGTCATAACGCCTTTCCTTTTAATGCACTCAACCCAAACCAAACTGCTTCATCATGTTCTGAACTTGTGGGTTGTTCATCATCTGGCTCATGTCAGGCATCCCTCCACCGCCCATCATCTTCATCATTTCACTCATATCTGGCATACCACCACCACCCATCATCTTCATCATCTCACCCATGTCTGGCATACCACCACCACCACCCATTCCTTGCAACATCTTACTCATGGCTGGGTTATTTTGCATATCTTGCATTCCTCTCTGCATATGAGCAGCAGATGGTCTCATGGCACCAGGTCCAGTAACACCAGACTTCTGTGCATCCATCATACTCTTGGATTTCTGAGCTATTGAGGCCATCATACGCTGTTGCATCAGAATCATCTCAACATCGGTGACAGAGGTTCCTGATCCTCTTGCAACTCTAACAATTCTGCTTGGCTCCTCAATAAAAATATAACCATCACTGTCCAGCTCCTTCTTAGTCATTGAGTCCATAACATACACCATGCTTTTCATTCTTTTCGATGCTTCGTCAGTCCCCACCTGGTTCAGCATGTCACCCATACCCGGAAGCATACCAGCAATCTGTGAAAGTGGGCCCATCTTCATAATATTCTGCATTTGCTTCTGAAAGTCATTAAGTGTGAACTTACCCTCTTGAAAGTTTTTCATTGTGTCCTTGTTGTCTAGGTCAAGAGATTGAACGTGCTCCATGAATCCTTGAATGTCACCAATACCAAGAAGTTTGGAGATGAAACTTCTTGGAGAAAAAGTCTCAAAGTCTTGAACGTGTTCACCAGTACCGATGAAAACAATTGGAGTCTTCGTGGCAGCAACTGCAGAGATGGCACCACCACCCTTCGCATGGCCATCCAACTTGGTCAATATTATGGACCCAAAGTTTGAGCTTTCTTTGAAGGCCTTCGATTGTGACTCCGCAGCTTGACCAATGGAAGCATCGAGCACCATGATGGTCTGGTTTGGGTTCACAGCTTCACCAATTTCAACCATCTCCTGGAACAAATCCTCCTCCTGTCTATGTCTTCCAGAGGTATCCACAATGATGATATCAAACTTCTCCTTTCTGAACTTGTCAACACCATCCTTTGACACCTTGACTGGGTTAGTCTCAGTGTATGAACCGTAGTATGGAATTCTGGCCTTTGTAGCATTCTGCTTCAACTGGTCGAAGGCACCAGCTCTGAAAGTGTCCGCACACACCATACCAACCTTGAATCCACGTCTCTGGTAAAAGACAGCCAGTTTAGTACAGGACGTGGTCTTACCGGCACCTTGCAAACCAACAAACATAATGACATTGGTCTTGCCCTTCTTTGGCTTGAATGGCTCAGTCTCAGTGTCAACAAGTGCACATAGCTCGTCAAAAACCACTTTCTGTACTATTCTCCGCTTGTTGGCAGTGTTGGCATTTGCACTCTGATCTTCATCAATCTTGCTCTTGATATCCTTTCTCAACTTGGCAACGAGTTTGATGTTCACATCAGATTCGAGCAGTGCATTGCAAATCTCCTTAAGCATCACATCGATGGCACTTTCGGAGATATCCGAGGACTTCACAGCACTCTGGATGGCACCGTTAATGCGCTTACCCAAGTCAGCGAGCACCATTATTGCGATCTCAAGTTTGTGTGATTTATATGCCTTGGTCCTACGCCAATCAGTTTCACTACTACCATGTTTGTTTTTGTCGATGATGGGAAAAAGCTCAGCTGGTCAGCTGTTACCCTGCTTCTAATAAAGATTACGTAATTGATGACTCATCGATAGTTGATTTAGAGAAGATTGGCGCGGAAGGTGTTGGACCTGTGCCAATCAGTCAAAGCACATCCAGCGCCTAATTGCCACTCAAGGAATGGACTTCTTTCTGTCAAGGACTGATTCAAAAATCACATCTGCCAGTGTTAAGTACTTTGCTATCTTTGATCCGAGTCTGGCGAATGAAGATGACGATTCTAATGACAGCTCTGAACAACTCTTGGTCTACCTCCCCACAGAAGACGATGTGGATATGAACACAAAGATAAGGAGAATCGGGCTCATATCAGGTATGAATGAGTTTTGCCTGGGTTTCAATAAGGGCGCCCAACACAACCCAATGCAGTGCGTTGAGCTCGACGACAGCAGAATATTTCTTGAGAAGTTTGAAGACCGTTACAGCTTTGTTCTTGCTGTTAGTCTGACCAAAGTGGAAGAAGATGATGGCACGACAGTAACATATGATAAATCGGTTCCAATGAGGTTTTACTTGGACTTGATTGTTGAAGGATACAATGAATTCAGGCTGCATAATGGCACGATTGAATCACTTCACGAGACGATGAAGAGAGATGAGTTTGTGAACTATTTGGAACGCTGGTGGAGCGTTTGGTACAGCAACTACCAGTTAGAGCTTACCGAGGATGGTTTCATGAAGCAATACGAACAGTTTTACCATAAATCCAGCTTGAAACTGGATAGCGAGGTGAAATATAGTGTTGACAAGATTCATGAATACTCACAGTTCAGAGAGCTATTGGTTTGGAATAGCGAAGGCTCTGATAGCTTTGGACTGGTCTACGAACACTTCAAAACACTGGACCGTGAACCCAAAACTCGGCTCTTGAAGTGGTTGGAGTTGACTTCCTACTATGGCATTAGCACTGACACACTCATTGCAAGTAACATCAACAAAAATCAACCTCCTGCTGAACCAGAGCAGATTGGCCCCCAATATGTCTCAGATATTGTTTATGATCCTTTTAAGCTGATGCTTGAAACAATCACTGATGTTTCCAAGAAGACGGGGATCACTACTGGTGTCAACTACGGTGTAAAAACAATGACAAGTGGCCTGAGTGCGGTCAATAGTTATCTTCCTTTACCATGGGGGTCAACAACACCTGCTGTCCAGGAGATCCAGCCACAAAGTACATCCAGCACAACAGTGATGCCATCTTTGTCACGATCACAGACAACAAACTCTGCGTCATTCCTGGTCGGTAAGATTAACGAGACATCAATTTCTTACAAAAACCTGTATCTCAGATTTCAAGATGATGACAGAGAAACACTGCATAGATTAGTGATATACCAATATCAAAAACATTTGATTTTACTGATTTATACATTTAACGCTAACCAGCTCAATGAATCCAGTCATTATGACACATTGAACGACATGCTGACTAAACTCAGCAAAGTTCATCTTCCAAAGCTAAATGGTGAAAATCGCAAAAAGAAGATACCATTCTATTACATCGGAGTTGATTCTGTGAATAGAACCATTGAGTCCAGCCTTCCTTATATTCCAAGAGCAGATCTCCCCGACCTCTCAGACCATAGCTCTGAGGACCACAAATATGATGATCTGTCTATCAACAAGGCTAAATGTCAGCTAATCCACAAAGAATTGACTATGGTTTTCAGCAATGTCCACACAAGTGGAGTAAAAGAGAGACTAAACATTACCAGAAATGGATGGTGGGTGTACAACGTTAATAGTGGGTTCAAGAGCGTGTTCATCTTGAAGAAACTCAAAAAAGCACCAGGAAGTATGTCACAGACGTCTGGTCTGCTTGACATATCTGCTAATGTCCATGATATCTTAGGAAAAGAGGCTAATGACTGGATTAATAATTATATTAGCGGTTACTGATAATAGTACAAAGCAGGTGTGTAGGATGGGGTAAAGAAGAAAATGAGCTTATGTCTATCATTATTATAAATCCATTGATTTGGACTGATCCTGTAATTGAATGCCTTCAATTGATGTGATCTTCAAGAAATCAATATGACTGCCAATAAATTCACACAGTTCAATTCTGCTAATCTGGTTAAAATACTTCAATGATATGTTTAAGTCACAAAGGAGGAACTTCATCCTCTTAAATTGGACCATCTCAAAATCAAAGTAATCATCATCGTACTTATTGTCTTCGTCCATGGGAAGTTTTGGGAGAAATTTGGGAATATCTCCATACATTCTAACATGGTTACCCTCTTGGTCAATCAATTTCTTTTCAGTAAGGAGTAAGTATGGGTTCAACTTTGGATAATTGGCATGCACTGTGAAGACTGACGCAGCTCTGGTGTCGAAATCTTTGAACTTCTGTGCACCATCCAAATCAGGACTCAGCTTCAAGAACTTCTGGAATTGGTTATAGTCCTCAATTGGGTTTCTCTGACCCATAGAGACACCATGGAATTTACCCTCCTTTGTGTCGAACCACCCAAAGGATTGCACCTCAGATTTGACTTGATAGAAGGTCTCCTCACCTCTGACTGCAGCAGCAATGAATGTGTCCTTGTCGCCCTCTCCCGAGTTACCCTGTGTCAACAAGTCGTAGAATATCTTAGGGCCGTATATGTTGTAGAATAACGAGAGAACCAGTGTCTTGATATGAGTCTTCTTGTTGATCATCAGCTGCCCCGATTCAGAAGAAATATCAGGAATAGCACCTTTCAGATCATGGTACTTCGCATCATTGACACTTTCCAGCTTCTTCGGTTGTAACAATGGCCACTTTCCCTCCCTCACTTGTAGAGTTTCATCCACCTTTTGACCAACAATGTCATAAAAGTATGGAGATGTCGTTCTTTCCCAATAGTCGGGCCATATCAGCATGCCTGTCTCTTCATAAGGCTCACTTTCAAAAAACTCTTTTGGATCACAGACTATAATATTATCAGAATCAACAAGGAACACGTCTTGGAAACTGGATGCAATCAACGCAAGCGACTTGTACTGATATCCAGAGAAAGTCATATTGCTCATCACATTTGGTCCCAGAACGTTATAGAGCAAAACACATCTGGCGTTGAGCGCAGGTAGAAGATCCTCGCAGAGATCGTGCTCGTACTCTTCTTCAGTTGGGATTATTACTTCAATTGGTAACTTAGAGCCAAACGATCTGATTGATCTGATGGACAGAATGGACAGCCACGAGTACTTGTCGCCTCCAATCAAAACAATACCCTCTCCCTTGTACAAACCGGATGGGAAAGTCTCAGGGATTTTGTCGTAGATCTCTTGGTGAATAGCACGCAGCGTGACAAGATCGCTCTGCGGGATGTCCATATACCCTTGGAGTTTCTCCTTGTTCCAGAACGCAGTATCTCTTTGCCATTCTGTTCGGTCTAGAAAATGGTGTTCAGGCATAATGTCTCTCTTTGACTCCATCAAGAGCATCAAGTCCTCGTAAAAGTTCTGAAATTTCTTGTTGAACTCATCCTCGTACTTCTCGTGTGCCCTTACGCTGTCTTTGAACTTCTTCGAGTCGCTGATGTCGATGTTCGAGTTAGTGTACTCTTTGAGGAACTCAGCTGCATCTCCGCTGTCGTAAAAGTAATCCTGGATGTCTTTTGATATGGTCTGAAGTGATTCTTGTGTCGCATTGGGGATCGATGTGATCGAGTAGAGGAAGCCCGCAAGCACCAGCACTAGAATCAGTAATCGTCTAGCTCTTGGAGTAATGAAACCAAACATCCGAGCGCTACTGTTATGATTGTGGTTGGCTGTTGAAGCAACAGCTGTTTGATAGACCGGGTGGCTTCTGTGAACGCGTGTGGCGCTGATAATCTTCCGTATGTGATTTTTTTTAAGATTGTTTTGTTGGTGATGGTAGTGTGAAAAATAAAAAAGTTCGCGTTCTGCGTCTAAACCCCTTGCTCACACACAACCTGCAAGGAGGTCTTTAAAATGGCTACAAACGTTAACAAACAGTATTCCAGAGTACCAGGAGTATATACCATAGAAGCCTAATATCTAATGGCAACTACAGAGAAGTTTGTTCCGTTACCCAGTTCCTTCTTGTCGAACTGTGGTGCGAGCGAAAGCTGAAGCTGGACCTCTCTTGAGCATGTCAGGGCTATCAATGAACCTGATAGCCTCGCGTTTGCTGTAGCTAGTATTGATCTCCGTTTTGATCTCGGCAGAATTTTTACTTCTCCCAAGTTAGCGGAGTCAGGCTGGAGGGGCGAGGCACTGAGATGGTCGATTGAGAAGGCGATGGCCATTTGAATAGCAAGAAAGGCGATGAAGAAGGCTCTTGAAGAAGTGAAGATAATTTCTGCTTCTCAAGCTAATAAGTGCAGAGAGAGATAGGATGACGGGAATCTGTCAATTTCTTCCCTATTTATACATCATGTTGTCGATGCAAGAGGGGCTTTAACTCAGCATGATATCAAAGCATATTATACCCCCTTTTTTTACTTTTTCTTCATGAAGTCTCGAAGCAAAGACTCTGAAATCAGTGAAGTTATTGGGTTTCTACTTAGCCTCTCGAGCATACTGAAAGTATTGTTGGTGTATTTGTCAGTGTAGGGTGGGAGGCGAAGTATCATGGGTCTAAACCTAAAGCTTCTCTCTGAGATCTGGACCCTTCAACATATGGCAAAGGGTAACTCAAGGAGCTCACTCTAACAGCATGTCTGTTCTCTTTAGAACCCAAGTAATCGTTAACAGGAGCATGCTGAGAGATTCTGTTGTCCCAAATGGCAGAGGCACCGAGAAGGCTGTCCTGGCCATTTTGCCAATTGAAACGGACTTGAATGTCCAAGTTTGAGCTGTAGAGCTCAAACAGGTACTTTAGTAGCAGGTCACTCTCTTGTGGCTCCAAGCCAACGATACGAACTGTCGATTCAGGAGAGATGTTGAGGGATTTCCAACCGGTGACTGGATGTGTCACCACAAGGGGGTGCTCTCTGTACATGAAGTCTGCACCAGCCAGCAAGTTCTTGCGGTTCAAGTACCTGTGACTCGATCTTTGCACAACCTTCTTACCATCAAGAAACTCTCTGAGAGCAGGCGAGAGCTTGTCGTATACACCATAGCCAGATACCCAGTAGGTGTCCCCACCAGTGCTTGGAATTGCATCTATGTGCAAGTGGGTGATACCGGCTGGGTTCACTTCATGCACTAAATCAGTGTGTAGTCCAGTGAAGAAACCCCTTGTGTAGGTGGTTTCCTGTTTTCTCTTGTTGAACTTTGCCCACACTACAGTGGATCCAGGTAACCCAGGTACATGAGCAGCCATTGGATGGACTTCGACGTTGTTTGAGGAGTAAAACTCGCCAATCTCCAGTTGCTTCTGTGGAGACAAGTCTTGGTTTCTGAAGAAGACAACGACTCTCTCAGACACCAACAGGGCCAACTCGTCTAGTTCTTGCTCATTCAAGTCTTGCAATTGAACACCAACAAGCTCTGTACCAATGTACTTAGTCAAGTGCTTCACCTCTTTGGCTTTAGCAAACAGAGCCTTCTTCTCCCTATCAGCATTAACACCATGGTCAACGTACTTCTCATTGGGTTGATCACGGATTTTGTAGGCCTCATCCAAGTACAGTGGGATCTCAGCAGGACGCTCAGGGTACCCTTTAGACAAGTCGATACCCCAACGCTCTAGACGGGCCCTTGTCGTAGCTGGAAGGTGCTCGGAGTAGTCATCAGCAAATCCGGCATTATAGCCTTCGTTAGGGTTCTTGAGCTGGACCGGGATCGTTGTGGCAGTGGCGGTGGCAGACGGCATTAGCAATGATATCTGAATAGAATAAATTGTGAAACTTCTTTTCTGGCAGCACTAGGCCTTTATAGTGATCTACAATAGTGGCTTTCAGTCCGGGTGTAATGTGGGCCAAAGTTACGCCTCCACAGTTTCGAGCCCAGGCTATCGTAACCAATCGGGCGAAAAAGCGGATATCAATAAAAGAAAGAAGTGACACAATCTTCGCGGTATCGGGATTTGGTTATGTGTGTTTCGCCTTTCCTTGCTGAAAAGGCTGAGGGTAAAACAAGTGGCTCTTAGGGAATCCGTATTGGTACTTAAGGTGGACAGGTAACACATAATTTGGTCTCAGCATGTTCAACGTTCCCTATTCCATCATCGAGCCTCGAATGAGCAAGGAGCCCACTTTCGGAAGACCACTACGAGAAATGTACTTTGGCCATGTTGATAGCGAAGCCCTTCTCGTTAACAATGGGAGCTTTGGATTGGCTCCTGAGAAAGTCCTTGAAGCCAGCTACGAAAATACTTTGAGAGATGCCACTTGGCCTGACCGGTACCGGAAGTTCAACTACCGTTACGAGTATGACGAGGCAACGAAGATAGTTGCTGATGTCATTCACACGAGCCATACTAACGTCGCACTTGGCTTTAACGTCACCACATTGATAAATGCAGTTCTCAGATCCTGGAGTTGGAAACCCACAGATAAGATTCTGGTGACAAACAACACGTACCCAGCGATTGTTAAGACTGCAAAGTTTGTCGCAAAGCAGTTTGGCTTCGAAGTCGTGGAGCTTGTACTGAACTATCCTCTCTCAGACCAGCAGGTTCTGGATATATATAGCAAGGCTTACAAAGACCACAAAAATATCACACTCTCCATCATTGACACAATCTCCTCTAAGCCGGGAGTGAAGTTACCGTACGAGAGGTTGGTTCATCAGGCGAAACATTTTGGTGCACTCACACTCGTTGATGCTGCTCATGGAATCGGCCTCATTGACCTGAACTTAGATGAACTTGAGCCAGATTTCCTCACGAGCGACTTGTACAAGTGGTACTTTGCCTCTCGTGGCTCTGCATTCATATATGTCCACCCGAAGCATCATAGGTTTGTTCACTCTCTGCCGATCTCGCACTTCTACATTGATAGTGATGAGGAATTGCCTGAAGAGAGAGAAAAAACAAGATTTGTTGACGGTTTCAACTTCATCGGTGCAAGACATATCGGAGAACTGATCACAGTCAAAGCTGCGTCTAAGTTTATTGAGGAGGTTGGTGGAATAGATCGAATCCGGCAATGGAACTTGAAACTAGCCAGGGAAATTGGCGATGCAGTTGCAGCTCTTTGGGCAACAAAAGTGTTGGAGAACGATGAAGGCACCTTATTGACCGCCTTGGTGAGTGTCGAGTATCCAGTCAAGGATGGCGTTGTTATTAAAGAGCACGATTGGGAAACATTTGACATTTACAAACAGATCAGAGAGTCTGTTGAAAAGAAGCTTATTCAGGAGCAAAAGACCACAGCACCAATCTTCTTCCATAATGGAAAGATCTGGGTCAGGTTCAGTTCTCAGATTTACTCAGAGCTAGACGATTATATTGAAGCTGCGAAGAGAATTGAACAAGGCGTTGATGAATTCCTCGCCAGTGAATCGTACAGAAGAATCATACGAGTCTGAGGTAAAGTTAGATGAAACTACCATTGACCGCACTCTTGACCAAGAACAAATGTTTAGTTTAAGTGATTTTACATAGTACATCCGTCTGGAAAAGATAGTGACATTGAGGTATTATACACATGTTCTATGGGTGTGTGCGTTCACGAACCACTAGGTTAAACTGTTAGTAAATCGTTTTAACAAGAGACAAATCCCCAAGTGTTGCTCCAAAACTGAAACCATTCTGTTATGAAAACATCAGAATCATTAAATCAGTATTTTTGTTTGGTCGTCATAAGAAGTCGGACAGTGTGAATATAAAAAAAGATCATCACAGAAAGAGAATGGTTTATAATGTGCAACACGGATAGAGATACTCTAAAAAGGCAAACTCACTCTTTGGATCTGTTAGTAAGGATAATCACTCGTCACAGCGCATCACAGCACAAGTCTCTAAAATTGCTAAGATCATTCGCATTCTTGTAATGTCAGTTAGAGACCGTTCATCAATCTCGATCCACCAGTGTCCTAATTTGTACACAAAGAACACCGTTACCTTCGAAAGGTGGTGGATCAAGCACCATATGTCCGCCCGGTCGATATGAATCCTCATCCAAAGCAATCAATTGATCGAATGCAACCAAAGCCATTGTGCTGTGAATGTTCAAGCTGTAGTCTTCTTCGAAAGACACGAACTGAGAAGATGTTAGAAGGGATTCTATTAAAATCAAACACCCAAACTATATGGAAAGTATGTAGAATGTATCTGCGTCTTGAAGAAGTAGCTCATACAAGGCTGAAACTTAACGATAGTGCAATTGTCGACATATGGTTATTCAGGTGGAACCAGTGAAACTGAAATGCAAATAATCACTGCGACTTCTTCACACGCACACAAAAAAAACACACAACATTTTCTGTTAGATTGTAGAATGAGTGCAACATACCCTTTTATTCCAATGAACTAGAACACCACCAAACGAAATCTCGATATCATTTGACGGTCTTCTTCTTTTTCTTCTTCTTCTCTGTGCTGTTGGTGCAACATGAAAAGAAATGGAAAAATTTTTCTTATAGCTTCTCTTTTTCTTTCTAGCTCTTTGAAAACCGAGGGCAGGTCGGAAAGTCACGTGCTAAACCTGGATTTCTTAGGGTTTCATTTCTGGTAGAAGCACTCGTCTTGCCAAACCCACAACACCACTCGCTATAACTGGAAGGTTGATTTCTTAGAGAGTTCTGTTCTTCCCACCAGTGGTACTCACGTCTAGTATGCCCGGGTCAGTCTTTGTGCCACCCCTGAACTTTTCGCTGGTTGAGGAGGGAATCTATAGATCGGGCCACCCAGTGCCCGTTAACTTCACGTACCTCAAACGCCTAAATCTCAAGACAGTGATATACCTTGGAGATAAAGAGGACAACTTCGAGTACTACAAGTTCCTTGAAGACGAAGGAATCAGTTTCAGGTACATCAAGATGAAATCATCGGAGGAGCCATTCATCATGAATGATCCACAAGCAATTCTGGCTGCATTGGAGCTGGTTGCCAACCGTGCCAACTATCCAGTCTTGGTCCATTCAAATAAGGGGAAGCACAGGATTGGTGTTCTTGTTGGGATCATGAGGAAGCTGCTACAGGGATGGAGCATGACTGGGATCTTCAGCGAGTATGATAAGTTTGCTGGTGGCAAAGGCGATAGTGATATTGAGTTCATTGAGATTTTTGAAGAAACGTTGATGGTTGATGTGGACAAGCTTCCCAAGTTTGTGAGGACAGGCTCACGGAGCTGAAAAGAGTACTACAACTAACTGCTAGATGCAACGACCGTTTTCGACGGCTGATGCTCATACTCTTCGAAACCCAATCTTGATCATGATGGCGCTCAATAGTTGCAACTCCGTTTTACCCAATTCTTGTTCAGTAGTGCTAGAAATACACAGCCCTTCCGCACTAGTACCACAGCGTCTGATCCCTCGATCGCCAGACCAATGATGTGTGGCTGGCGAATAACCTATTCTAGAATCATGGCTCTCCAATGGCACCGCAGATTTTCGTCAACCCACCAGGTGAACCCCAAAGTATTCATTTCAAGAGTGCCTCTGCATTTCTTGATCTTCTGATTTGCTTTGGGTGACTAGTTCATCAAGATGCACCATAGCTTTTAAAGACCTTGGTGGGGTGGGCAAGCACACCGAGTAATACCAGCACCTTACTGGCCAGATGTACCAGAGTATACTACTAGCATCTCTCACTGTCTAACTTGCCAGCCTCACGACATGATGAGTCCTGACGCAGTTCCAAGGAAGCTTGAAGGAGCATATTCCAACGGGTGACCTCTCTGCTTGTCCAAATGGCAACACAGGTCATATCAAATTTGTTAAAATGAGTGAGTATACCAGGCCAAAAGGTGTAGTACTGTCCAATCCTGGCTTTTGTCTCTCAGGTGTTCACTCTGTGTTTCCCCCATACAAAATAGGGATCCGCCTTGGCAGCTCGAGGTCATGCAATTGATCTCAAGATTATGTCTGGATTTTGAGCGGGATATACTTGCCAGAACTGATAGCGTACTATTCTATCCATGAGAGATAAGCTTTACCTTAGCGATGGATGTACCAATGGTTGGTGGAGACCTCTCCAAAAATCGGTGCTAGGCAATAAGACACTGGTGCTTTTTCCATTACACAAGCACAGACTTGTATCTTGAGTTGTAGAACATGTCAATGTCAAGCGTGTCCAATGGAATGTCTATCCCAAGAGGCATAGGACACCTAGAGGTACACAATAGGAACAGGAAAAGCAACCGAAACCGGGACCGACACACACACACACACTGAGAGAAATGAGAACCCTGACCACAACTCCCCTACTACTGCCCACCAGCACTGCCAACCTTGCTAACTCTGCCTATTATAGTTTGGCCTTCGACCGAGCACACTTGTTATGTGTGGCCGTACCATAAATAGCACGTGACTTTATGCACGAAATGCACCACGTGCATGATTACATAACACTTCGAGACACCCATCGAAGCTGAAGTTCCCAAACTCAAGCAGTGGCTGGCTAAATCGCTGTTGCTCTTGTCGTTGTCTCGGGTGTCCAGTAACAATCGAGTTGCGGGGCACCAAGACTTGCATATTTTTGTGACTGGAAGTCGGCCTACCACGAGTGACAATTGAAGCATTCTGTACAGATTCTGTGCAGCCTTCTGAGATCTGCGTGTGGATCGCGGGTAACACAGCACACATGTGCTATTTATAAGACGACCGCAGCTGGTCTCCCAATATGGACACCACACACGTCCACATTCCAGTGCTCCAGCTACTTATTTACTCACACCGTCTCTATTTTTAAAAAGCGAAAGGCTGAAGGTGGCTGCGAGCACAATGTGGTCACGGAGCTACGGCGCCTATGCAGCGATGGCGTCAGTTGGGTTTGTGTGTGAGGCAGGACATGATCAGATCTCTCCCGAACCACAGTTTGCCGTACTTGTGCACCGACCGATCAATACCACCCCGGGCACAAACCCGACTCCTGACAGACACTGGGCGAGTGATGAACGAATGGCCAGATCCAAAAGCGTTCTTCCTCTGCAAGACTCAGCAGCTGCAATCTACCTGCTACCGCTCTGCCTTTGGAAAGCAAAGCCAGGCCCCAAACCCCAAGCCCAGTCACGCCCGCGCGCTGGCGCAGATGCCTACATGGCACTAAATTCGAGACAAAATCTCTGTCCCGAGCAATTTAAGTCCCGGCCAAGTAAGGTACCTGCGTTTGACAATTCCGGACAATGCCACGTGCCCACATAAGAAATGCATGGACATACTCACACCTAGCAACGGTTGCTTGCTTTACGCTGCGCTGTTTGGGTCCCCTCTGTTTGAGAGCATTGTTAGTTTCCTCACGCTGAAGCCCGTGTTACTTTCAACATTGTCCTCTGGCCTCGATCGACCGGATCTCGTGCCAAAAACACTGCGGTCACCGTAACCTTAATTGCCTCTTTTCTTAATTTTTTTTTTTTTTTTTCTCGCATGCTCCACCCACAGAAAAGGTTCTGGACCCAGGGAAGAGAAGAATTTATCGACCAATCTCCTTCAAGTTCGTTCGAGCTGCAGTTCTTGTTATTGTTCTTTGTTAATCTTTTTGTTACTGCTGTTGTTTTCATTGTTGTTTTTGTCATTGTCGTTGCTGCTGCTGTTGTCGAAAGAAAGAGAGTGAGTGTTCGTATTGATGCCTGCCCAAGCCTTCAACGTGCGCCAGCTGGTAGCTCAGCTCCTTCGTACCTTAAAGCGCACAAACAAGCTTATCCTGGGTCTATTTGTGTTGACAGCCTCGCTCTGGCTGCTTACTTTCAGTAGTGCTGGAAGCAGGCTGGCGAAGTCGTTCCAGGGCACAGACGATGCACAGCTATTCTTCTCGACCACTGTGAAGACGAAGAGGCCACCGCAGACGTTCAAACAACAGGAAAAACAGGCTAAAGACGTTATCGGTCACCTCAGGGCCACTGAACAGCTCGACGCTAGACAGGTGATATTTGCAGATGAATCGAACTCTGAAGACGGACTCGAGCTGCTTGACTTTGACCGTTCGAACATCAAGTACATCTATCCAGAAGTGATTGACACTGTGTATAACCTCACGGACAAGGATTCTGTTGACTGGAGTCGCTACGCCTATGTGCTCTACGCGACTTCCAAGCCACACATGTGCAATACCCTCATGATTTTTGCGGAGCTAAGGAAATTCAACACCAGAGCTCAGCTCGTGGTGCTGGTGAAGCAGGAGTTTCTGACCCAACCTGATGAGTTCCCATATGAGTACAAGACCTTGAATGAGTTTGCTCAGAAGAACAATGTCATTCTGAAACCAACTGAGGTTATTCAAATCGGTGGTGACTCTGTCAACATTTGGCTGTCCTCGTACACCAAGCTGATGGTTTTCAAAGAGACTCAGTACGACAGGATCATTTACATGGACTCAGACGCTCTGTTGCTAAAGGACAACCTAGACGAGCTGTTTTTCCTACCTCCTTGCAAAATGGCTGTGTCAACAGCGTACTGGCACACCCGAAGAAAGTTCAACGAAATGGGCAAGGAAAAGATTATGCAGGAGTATCCTCCTGAAGTCTTTGGGTTCAAGCCAATGACTGTCAAGAAGCGCGCGAACAAACTGGCCAAGTTTGTACAGGATAACATTTTGGCCTATGTCGACCCATCGACCAAGAAACTGCCCGCTGTTTCACAGGACCTTGAGTCCGCCTCGGTGGCAAATCTGAAAGCTCATGTGAACAAAAAAAACTTCTACACCAACTTGTACAACAGGCTTCCCTCCTATCCAACACTGAAGCAGTTTGATCTGACAAACATTATCATGGTTATTGAGCCAACAGAGGAGCTCTTCGAGAGGGTTGTCAAGGCCATGGCTGAGAAGAAGAAGGATGAGTACGACATGGAATTGGTCCAATACCACTTGTTTGAGTTCTTTGACATTCTATCCAGACAGAATCAACTATCAAAGGCAAACTTTCCAGAATATCCGTTTGCCAAAAGATACCAGGAATCTCCAGAGTTTCTAATTCTTCCTCATCAAGTCTACGGCACAATCTCTCAACAGCTCAATATTGAAGGGTCACATTATTCATACATGGCTGATGCCCATGAACAGGTTTTTTCCCATCTGCGTCTTCCAACTGAGTCCAACAAGAAGGCATACTATGATATTGACGGCATGACCACTGCGGGCGACATCATGCACAAGCAGATGAAATACTTCCACTTCTCAGATGCTCCTATTCCTAAGCCATGGTTCCACCAAAAACCTGAAAAAGGATACATGGGTTCCAGACGCCGTTGCTCCACACATCCAGACTGGTCCTCTGAGACGGAAGGTTTAGTTAAGCCTAAATACAAGACTGACGACTGCACTGCCGGAGACCATTGGGAGCAGATCCACAAAACGTTTAAGCAAACGAGAAAGGAAGTTTGTGGACTGGATTTGGTGGAGACAGACGAGGATACATATTACAGAGTCATTAACTAATACATTTCAATTCGTTTGATTACCTGACCGTCGCTCCACCCCCTTTTTTTTTTTTTTCTTGCAAACCTCTCTACTATAAATAAAATTCGCGAATTCTATATCTTCCCACAAATCAAAACAAAACAAAAACCCACAAAATTTTTTGAAACAGATCAGCTTCTCACAACTTGATCTGACCCCAACTTTCGTTTTGAAGAAAGGCCCAGTGTGTTTCTGTCGAGCTTGTGCATCCGTTCTTTCTCTTCTTCCTCTACCTACACTTGCTCCCTCCTGTTGAGTTGCATCAGAGTTCGTTCAGGACCCATTCACACTTCCAGACCTGCTATTTTTAGCTCCTTATAATGTCCACGACACTGAAGATGCCCACTATTGGGGCCGTCAACTCTCCAAAGACCACCACGACTTTGGCACCAACACAGACTACCGAGACTGGGACGACAACCGGAACCGGTGGCCTTAACCTGCCAAAACTGACGACGGCGACATCTGGTGGTGCCGGGTTGAACCTGCCTAAATTATCAACTAGTGCGCCAGGTGCTAACGCCCCTACAGAGACAAGCACCTGGGCTACGCCTGTTATCACACCTCCTTCTGCACAGGATAATCCGAACATCTGGAGATCAAGTGCGCCTTCTGGGTTGGTATTTATCGTTGTTGGATCTATTGCCGGTTTTTTCATCTTGATCTTCTTGATCTTCTTGCTCGTGAGACGCTGGATGGCAAAAAAGAACGCCCAGAGCTCATTTGTTTTGTTGGATTCGTCATCTGCGTCCACCGACGATGAGGAGAAGTTCAGTCCATTCTATTCGACACTGTCGTCCTCAAGCAACCACCTGCTGAAGTCCAACTCAAACGTGGTAAACAAAATCCCACTGCTGTATCATAATGAGAGAGGGATGAACTCCAACGGAGATTTTTCTGACTCTGTGAGGAATAACGAAACCAATCTGTACTCCACTTTGAATGATGCTCCAGATTTGGCTGCAAAGAGAAGATCATCAATGTTTTTGTCTCCAACTGCTGAAGTCATGATCTATAACAAGAAAGCCAATCACCATCAGCGAGTGGTGGGCTCTGTGACAAATCTTTCATCCACCTATACACCAGAAGATTCAACATACGGTGGTTCGACTGCTGCTGGAAACAGCCACGCCCATTCCAATTCGTATGACAACTACCCTGATGTTTCACTCAATAATGATGGTTCTGTTGCCGCTTCTTCCACAAGAGGCGCTAATAGAACAGCCAAGAAGACTGTTCCAAGTGCATATTTAGAGAGTATGTTTGATGACGATGCATGAATGTTCTTGTGGTGGTGGGTGATTTTGGGTTTCATATTTATTAGAGTAAAAGGAGTATACGCTTTTTGATTTCAAAGTACACGTACAATACATGAACCATACAATACAAGGGCTAAAATTAGGAGGCATGCACAACCGCATGAGTGAAACCAGCAACATCAACAAAATGGTTTCTAATGGATGGAGATGACGATTAACAGAAGAGAGAAAAAACAATACAAAAACCCGTAAACAACTTACATCACGACACACCTCTTGTCGTCCTCGTCTTGATCCTCTGCAGCGCCCTTTGGCTTAGCGGTGAGTGCACATCTCGCGGCTTCAGTAAACGCCTCGTTGACTCCTCGGTTCTTCTTTGCAGAGCACTCCAAGTAACGCAGCGCACCAATCGACTTGGCCATGCTGAGACCCTCCTCATATGTAATCAAATCCTTCTTTCGGTAATTGGCAGGCGTCTCCTCGTCCTCCTCGATGTTTCTCAAGTCACACTTAAGAGCAACCAGCACCAGTTTCACGCCTTCGCAGTGGTCTGCAATCTCGCCAACCCACTTAGTCTTGACATTCTCGAGCGAATCACGCGAATCAATCGAGAAGCACAGCATGATCGTGTGTGTATCTGAGTAACTCAGCGATCTTAGACGGTCAAACTCCTCCTGTCCCGCAGTATCCCATAGCGACAGCTTGATGCTCTTGTTATCAACGTAAATGTCATGCACATAGTTTTCAAAGACTGTTGGCTCGTACACTTGAGGGAAATATCCACGGGTAAAGACATTCAGAACAGAAGTTTTACCGCAAGCACCATCGCCTAGAATGACGATCTTACGCTGGAGAGGTCTTGGAGCACTTCCGCACAGTGGCATTATAACTTTATGTGTAGTTTGTGTAGTGTGGTGTGGATGTAGGCGAACAACTTGTTTGACACGTACTACAGTTTTTTTTTTGTTTTTGTTTAGCTTAGTTTTATGATCCTTGAAATTTTTTTTTTTTTTCTCGCGAACTTGGAGTCAGAGCTTTTGGTGGTCAACTGGCTGTCTTCTGGCCTACTTCTTCTCTCTTCGAGCACTTGCTTTCGACTATCCGTTGGTGCAGAGCCAGTCTAAGATAGTGGCGCTCTTTCCCGGGAGACCTGGATTAACCTTGGGTTGCAACACAAGTGTGGTGGTAATGTTTATCAACAAGAGAAAAAAGGGGGTGGAGGCACTTTAATCGGTTTATATGGGTCTACGCGGATCTACTTGCGGTGGAAGACACATGGTGGGGATAGCAGCGCTAAAGGAAACCAGAAAACTTTTTTGGACATTGATGTTCACAGTACAGTACACTAAAACACATTACAACACATCCTTCTGTGATAAAGACTGATCGTCAAAGCCGTCATTCTCATGCTTCACCCTGATCATCTCAACGGCATATGAGTGGCCCTTCCAGGCAGGAACTTCGAACAAGTAATCCACAGCCTCCAGTGGGACACCTTTGGTCTCTGGGTAGAAGCACCAGATGTACAACGGGGCAACAGTCATGCAACCAGCAAAGAGGAAGTAGACACCAAAGCCCATAGCTTCAAACATGTTGCCGGTGAATCTGGCAAAGATGAATGCCCAGAACCAGTTGGATGCCGCGTTGACTGCAGCGACCAATGAGCGGACATTCTGGTCAAAAAGCTCTGCACAGTAGACCCAGCATGTACCGTTGAAAGTGGCACCGTATGCAAAAGTCCAGATGTAGAACATGGCCAGAGCACCTTTACCGGCACTATCCAGGTGCGTATTTCCAGCAGCAAGTCTCTCATCTGGCTTCGAGATGTAAATGTAGGCACCGAGGTACCACATTGCTATACCGCACGGAACGCAGCCAGCTAAAAAGGCGGCACGACGGCCCCACGCGTCAACAATCAAGAGCAGCCAGACGATTGAGGCCACAAGCTTGATGGCACCAAAGACACCGGTGGACAGATATTTGGAACTGCTGCTGCTCAGCCCAATCGATTGGAAGACCGTGACAGAGTAGTAGGTGACAGCATTGATACCAGCAGAGTTTTGCACCATGAATGTGGATGTGGAGATCGCCAGTCTCTTGATGTACCTTGGAGTGGTGAAGATGGTGACGATCTGCTTGACGATACCCTCGCCATACATCTGCTTCTTGTGCTCTCTGGATGACTCCATCACGGAGATCTCGTGTTGGACAAACTCATGTTCAACGGGCAGAGTTGCGATGTACGCAAATTTCCTCTCTGCCTGCTCCCTCCTGTACTTGGAAACCAACCATCTCGGAGACTCTGGGACAAAGAAGACCCCGATCCAGAAAATAGCAGAAGGGATGATCTGAACTGCAAACGGAATCATCCATTGTGGAGTTGGACTAGAAACATGGTTACTCACTCCCAGGTTGATCCAGTAACCAACGAGCCCACCGACTTGCCAGGCGATTTCCCAGATTCCACTCAGTTGCCCTCTGATGCTAGCCGGGGAGATCTCAGACACGTACATTGGCGTGATACCAGAGCAGAACCCGATGCCCACTCCTGTAATAACTCTACCAGCGTAAATGGCTCCTAGTCCACGTGCACTGCTGCTGATCAAAGAGATGGCAGCACCAAAAGTCAGAAGGAACCCAGACAAGTTCAGCGCGATTCTTCTCCCAAACAGCTCGCCCAGTGGGTAAACCATCAGTGCTCCAAAGAACGCACCAACGTGGAACACTGATATAATATTGGATCTCGTGAGTGTCTGCTCCGACTGGGACATCTGGCTGAAACCAAACTCCTCTCTGAATGACTCCAAAGTCACAGTGCCCCCAATGAACCCAGTGTCATAACCAGAAATCACAGCACCAAAGGCAGCGATTGTAGCGAAGAGGTATGTCCTGAAGTTGTAGATTTCCTCGGGAATGGCTATCGCAGGGTCCTTGATCTCCGTTCTCTTGAACACATTGTTGAAGTGGAACCTGCCCATTTTGTGCAAATTCATACCCGTGAGGAACTTCTGGCGGTGTCGAGGACTCAAAGTAACTGGGGTATTTATTTTTTACCCTTTTTTTTGTTCCCACCTTGATTCATCATGCCATTGCGAGTTTTTCCGCGACCGTTCTGAAATTGCTTGGAGGGCTTGGGGCTTGGGTACTTTAGATGCAGAGATGGTGGGGCGATGGCGGAGCAGCAAGAGCAATGCTCACTCAACTGCTCGATGGTATTGATGCAAATCAGTTGAGGAGACAGAGCTTCCTGGAGTGGCTGATCCGGGTTACATGTCTCGAAGCATGGCTCATTAGCCTTGGATACCCGAGTGGGGCTCTGCCCCCGAGACTGGGATCTGGTCGGGTGTCAACGGGTGAGATTCTCCGATGTGCTTACTGCACAGACTAAGCAGCTATGAGAAGAAAAAACAGCACCAACCCCGGGAATATACATGCTCTTCACAAGTGCAGAAGGACTCCCGCTACAGTGTTTCACTGCGGCTCCGCACTGCACATTCCCCGGAAAAGTTCAGCCTCTTATTGCACGGAAGTTTCAGGAACGCTAGAAATGTTTTTTTTTTTTGAACTTCCACGGGGCCAAAAGTGAAAAGCGGAGGAAGATTATGTAATGATTGATTATGTAATACACCTCACTCTGGATTTCGACTTTTGACTCATCTTCATTATACCAATCAAAGTCAGAGCTTTGTTTTCAAACTTCTCCTTGGAATCCCTCAAACGATCATCCACTACTACTGCAAACAATGGCCTCTTTTAACCTAGAAACCCTCGTGAGACCGAATATCCTGAGCTTAGAACCTTATCGCTGTGCGAGAGAGTAAGTTATACTGGTGCTCTTCAGTCTCTAAGCACATGCATACTAATGCTCTCGAAGCGACTTCAAGGAAGGAATCCTCCTCGATGCGAATGAGAACGCCCATGGGCCTGCTCTTTCCACTATCCTTTCTGATGAGGAGAGGCTAGAACTCAATAGATACCCAGATCCTCACCAAGTTGAACTTAAACAGAGAATTGCCGACTTCAGAAACGGGGAGAATGTGTTCCCATTGGACCCATCGCAACTTCTCACCCCAGCCAACCTGTGCCTTGGTGTTGGCTCAGATGAGAGCATTGATGCGCTGATTCGCACGATCTGTATCCCAGGGAAAGACAAGCTGTTGATCTGCCCGCCAACTTATGGCATGTACTCCATCACCTCAATCATCAACGATGTCGAGATTGTCAAGGTGCCACTGAACTTTGACACCTTCCAGATTGAGCCAGAACTCATCAATGAGCAATTGAACAAGGATCCATCTATCAAACTGGTCTATGTCACCACTCCAGGTAACCCGACAGCTGCCAAGATTGACTTTGAGTTGATTGAGAAATTGCTACAAAACGACAAGTGGAATGGACTAGTTGTCGCTGATGAAGCTTATATTGATTTCTCGCCGGTTGGCTCATCCCTGTCCACTCTGGTTAACAAGTATCCAAACCTCGTTGTGCTCCAGACTCTATCCAAGTCCTTTGGTTTAGCTGGAATCCGTCTGGGTATCACTTTTGCTTCCGAGAGGCTCTCATCAATTCTAAACGCCTTGAAGGCACCATACAACATTTCGTCTTTGACTGCTGATGTTGCCCTCAGAGCAGTTTCTAAGGAGAGCATCAAGAAGATGAGAGATATAGTTGCTATCTTGAACCAGGAGCGGGCGAGATTGCTGGAGGTGCTTTTGAAGCTCCCTAGTGTCAAGAAGAACATTGGTGGCCTGGATGGCAACTTTCTTCTGATCCAATTTCAAAACTCTCTGGGCGAACCAGACTCTGTCTACGCTAAAACAATTTATGAAAGGCTTGCCATCACCAAAGGTGTTGTGGTTAGATTCAGAGGCTCGGAACCTGGTTGCCCTGGTGCGTTGAGAATCACAATCGGTACTAAGGAAGAGAATAATGCCCTTGTGGAAAGACTACAAGTTGTCATTGATGAGCTCAAATAGACATAGATACAACTACACCCGTAGCTAGGAAACGCTTCAGTGATTGTACATTCAAAAGGTTGAGGTCACCTCTTCCAGGCGTTTAGATCTCAATTCTGTCGAAAGAGACTTGATTCTTGAAATTCTCTCGAAGGCAGATTCGAGTTTCATCTGTCTAAAAGCCTTCTTGTGCTCATCTTCAGGAACAAGAGTGCTGTTGGATTTCAACTTCCCCAGAATTTGCTCATGGCTCTTGTTCAACTTAGCAATCCTAGCTGATATCTCTCTCGTGTCAATAGAGTAATTCCTGGAAAGGGTGTTCAGGTAATTCACGATTCCCTGAAGAACATTAGGATTTATAGATTCAGCATCACTAACAGATTTCAATGCTTCAAGCGCAGTCTTTAGGACAAGGACCTTCTCCTCGGCAACTCTCAAGTTGCTGTTGTTTTCCATAGTCTGTTTTCTTACTCTCTCTTGTAATAGCTTGGTATCAAATGGCAGCTCCCTCAAGTCATGAATCTTTTTGTTGTCCTTCGACTCCAGTATATACACCTGCTCTCTCAAGAACCGAGACTGTTGCAAAGAAGACTTCAATTGGTTCCTGATGCCACTCAGCAGAGCGATCTTCTTATTAACATCAGAGGTCAAATCTTCCATTTCAGATGATTCATTTTCGAGGATATCAAGCAGCGTTTCAGCTTCGCTCAGTCTCCATTGATAACCATAGCCAATAGACTCCAACCCGTGTTCAACTTCAACCTTCAAGTGATCATTAATGAAATCACGAATATTCTCAGAATTCTCTTCAACTATAGCCAACTCTGCCTCAGTATTATAAATAAGCTTCTCAATCGCGTTGAGAACAGGATCCTTGTGCAAAGGAGGGTACTTGACATCTTTCAGTGACACATAAGGTTTCACAAAAGATGGTAAATGGTATTCACCCTGATGCAGCTGATCATTCTCAAAGGATTGGATACCCACGGTCTCGTAGATGATTGGTTCAGTTTGGATCTCAATATCAGCAATCTCTGGAACAGCGCCCGCGGAAATTTCAGCTGTTTCGTGCATGGTCTGGGTATCTTGGTCTTGATAACCCTGTGGATCGGTACATGCTTCCTTGTCCTCACCCTCCGCATTGAGTGACTTAGCCTGTTTGTATAAGTCTTCTTCGCTAGTTAGCAATGAAATGTTGTCATCTTCATCCTCAGATTGAGGAGACTCATTGGTAATCTGTAGATCCCTGGAGACCTCTTCCGCGAGATCTTTGTCAACTTCAATGTCAGACTGAGATTCACCAACATTTAGATTTTTCTTGATGTCTTCAATCAATTCGTCTGGGTCATCATCATTATCACCAAGAGATACGTTCGAAGGATCAATATTTTCCTCTTCCTCTTCCTCTTCCTCTTCCTCTTCCTCTTCATCCACCTCCTCAACTTCGTTGTCATCAGTGTCATTATCTTCGTTCCCCATTTCATCTGTTTCTTCCCCCTCTCCCTCAACAATTGGAGTACTTTTAAGGCCTTCTCCGCTCTGCTCAACCTTCTTCTCTCCACCAAAGATGTTCGTCCCCCCGAAGTTAGTCTTCTGACTAGCAAACGCTCCAAACCCTGAGCTACCTGTATTCAAAAAGACACCTGGCTTCTCTTGTGTTTTTGATACAGTAGCTTCAGGGCCAAATAAAGATTGCCCAAGTGTACTACTACTCGGCTGCCCAAAAGTCGACTGCCCAAATCCACCAAAGCCGTTCGAAGTGTTAAAGGAAACATTACCAAAAGAAGTCGGACCCTGCGGCTGTGACTGTCCTGAGTTCGCAGATGATGTAACTGCCGATTGAACTTGTGGTTGTACCTTCTCCTCTTCATCACTTGGGCCCAGTTTATCTTGATTATCAGAATCATCAGAGTCTGAGTTATCAGAATCCGAGCTGAAGTTTGTTTTAGGGATCTCATTCTCGAGACCAGAAAGGAAAGATTTTCCCGATCCAAATGAAAATGCATCCTCCTGTCTTGAACCAAGTAATAAACCAGAATCTTTGGCCTTTAGCGGCGATGCCGATTTACCTGTGGAGGCGAATGGAGATTCTTCAGTGTTTCCCGATTTACCAGTGGCTCCAAATGGAGAAACATCAGTCTTATCACCTCCGAAAACAGACTTGCTCTTACTCAATGAAGCAAATGGTGATTCCTTGGCTTGGCTGCTTCCAAAAAAGGCTCCTGATGCTGGTGTATTCTCCAAACTTCCAAGTGTACTTAGGCCAGACTCTAAAGCTCCAAAACTTGGTTTGCTTCCAGTTGAGCCAAAAGTACCTTGCCCAAATCCAGATGTTCCAAATGGAGAAGCTTTACTCTCAGTGGAAGAACCAAATGGAGAAGGCTTGCTTTCAGCTGATGAGCCAAAGGTACTCTGTCCAAACCCAGATGATCCAAATGAAGACGGCTTTTTTTCTGTTGAAGACCCAAGAGTGGTCTGACCAAACCCAGATGTTCCAAATGGAGAAGCTTTACTCTCAGTGGAAGAACCAAATGGAGAAGGCTTGCTTTCAGCTGATGAGCCAAAGGTACTCTGTCCAAACCCAGATGATCCAAATGAAGACGGCTTTTTTTCTGTTGAAGACCCAAGAGTGGTCTGACCAAACCCAGATGTTCCAAATGGAGAAGCTTTACTCTCAGTGGAAGAACCAAATGGAGAAGGCTTGCTTTCAGCTGATGAGCCAAAGGTACTCTGTCCAAACCCAGATGATCCAAATGAAGACGGCTTTTTTTCTGTTGAAGACCCAAGAGTGGTCTGACCAAACCCAGATGTTCCAAATGGAGAAGCTTTACTCTCAGTGGAAGACCCAAATGGAGAAGGCTTGTTTTCAGCTGATGACCCAAAGGTACTCTGTCCAAATCCAGATGTTCCAAATGGAGACGGTTCGCTTTCTGTTGAAGACCCAAAAGTGGTCTGGCCAAATGGGGTGTTGGATGTACCAAAGGGTGTCGAATTTGAGAATGGATTGTCTACCTTCTTCTCAGGTTGTGGAAGTTCTGTCGAGCTTTGTGGCTCATTGGTATCTTGTCTTTCATTAGTTGTAGATGTTGCTGATTGGTCGAATAAGGAATCCTCATATGTCACCACGCCATCCTTTTTGAAACTGCCGTTTTTAACATCGTGGATGTGAAATATGTACCATCCTTCCACTCTGCCATCATGACCCAAAACCCAGACTATTGGCAGCCATTGCGCCTCAGGAATGCTTGTACAAACATCATAGATCGGACCGTTGTCATTTCTCGGATCAATGACCATACCAATAGGGTTAACATCATTATTGGTGTTTTTATTCATTGGAAGGGATGCTCTCTCAGAATCATTTCCTGGGGATAAAAGTTCCACTGGTGTAATCGCAGAAACTTCTGGAGAAACTGAAGATGTAACAATGTTGAGCACGGTTAAGGAATTGGACAGATTCTTAAAAGATGCAGAGTATAAACTGTACTTTCTCCAAATTGATCCTGACGCTACAACAGCATCATACGACTCCTTAAAAACGTATTTCCCAGCCTGGAGTTCAATAAGGAAAAGTTTTGAGTCATAAAATGGCTCATCCTCCTCGTTAAATTCCATATCTTCTGCAAAGGTAACAAGCAGCTGATCATTAAAAAGCCATGAAATTGCCATTGGTAGTACAGAATCATCTCTCAAATCTTCTGGTTGCTCGATTGTGACGGTCTCAGTTCCGTCAATGTTGATCTTCCTTATGGTGCCGTCGCTCTTTGCAAGCACAATTTGTTCACCAGTCGGTGACCAATCAAAGTCTAATACATCAGATGTGATGGTCTTAACAGTCTCAGTGGTAACGTTGAATAAGTGAAAGTTCAAATCGGAGTCTGTTATGGCGAAAAGTTCTGGTTGTTTGAAAGATGAGGACACTTTCTCAATGTATGTAGGGATACTCACACTCCTGAAATCTGATTCTGTGAAATTCTTCATATCTGCTTGGATACGAAAATATTTCAACTCTTTACCCTGTGAAATCAAAAGGTAGTTCTCGTCCTTGCTAAACACCACATTATTGACACCAGCAATGTTGAGTCTCTGTGTGAACGACTCGCTCTTAGCTATATGATCTCTCAACGATTCAATTGATCCGTATGCAAGATCACCAGCACCAGCAGCAGCAAAAAGTCCCTTGTATGGAGCATAGGCAAAGTTATTTATCCTTTTAAATGGGAGTTTCTCATTAAAGTCACTAACCAGTTGGATGGATCCCAGTGATTTGAAACCAAAGTCCTGTCGAGAAATTTGTTAGTACGCTCCTTTTTCCATGACTGAGTGATCACCTACTTCTGACGCATTCGTATTGAGCTCTTGACCAATGTCACTGCTCATGTTTGCAGGATCTGTGTGCTTGTTCACTGCACTATTGTTCCTTTGTTTTCTTTGTGTGGAAGGGAAAATTATATTGATCTTGTGTTTGAGCTCCGAGGCCGGAAGGATAATCAATTCCGGTCTTCATTGACTCCACCCCATGCTGGCAATTCTGTTCTGCTGTTACAACCACAGGAATACGCCCAAATGATTGAATGCTACTCCGTATTCAGTGATTATTAACAGTTTCAGTTTTTTATCATTTGAAATGGGCATAGTCTATACAAGGAGTTCATATATAAACCTCATACCTTCTCGTAGTAGATCATGTACACTCCTGCCCGCTCTCTCAGAACATCGTCAAGTTTTGTCTCATAGACCTGTGTGTCGGAGATTCTCCAGTATGGATACTTATTTACTGTCGAAATCTTCTTGTACTGAGCTCTGGCTGTTTCACCGCCCTCGCCGATTTGGAAGTTGGCAAACTTAGCCTGAATATCGGGTGTACTAGCTTCAGTAACACTCACCAAGCCCTGCACCGGAGTTCCTGCTTGCATGAAAGCAGAGCCTCCAGCAACTAGCGAGCCACGACGTGAAAGTGAGCCGTTGGAATTCCCAACAGAGGAACGTCTACTCACAAATGAACCAATTCGGTTGCGGAAACGGGAAAACGACGATGTAGAATCATCAGTGTCGTAATTGACTTCTTCAGTGTTCATTGATGTCGGTGGTGGAGTCATTGTGCTCTCAGGATGGGTTGGTGGTGGTGGGGTAGTGGCCAATGTTGGTTTCGGATGATGCAAGGTAGAGCCACTGGAGTCTGGTGGAGTCGGCAAGATATTCTCTGTAGGATCCTCGGGGATATCAATGGCAGGGGACAGGTTCACAATCTTGTCCTGGTAGACATCCTTAACCAATTGTGGCTTATGACGGAAACATTCATAATGACCCGCATTATGGGTGCCCTGGTGTCTGATGATTGCTCTTAGTCTATACTTGACGTTGTCCCTATTGAGCACTTCTTGAGATTCCTCTTCATACGACTCAGAGTCTTCCTGTTCCTCATCGGAGTCACCTGGGTTCTCAAAGTGTATGGAGGAAGACCCAAGGCCTTGATCACTCTCAAGTGTTTCGACATGAGGGTCAATGACCTCCTCATATCCATCTTCTGGCTTACGAGGCTCCTCGTCATGTTGAGTTAATACCTTGGAGTGTATACGAGCAAGCTGTTCTGGCTCATTTCTGTCATCATCATAGCCAACAATATCTTCATCCCTGTCCTCGTCCAAGTCACCATCAACTGTGGAGTCATGTTCGGAATTATGGATAGAAGCAATTTTGGCCTTTCTCTTCTCGAGCTTGGCTGCCCGTAGTTTTGCCTCGTAGGTCTCCACCAATTCATCATCAATTTCTACGGCTAAAGATTCCTCAAATTCAACACGGCAACCATTACGAGTGAAAAACTGACCAGTAAACATTGATCTCGACAAATGCACTGTGAGGAGTTTTGGAGCCTTGACAATTACTGATTTTTTCACAATGGTGGACTTCAGTGCCTCAACAGCAAAAGTTCCGTACTTGTATTCCTTGATGAACTGCTCCAACTCCTCGGGCAGGTCAAAGTTGATCGGGATGTTCTCCTGATCCAACTGCTGCAGTTCAGCAATAGCCGAGAGGTGCTCCGGTGCTGATACAATATTTTGTGTGATCTTGCCTACTTCAATATTGAGGATCGCAGCGATTTCACAACGAATGCAGTTATAACCTGTGATGGTTTCAGATTCAGACTTTTTGAGCATATCTGTGAGTTTGGCGTCTTTTGTGGCGGGGACAGGAAGTGAAAAAACACTAAATGGGTGGAAGCTTGGAGTTGAGGACTTTCCACAGGCGAGACACGTCAGCTGGTCAGCAAGAAGACCATTGAAAGGGAACTCCGTAGTGGTGATCTGCTTGAGTTGATTCTTGCTCACAAACTTTTTGAACTTGACGTTTTCATTCTCCAACGTTTCAAGAATCAATTGCACGAGTTCGTGGGCATCATTCTGATTTGTGGATATCTTGGAGTTGAAGATGCGTTCAATGACTTGGAGGAACGGCCATACCGAGATGTTCTTTGTGGTAGTGATCGGTTCCTGTAATTGCTCAACAATGAGGGCCAATGCGTGGTGCAGTGGGATCTTAGGGGTATCCTCGAGTTGCAACTTGGAAAGTTCACTGTGCTCTTTGAGTATAGCATTCAAGTAGACATTGAGACCATCCAGTGAGGCAAATGCCTGGATTGACGAGTTTGCAAAGCAGTCGTTCCTGGTGTTGATCAACCCTGTGGTGAACTTGTCCTTTCTGCGGGAGCTGAACATGCGCTTCTTTTCCTCTTGAGATTTGAAGTAGTATGAGATACTGGGGGAGACTATGTAGACGGATACAAGAGTGAGTGATGCCAGTAGTAGCATGCGAATCCTGGCTAGCAGGGGCTGATGCTTCCAATGCGAGCTGTATAGGGATTGGAGGAGTCCCGTTGATGGCAATGGCAATGACAATGGTCCTGATCCTGGTGGCTGTTCCTGTGAAAGTTTCTTTGTGGTTACCGCAATCAGCTGTTCGAGAAACGGCGGTGCCATACAGGACCTTCTACTAGAACTTTGTCGAAAGAGTCGTTTGTCGTCTGTTGTTGCCTTATTGAACTCTCGCAACAATTCCCACTTTAGTGTGTGCCGTGCCGAGTCACGAGTCACGTGTCACGAGGTCACCTGATAATGACTAAGCGATTATGTAAAATGTAAAATAAATGTAAACTAAATGTAAAAATGTGCCTGACCATCCGCCCTCGGAACTTTCCGAACCGGCCTCCTGAGCCCGCCACCACCGTTCGGAAGACGTGGGGTTTGAAAACAAAAACGGACGAAAGCAGGATCTTTACACCGAAATAGGTACCCCAAAGATAGCTAGCTGGATCTCACCAGAAGGTATAAAAAGCGTTGTTTTAGGCCTTCCACAACTTTTGTCTACTCCCATCATTTAATTTACAATGTCCAAGCCAACTGTTTTGAGACTCGGTGGTGCCGTTACTTACACCCAAAAGGAGTGGGCAGCTATCTCTCTAATCGCCAATGTTATTGACCTTGAGTCCAAGAACAGAGAGGAGTTTATCCAAGACTTGAAGGGGAAATATGCCAATGTGCAGCACATGACAAGAACTTTCGGTTCGGTGGAGAAGACAGGTCTCTTTGACAAGGAATTGATTGAGCAATTGCCAAAGTCGCTGGTATCTCTGTCCCACAACGGTGCGGGATACGACCAGGTTGATGCAGTCGCGCTAGGTGAGAGAGGCATTCAACTGTCGAACACACCTGCTGCTGTGGATAACGCAACAGCTGATACTCATGTGTTTTTGTTGTTGGGTGCCTTGAGAAACTTTAATGCTGGTCATCAAGGTTTGCTTGCTGGCGAATGGCCAAACCACATAGCTGCCCACGCTGAACTGGCACACGACCCGGTCGGTAAGACTGTGGGTATTGTTGGCCTAGGCGGTATCGGTAGAAACATTCTCGCAAAGTTGAAGCCATTTGGGTTTGAGAGATTTGTCTACTACAACAGAAACAGACTGCCAGAAGACGAGGAAGATGGCGCCGAGTACGTCTCTTTTGATGAGCTGCTAGCTATTTCTGACGTTATTTCCATCAATATCCCACTCAACAAAAACACCTTCCACTTGTTCAACGAGGAGGTGTTTGCAAAGACCAAGAAGGGTGTTGTCGTTGTCAACACTGCCAGAGGTTCGGTGGTGGATGAGAAGGCTTTGTATAAGTACTTGACCAATGGCCACATTAGATCTGCTGGCTTGGATGTGTTGGAGAATGAGCCAAATGTCAACCTGGACCTGGTGAGATTGCCAAATGTGTTGGCTCTTCCTCACATGGGTACTTATTCCCACGAGACTAGAGAGGAAATGGAGAAAATCGTGGCCAACAACGTGAGGGCTGCAATAGAAACTGGCTCCGTGATCACACTGGTCCCAGAGCAAAAAGGATTAAACTTTTCAAAGTAGGCAATAGATTTTAGATCAATGTTGAAGTTTGTAGTTTCAATTTAACAACAACAAAACAAAACAGAAATAAAAAAAATAAAAATAAAAATAAGGTAGGCTGCGCGCTTTAAGGTGAAAGATCAAAAACCGAGTGTCGGAGAAAAAAAACTTTCACCTTAATTTACTAGACGTCAGCTTCCCAGTCAGTTCCCTATCAGTTATCGACTCAACACTACGATCTGTGATCACCTTTATCCATTTAGTGCCTCAACTTTGTTCCCGAAAAAAGAGTATTGATAGCCTTGAGCAATCTCTCACAAAAGACAGCCATCCATCACAATTTCTCTTTGAACACCCAGGTGCACATGCCAACTACAGACACCGCCACCGTCACTAGTACTCTGATACCAATCATGTCTTCCACTGTCCCCATCACGCCGCTATCTGAATCACAATCACATGCTAACATTGGTCATGATTCGGTCGAGATTGACTACGAAGCCCTTCCTGAGACTGCCACAATGGGTGCTCAGCTCCTAGCTGGTGCATTTGCGGGAATCATGGAGCACACCATCATGTTCCCTATCGATGCCATCAAAACCAGAATGCAGTCGATGAACACTGGGACAAGCTACAGCGGGATCCTAAATGCGATCACCAAGATTTCCTCCACAGAGGGCTCCATGGCTCTGTTCAAAGGTTTAAGCTCGATGGCTTTAGGTGCTGGTCCGGCACACGCTGTGTACTTTGCCACTTATGAATTCGCCAAAAGACATCTGATTGCAGAGGACGATAAAGACGAGTTCAACACTCTCAAGACTGCGCTTGCTGGTTCCTCAGCTACCATCGTTGCAGATGCCCTGATGAATCCATTTGACACTCTCAAGCAGAGAATGCAGCTGGGATCCAGCAAAATGAACATGGTTGGACTGGCCAAACACATGTACAAGACTGAAGGGTTCAAAAGTTTCTATTACTCTTATCCAACCACTCTGAGCATGAATGTGCCATTTGCTGCATTCAATTTTGTCATTTACGAAACCTCCACCAAGATCCTCAATCCTACAAACCAGTACGATCCAATCATTCATTGTCTATGTGGTGGTCTCTCCGGTGCCACCTGTGCAGCCATCACCACTCCACTGGACTGTATCAAGACCCTGCTGCAGATTAGAGGTGAGTCCACCAATGCCCAAGTCAAGGCCTCCAGCACACTGCTCAAAGCTGGACAGACAATCTACCAGCTCTATGGGTGGAAGGGTTTCTGGAGAGGCGTCAAGCCAAGAGTGGTGGCCAACGTGCCGGCCACTGCCATCTCCTGGACTTCCTACGAAATGGCAAAGCACTTCTTGCTGGATTAATGACTGTTGGTGTTTTCTGTTGGTTTTGTGATTATTGTTTCATGATTTATGCATTTTGAGCCAATTGTTGGATAGAGTCGTGTACATATTGCTGATGATTTGATGATTTGTTTTTGTGTTCTATGTATCGGTTTGTAGTCAACGTGTACCAGCTGCTGCCAGAGCTGCTTGTGCGCTAGCCACCAGCTGCCGAGGATGTTGAGCGAGTCTCTGAGCCACGAAGGAGAACAAAACACAGGACCCCAAGAAGCCTAGTAGGCTGAAGAATGCCTTTCTGGAGTATCGACGCTCTTCCTCCTCGGTACGGAAGGACGAGAAGATCCGTCTGATGCTGTTGATTATCATTGGCTGGTTTGCTCCTTTCTGTGTGTGTGTTTGTGGTTGGATATTGGCGGCAAAAAGAAGAAACGCCCCACCAAAATGATCGGTATCGGGTTCAAGCCCAAGCAAAGATTTTTGTTTCTCTACTTTACAAACGGGCAAGTCTGTACATTGCACTCAATAGAGCCCCGTAAAGGAGCCAACTGTCCGCCTAGCCTCCCAATGCCTAGGCGGTAAAACCTAGGCAGAAATTTCTGATGGCTACGCCCACGCGGTTTCCCGCCAGGAATCTCTCAAGAGAAAGTTGTAATTTGGACAGTGTGTTCCACCGAATTTCCCACCTGCCTGAATCGAACCGAAAATGGTTCCTTTTGTGAACAGGTCTGTACAGACTTTGACGGGGCGTTGTGTCCACCTGGCCACAAGGGTCAGACAAACAAGACTTAATTCCGTGGGGGGAATTTAGTATACAATCTGGTCACGTGACCTTCTTCTTTCTCTCTTCTTTTCTTTTGATCAGGGCACGCTTATGCAGCACTCCACCAACAAACAAATAAACCACCCTAAAGTGGTACCCCGTAACCGCCAACCTTCCATCTTCATCATTATAACCAAAGCAATCACAACTGATGCCAGAACTTGTTAGTGACTGTGAAGAGCAATTCCTCAATGAAAAGTCAAGCCCTGGAGGTACACTTTCAATCCAAAGGAAAAAACGCACCATCAGGAATCCGCAAAATGTATTCCTTCTCATACTATTGCTTATCGTGGCCTCAAGTACTTTGCTGGCTCCATGTGGCTTACTGGTAAGCCACATGGAACCAATCAAGCATAACGATACGATGGAAGTGTTTGAACTGACATTGCCCATCCCACATGCCAATCAAGTCCTCTCAGAAGTAGTTCTGGAAGAGGAGTTTGGTAACTCTTGGGGTAAGCCTGCAGTTGTTTCAATTACTCCGCCAAAGGACATTGACTTCAACAGAGTGGTACTCACCCTGAACATGTCTGTTTCTGGTGTGCAGTATGACCGTTTGGTCAACATTTTCATTGACGATATCCCAGTCTGGAGAGCTTCGACTCCAGAACCGGGCCATGACACTGTTGTGAGTTCTGTCTCGAAAGATGTCACCAAGTACTTGCCTCTGTTCCGAAGAGATGAATTGGAGCTGGTTTTCCAACTAGATAATCTCGTCTCTGGGAAGCTTACGGGCGCCATTAAAACAAGCCTGACAGTCACTTACTTCGATGAAGAGGATAATGATGACGCAGATGAGATAACCACGATATTTAGAGTTACCAACAGACCATCGCACAGAGTTACCAAACTGATTGAGCATGCGCCCAACAGAACACCGCTCCTGTTTTTCCCTGACAAGCCACTCATATTTAACGTTCCGAAAATCTCCCAAAACACAACCACTTTGAAAGTGGCTCTATACGCCTCTGGCAATGCTGCAGAAGAGTTTTGGTATTCGAACGTCTTAAACGACTACAAGAACAAATTCACCAAGTATGGCCACGAACTCCTGGGCCATGGCCCAGTCCGTGTGGTTAATGTTTATCTGAACGATGTGTTGGTTAGTACCACAGCTCCGGAACCTGTTATATTCTCAGGGGGTATATCCCCAGCTCTATGGAGACCAGTCATTGGTATCAATGCATTTGATATCAAACCGCTAGAGATTGACTTGACTGCTTTCTTGCCTGCATTATGGACAGGTACAGGTTCCCACCTAAAAATTGAGATCACAAATGGTGAGGATGTTCGCCCTCATGTCGGCGAGAACTGGATTGTAGGCGCCAGCTTGTTGCACTGGGAATCACCAGCTATCGAAAGCTGTTTTGGTGAGATTATCAGCTACGACAACAGCACGTTCTATGGGTCCTTTGGTCTCTCTACTGACCCATCCAACTTGTACCAGAATGTGGTGGCTAACAAAACAGCAAGTCTCTGGAGTAACATTACTGTAAACTTGCTTAATGGAACCCAACTGCCTTTCAAAGTGCACACTTCCTCCATGGCAAGATTCTCTAATTTCCAGCAGTACAAGTCTTTCGGTAACTCCCAGTTTGTCTCCTCTTTGGTTTCCTCCACTTACAAGTCAGAGGTTATTCTAAACGACGAAATAGTTGTCAACTCACTGAGATCAACCAAGGTTCATCCACAGGTTATTTCAATATTCTCTGCCCCAATGACTGATAGAAATGTCACGTTTGATGCCAATGTCACCACCATTTACGGTTCCACCGTAAGCTTGGCTGAGAAGGAAGTGTTCACTTTGGAAAGCAACCACAAAGGTACTTCGACGTACACCCTATCACCTTTTGGAAATTATGGATTCGGCAGTGCATCTCAGAACTTTGTGGCACATCTGAATGCTCCTTTCCCACATATTAAGGTTGATGAGCTTGTAGAGGCCGTGAATGGCACTGTCACTAGACGTGAGTCCGGTGACCTGGATCCACATACTGTAATTGATTTAGAGACTGTTGATCACAAGTTTAATGGGTTGGTTGAGCACTTGAATGTTTTGAGAGAAGAAGGTGCCGTTAATGACTCCATGATGAGTCGCTTCCTGAATGAAGTTGTTATCAGTGACAATTCATTCAACAGTAGAGAAGAGGACATTTTTGTTGAAGAAGTGACTTTTGACAGACCTACTGTCAACATCGGAAGACATCATTTATAGATACTTTCATGATTAATGTCTGGTTTAGTACAACAAGTAAGTGTATCTGTCATTTCTCTCCGGTATTTCATATGCCCACCATGGAATTGAAAAATCCAATGAAAGCCTTCACACATAAAGTCCTCCCAACCAGACATCAGGAAAATGCTCACTAGATTGCTCGTTCAGCCAGCAAGACGAGCAAGTCTTAATGTCACACGGTGCTATTCAGATGATATCTTTACCAAGCTGGGAATAGATATGTCCAAAAAGAAGACAACGTATCTTGATCAACTCATGACCAGGGGAGCAGACCAGCAGAAGCAGAAGCATCCAGCCTCAGCATACTCTAAGAAAAACACTCCTGGAGAGAGTAATTCGAGCAACAACAAGAACAGCAAGCTCAATAAACCTTCGGGCAAACAACAGAAACCTCAACAGAACAGGTCTAGACAGGCACAGCAACAGGCTCAAAGATTCCGAAAACCAGAGCCATTAAAGCCAGTAGACCCAACTCAAACACTACACGAGGGCCTCTTCAATCCAGAAACATTTAAATGGACTGGGTCCACCGATGAGGTTGAGGTTGGATACCTCACGTCCAATATCAAGGCCATTTTTGAAATCAATCCACGGTTCAATGTGATGCACCTTACCGATTCGGGTGTCAAGACCATTAAGTTGGCCAAGCTCATACAAAACCTAAAAGAGAACGAATCTTTTAGCATCGCCAATGTGCAAGAGGTTGGAGGTGTTCAGGTTCCCTTCTTGAGAGTTGTTGACAAGAGCACTTGTATGAAAGATTACAAAGAGATGCTTGCCCAGCAGAAGAGCAAGCTATTTGGCCGTACGAGGGAAAAGAAAAGAGATGTTGGTGTGAAGTTCATCAAAGTGAGTTGGGAGATCAGTGATCATGATTTGCAGAATCAGAAGAGAAACGAAATCGAGGGTCATATAGGGAGTGGACAGAAAGTTGTGCTATTGGTGAACACCAAGGAGAAACTGGCTAGACATGACTTGGCCTTTGAGATTGAAGAAACAGACCCCGAGGATCAAAAGGTTTTCAAAATTAGTGAGCTGGAAAAAATCAGAAGAACGAAACTGTTAGATTTCATAAAGAGTCTGTTTGGAGAAGCTCAGTATGAATTAGAGGGTGTACTTGAAGACAAGGTGCTCATTACTTTGAAGCCAAGTGCTAAGAAGACAGATGATTTGAAAGAGAAGAAGGTTAAGCAGAATGACAAAAAGCTAGAGAGACAGCTGAAGCAGCAACAAAGAGAAGCTGAAAAGAAGGCCAAGTTGGAAGAGAAGAGAAAACTTCATGAGGAAATCCTTGCTAAAAATAACCTGAAATGAACATCCGCTTGTACATAAATTGAAATTCTAAGAGAGTCGTAATATCGTTAATTCGTCATGTCGTAAATGGAGATTCTTCCTGTTAAATGCTTCGCATGGTCAAATAGTTCATCGAATCCAAAGAACTCTTCTGAAACAATCAGGAACCCATCAGTAAAGGCCAAGGATTCCCCAAGACCTGTGTAACCTTTCCCGCTTCGTGTCTGGAAACCAGCTCCTTCAATAATCACATCATCGGCATATAAAGTCTCTACACTGATGTCTGCGAAATTCTGCAGAATAACCCCAGTTTCACCAGCTTTAAGCACAATTTCCGCATGCTTCTTATCTCTTGTCCCCAAAACATCACTCACTTTGACCTTGAACACAGCACCATGGCCCTTGTACATCGGAGCGGATATGTAAACCACCTGATTCGATCCATCAATCACTGCAGCTGTTCCAAACTGTGCGTTTGAAAACCAGCCCAAAGTATTCCGTATCGTGATGACATTCCTAAACAGAATCGAGTGGTTTCGATGATGATCAACGACATAGACAAATACAGCACCGGGCATCCCATTTCCAAATGCTGGTGCGGAAACAAGAACGTACTCGATACCGTTGAACGTGCCTGTGCTAATCCATTCACCAAACAGTCTAGAGTCCTGCGAAACTTTCCTGGAGACAGGGCCCTTTGGCCACTGATCAACATTGGTCTTGTCCACTACATGCACAAGTTGGAAAGAAACCAAATCATAGACAAAGACCAAACCAAGACCTCTGGAGCTAACAAAGATGTATTTCGAGGAGACACCAACAGCGGTACCAAACTGTTCATATCCATCCTTCAATTTAAACTGGCCATGAAGTGCAAGAGAACATGACGTCAATAACTTTATATCAACTCTCTTTACACCAGAAAGTAGCAACTGCTGGATTCTTGTTCCAGAAAGGATTCTCACTACACCAGATTCAGGAGATCCATCGATGTCATCCATTGGTGATGCCACAATTAAATCATCAGCAGTCTCGTGGTCAGATGGCGGAATGGTTTGAATTACAGTGAATTGCTCCCTGTGTCCACTAGCCCCATATCGGGTGGATGTCTTGGAATTGAAGATGGTGAGAACTATCTCCTTCTGAAAGTAGATGAATATCTCGGATGATCCAGGCTGAGTCACCAGAAGGAAATCGTTATTGAAAATTTCAACCTTAGCCAAAGTGGATCCCAGCCTTGGGTCGTATTTGAAGTCTTTTTGAGGGAGTGGTGCGTTGCACTTCTGTTGTGGTTGTTTTGATGCGGTTTTAGCATTAGTGAAAAATTCACCTAGTGGGAAAAGGAAAACTGAGCCATTGTCTTCAATGTCAGATACAGCAAGGGAAGGCTCATTGAAGAAATTTCCCACAGCTAAAGCGTGTCCAAATTGAGTCATTGGTGTATATGGGCTAATGACCAATCCTTTACTAGTAGATTCTATTGTTACATTCTCAGCCCCTCCTCTTTTTTGAACTGGTTCGAGTGTTGGATGTGATCTGATTATTGACCCACAGAGATTCCAGGCACGATCCTCATCGTCTCCTTCAAACCATGCATTCAGATTAGGCAAGCATCTCTCCACGGATTTTGCCACATCTCTGAGTCCCCCAATGAAGTAGTCTTCTAGATATTTGGGCAAGATCGGAGACTCTTGAAGAACATATCGCCCAGATGTTTCTCTGACAGAGACTTCACCAACAATCCCACTTTCTCCCGCCACGAGACAGCTTCTAAATTCACCCTCAGTGATTTCAAATCCACGTTCTCGAAACACATCAATGAGGAACTTTACGTTGGGCAACTTCCACTGTGTCAGATAGAAAGAAGTATCAGCGACTTTGTACAGATGGATGAAATCTCCAGCAGTGTCTAAAAAGGCATGTGCTCTGCTAAATGAATCCCTGCCAGGGAATTCCATTGCAGCGAACATCTCCATCAAGCCCTCTTTCATCCTGAGCGAATGCCAAGATGAGTCCACCACTTGATGTGTGTAGATGCCATATAGGAATGCCTTCAACTGAAGCAACTGGCCCTTGTCTTCGTTCCCTTCTAGTGATAACCGGTTGTGGTACTTCACTGCAGTATAAAGGAACGGTGGCCAGTGCGCATCCTCGCTGGCATTAGCCCAAATTGAGCATTTGTAAAAGGCATCAGGGAAAAAAGATCCAGCTAAGGTGAAAGGAAGATAGCTGTCACTGTTGATCTCCACAGGAAAGAGGTGCCGAGTTCTCGCAGCGATAGTATTGTGAACAGCTATTCCAGCACTGAATGCTGGCTGGACGACAAAGCTGGAAGCGATAAGCAAAGTCACCAGCAGCATCAGTTGATCGCGCTAGTTAGTGTTTGTGTTCTCTAGTAAGCGCTTGTTTTAGATGTTGTTGTTATGAGGTAACACAATATTCGCGAAAATCATAAACAATTACGCCATAACCATTATGTAATCTAGTTTACAGTGCCAAAAGTGGGGGGCGGCAGCGGCATACTTCGCGAAAAGCCGATTAGTGACAAGCCGCAGCGCCCACGTTCTTATTGGCCAGAGATTTAGTACTCGCGAACAACGGTCAACTGTGAATTGGAAGAAAAAAACAAAAAAGAATGACCTCTTGCCTTCGCGCTCCGTGTAAATATGACAAATCGGGTGATGAAAAGAACACAGCTATAAATTCAGGTGCTCTCGCTGCTTTGCACAGCACCTTGAAGCATGTAGTATCCCCATCGTCGCCTTTAAACAATGTACAGAAGACACCTATCTACCGCTGCCAGAAGACTGTTTGAGGACTCATCAAAGAAGTCAGCGATTGCTTTGGACGCCACCAAGCATCTCACAAAGAACCAACAACAGGCTGGTAACTCGTTCAAGTCGTTCTCTGAGTACAGAAAATCTGCAACACAGCACGGTCCATTGAGAAAGAACTTTATTTTTGACCGCTCTAACTCCAACACCCAGCCAATCTGGACGAACGAACGCGACTATGGTGTGTCTGAGAAGTTCAAGTCTGTTGCGAGACAACTGGCCTACAGAGAATAAGGCTTCTGCTTAGGAACATTTCGCATCGGAAGAGCTGGTCTCTTACATAAACCTATATAGACACACATACACAAACGCACACATAAGCACACGGCTGGCTCTGTGCTGCACTGGTGCTAGGGCTCTATGAGATTACACTATACAAGAAACAATACAAAGTTCAGATACCTATATCTGGTTTGTAGTAAACCTTCGGTGGTCTTTTACAATCCACGAGGGAACGTGATATCCCTTCGTGTCTAGTTGCGTTTTAGAGACGATTTAGTTCGAACCATTGAAAATGAACTCAAAGATAATGGTTGGTGAGCACAGAAGCTTACGTATAAGGAGGGTATCACAGTGGTGGAGGAGGAGATGCATTGAAACCTATGGTGTTTAATGATGGGCGCAGCGTCTAAGGACAATACCACGCATGTACAAGTTTATTGTTGTTTGGAGTCTCGTAAACAACGGTCCATCGCGGTCCGCGGCGAGATGATCATCGAGCTCTAGTTCTGGTTTATGTGTGTATGTGTATGTGGCAGCAACCTGTCACTATTGTAATACTGAAATATAAAAAAAAAAGACAATACTACTTTTAGTATGTGTAGTGCCCTCATTGTTGCGCCTAACATAAATTTAAGCTTTGACTGGGCCCACTTTTGCTCCCCGTTGCAACGTTGAAGGTAATCACCAACCGGTTTCGACAGCGTCATGAAGCTTCTGTGTTTACCTTTTGGGCGATTCAAGGTACTCCGCTTATAATATGAGATCGATGATCTTTGTTTGAGGTCTAGACTCAGTGGTGCTGGTCTGACTACGCTAAGTAGCGCTGATGAGTGTCGAAGGGGGCAGTATTGGTGGGGAGGTAATTTGGCGTTAGGTCAAGAGGCGGCGGAAGCAGTTGAGCACAATAAGATTATACTAAACTGAAACTGAAGGACCAATCACACCTGCCAAAAGACAGGTGTACCTCGGAGAAGAGCGTCCATGATTCAGGCCAAATGCCCGTTGAAGTAATGCGAGGAACACACTAGTAGCTTAGAGGGCGTTCGTGAAGCAAACCTTAAAAACTGCGGTAGGTTAGAAACCAACTCAGTCGTATAGAGGGAGCCGAAGAGCAAGAATTGTGCCTCTTTACCCTCAGGGCAATCATTCGACTCCAGTATCAAGATGACGTGCGCAAGGTTAAAAGTACAATCAGTTTTCTGAACAACCATGGACAATTTGGATGGACACTTCAAAGGCAGATATGCCACCATGGGATAAGATACAGCCGGTAGTACCGGTTTTTCAGGTTTACGTATCATCTATCATCATACACACTTCTGATCTGTCTCATCATTCTTATCGCTGTCTCTCAAACATGTCTCTGTTCACCTCTTTGTCCCCTTGTCCCACAACCGTTTTGGGTGTCTCCCCTTATAATATTTTTTGAAAGGTGTAAAAACGGTTGGTTTGTCCCGCATAATTATACATTTTCAACAGTCAATTTAACTTTTCAACGCACAGTTGGGCCCAACTGGAAAAACGGTATAAAAACCAACACTAATTTCCCCAATTTCGCCACCCTTCATCATCAAACCAACTGCTTCCTAGCACCATATACACTTACCATCATCAAATGTCCGCGCCCATGGACCTAACATTCCACAACCCTGATATCAGAACGCCCTTGTCTCCTCCACCAGACGAGCTGTTGCTGGAAGAGGCCACCTCTGGGTTCCATCCAGCCACAACTGCACCACCCAGTCTGGAAACACTCTTATCTGGGTTATCAAGGACCCCATTCTCAAGGGTGTCCTTCATGGGCTTCCTTAAGACGATACATTGCTCTGAAAACTTGGAGTTTTTGATCAACTCGAACCAATATGTGCTGACAACGAGGAGCTTTGAACAGCAGGGTGGCTCAGACCCAGCACATTTCGACTTTGTCCAACAGGAGCGCACACAGCTATGGCGCCACATTTATTCACAGTTTATCTCACACGACTCGCCTAAAGAGGTCAACATCCCTTCAGAGCTCAAAACACAACTCGAGGATCACCAGCACAATGGAACATTGCCACAAGTTGAGTTAATTGAAACCACAATGACTACGATCAAGGAGCTTCTTCGAGACACCTACTTCCAGTTCATCTCACATGTCAAGAAGTCGATAGTGTCTCATGAGTTGAGCCCACCAATGCTTCGCCCCATTGACGATCGGGTGAACCGTGACTATAATTTGCTGCCGACCCCTACAGACGAGCAGCTTGTGATTCCAGGGTTCAGAAGACTAAGTGAGAATTGTTCACCTTTGGAGAGAGATCAGATCTCCAATGACGTTTCCCAAAGAGCCCAGTCACCATTGTCTGACGTGCTGACCGACTCTCGTTCTAACTCGAGCAGCAGCCTTAAGGGACCATTTTTGGGAGTGCGTGATGGTGTCACAACTGAGATTCCAAGAAGCGTGAATGGTCCATATGGCTCAAGCTCTGAAGATGTGAGCAGGTCAAAAACCAAATCCAGCAATATAAGCAGCAGTCTAACCAGCGAAGCTAGTAATGGACTCAAGAAGATTGCTGGGAAGTTCAGATGGAGAAGAATGAGTTCTAATAGCTCAACTAGCTCTAGTTAAAGAAGATTTATATAGAGGACTAGGTGAGTAGTCTACGCATAGCCACGGCTTCTTTTTCCCTTTGATGTTGTTTTGTTTTTGTGTTTTTTAGGATTGGGTTACTTTGCATGGAAAAAGAGACTTGTCTTGCGTGACTGACTGACCGCATTGGTTATCTTCTTTTTCCTTTTTTTTTTTGGCTTTGAAATTGACCTGAATATAGAAAGAGGTTGGTTTTTGGTATTTGTAGCTAGCTCGGATCCTCTAGCCTTTAAAGTATACAATAACAGTTATGTGATCTTCATCTTTTGTGTCAAGTTTGTTCACTGCCCATGCTGTAAGCTAAGTTGAAATGCACGAATCTGTGTCATGAGGTCAACTTCAACTCAAATGTTGACAATCAGCAACTCGACCAAAACAAAGACGCGACACGATACTCTACTATACACGACTCGGTATGATCTGATTTTGGAAAACGTACGTTGTGAAACCCAGAATACTTCTACGTGGGCTGTGAACCAAAGTCGACAAGCAATACTCTCCCACTTTAAGTGCACCACAAGCCTGCGCACAAATGTTGCTGTTGTGAAAATCATACGGTTCGCCCATAATACGTGAAAAAAGGTGCCAAGGTCGTGTCTGTGGGGAAGAGACAATAGAGCACGGGGTGTGTGTAGGCTGTGGTTATGGGGAAGGCGATAAGAAACGATCGCTCCTCCATGCTCTGGAATAGATAACGTATGCTTACTACTACATCGACCTCCCCTCATCTTCCACTATCTTCGACCTTTGTCTGACGTCAAAAAGTCGGCCGAAGATTTTTCTGGTGTGGACTGGCTAGACTGAAAAATCTAGACCGAAAAACCGGCGATCCGTCATATCCCTTATCAATTTTGTCCCATCAAGATTAAAGGTTCCACTGTTTCGATGCATCTGAGACTGACCAAGTCAGACTTGTCCCGCCCGAGTCACACTGGTCTGGTCACTATCACCTCGTCAGGTCGGGGTATATGGGACACACTGTAGCTGTAGCTCGGTCTGTCCGGTCTGTCCTGTCTGTCCTGTCTGTCCTGTCTGTCTCTCCACCTCTGTCTACTTTGGTCTACAAACCGTTTGTCCAAACGTTATCTGTCCACCGTGTTGGAGATGGAAACGCACTGCCAGGATACTATGGACACGTCAGAAAAAAATGCAAATTACGTAGGGATAGAACTACGAAATGCGAGTGACGCCTGCGGTGAGCTTCCGTCTTCAATTGGGGTACCACATTAGCGGCACTAGCTGCTCATGTCGTTTCTGGGTAGTGGCATTATCTCTCTCCTCAGTAGTGGTCTTTTAATGATAATCGCCCGTAAGCCTCGTATCTAATCTTTGGATAATGTCTTGACTGCCGATCTCGCTCGTCATTTCGTCATTAGAACTTGGCTTTACGGGGACGTTGTGGAATTGCGGTCGACTGCACCCTCATTTGGACGTAAAAGTAAACACGCACACATATACCCACTCTAAAGACTGCCATAGAGCAGGAAGACATGACAGCTACATGTTAGGCATAAGGTATAAAGACATGACATTCATAAAGGCGTAGGGAACTAGAAATGTGTCTCTGAGCGAACTCTCTTTTTCAAGTTCTCCAGCTCTTCATTATTTCTCTGCTCGCCTTTTTCGACAACAAGATTTCTCAACAACTTGTTCTCCATCTCCAACGTCTGGATCTTCTTCTCCAATGTTATTGTCAACTCGTTCAACTCACGTACAGATCGCTCCAGCTCCTGCTCCTTCAGCTTCTTCTTGATTCTGAATCTTGCAGAAGCGGCAGTATTTCTTTTTCTCTTGTCCGTATCCACATCACCGGGTGTCTCAGCCTTGGTGGCAGAACCCCTTCTACCAATGCTAGTAGAAGACCCTTGTCGTTGCGAGAAATCCTGCTGCTTGATGGGTAGCTGCTGGAAGTTGATTGGCGTGCCATTGGAAGAAGTGGGTGTATCAGATGTAGTAACGCTTGGATTCACATGGTTGCCCAGGAACTGGTCGTTACCAAACTGATTCAAACCATTGTCAATATCATTCGTGTCAATCTCATTAGTGTCGACACTCTTTGCATCATTACCACCAACACCTTGATGCTGTGCGACAAGAGCGGCTAGTGCATCGATTTGTGTCTGGCTCAACCCTGCTGCAATCAAAGATGACTGGGCACCTGGGGGCACTGGAACCTTCGGTAACGCTGACAGGATATCCTTGTTCCCATCAAGAGAGTTGTCTAACTGTTGTTCTTGTTGTTGCCGTTGTTGCTGCTGCTGTTGTAAAAGATGTTGTTGGTTCTGTGTAGCTGATTGCAGCGAGCTGAGGGGTGATAATACATGGTTTATACCAGTATTGAAAGTAGATGCTTGCAAAGTATTAAACTCGTGCTTCACCTCACCATTTCTGCCCACATTTTGTGAGTTAAAGTCATTATTCATTTGGTTGAATCTATTCAATAGCTCATTGGTGTTGTTGTGGTTGTTGCTGTTGTCATTTGACTGATCGTCATTGCCATTATTCTGAGGCTTCTCCTCGTCAGGAAATACAAATGAGTCGTCAGCAAAGGCACTCAACTCTGCAGTGAGTCTCTCATCAAGTGCAGAAGGGTCATCGATCTCAGGCATAAAGGTGTCCACATATACTAACTGCTCCAAAAGGGCAGCTGGGGTCACGTTATCCTGGTGTGGGTGTAGGTGGTGGTGGTGCTCCATTGCTTATTCTCTACTCGGGAAAATCTTGAATCAGTGTCGTTGGTAAGTTTGTTTTGGAGTCGCAAAAACAACGGTGACAGTTCGCTCCTGGTGGTTACGCTTCGAGATATTGAATGGATTGAAATGATGTTAACCCTTTATTTTGTTGTCTTTGTCCTTTTTTTAACACCATGCTCCACTCCACCTGTGGCGCCTGCTAAAAAATCCACAGCAGTTTGCACAAGTCACGTGAATGGCGTCAACTCACGTGATTTTAGCGGTGTTAGTGTCAACTAAAGCTTTATAAATTACGAGGGTGGGCCGGGCCACATACTGTTCACATACAAAGTGTGGATCTATTTGAGATTGGAGGGTTTGACAGCTTGCTGCTGCCCTAAACTGAGCTGTGACAGTGGCTTGCAAAATTTTAACTGTGGATGCAATACTTTACCTCTCTTGAGACTGACTCAGGTTAAGCCACTGCCCACAGCCTAAAACGCGGTGGACATTGCTCGTGGTGTGTAAACCATTCACATGAGTTGATTAAAAAGAAGCACACACCAGTGAAGTCTTCCTTTGTTCTAAACTTTGAACCAACAAAGACTCACCTTCTCTGAGCAAGTAAATTGGACTAATTACATGAAATCTCAAACTTCATATAATCACAGAGGACCGGCTCATTTTATTAGAGTGGCTTAGTGAATCATGATGATCTGAAAGTTAGATTAAGCGATCGATGTTAAAATCTAAATGACATGGCAGCAAAATTACATGTATATATTGGCAACACACACTATTTGAATTGGAATGTACCCACTGTTTCTGGAATTGTGTTTGGTGAGGTAATGATTATCCTCAGAACTAAATCTCTTGTTCGCCTGTGTGAAATTGAATAATGATTCACTCAGAAGCTCATTCAATATTGAAATATATCTCATGAGTGTAGCCAGTTTGGGTCGGATACCTTGATAAGATGGAATTCAATGGTTCAGTGGTCGATCGACCATACGATTTTACATACTCATTACAACTCTAGGAATGTGCAGGAGATTTGGGGAAAATACGTCTTGGATAATTCCAAATAGTTAATGGGACTATGTTGATGGAAATGAATCAATGACCTAGGTCTCATTTTGATGTTTAGGAATTGTATTTTCAAATATAATAGACATTAAGTTGATATCTAAGAAATCTTGTAGCTCTAAAAAAAACATTCACGTGAGTTAGGCATGGGCAGTGGCTCTCCAAGTAGCTAGCCATCTCTTAACCATGTGGAAGGTTCTTAGTTGTACGCGCGGGGGCAGATTGGTGTAATAAATGGAACGTGATTGTCCCGTGAAGTGACATTTCAAAAATAAGCATGAACACTTCCTCCTTGTATTCCTAACTCAGCTCAAAAGTCGTGTCAGTTGGCGCTCAGGATGATTGCACAGAGTTTTTGAGATAAAACAGAGCGATGTTGAATGTAATGAAAGCATCTTCACCCGAATATTCAAGAGTACCCTACTTTGCAAAACATATTCTCTGAGTCCAGAAGGCAAAGAATGCCCATAGATTCTTTGAAATAATCTCTTTTGGTTAAGATAAGCCAAATATTCCTAAGGATACACTTTCACCAAATCTATTCTGATAGCAGAACGCTTTAAGGTTTATGAGGTTTCGTTGAGATGATCAATACAGCGATTGATCACGTGCTAATCAAGGTGATTGTGATATATCCTAAATAGGCAATATATGTCTTGGAATACTTAGCTACCTTATGGATATTGTCTGGCAACTTCATGACTCGAAGCCAGGTAGCCGAAGTTATGACAGCTTTACCTAGTGTATAGTAGCTATTACCCGTTTCTACTGCAAGATACCAAAATTACCCGGGATTAATGCGTGTCAAGACAAGTTGTGGCCGGTACTATTAACCATTATTCGCTGATCTCTCCTCTTGTGTGTAGTCGGTAGCAGGGACGAACAAATGATTTATGGGCATGTACTTAAAACAATACAGGAGTCAGTAAACAAATATTTATTGCGTTGACATACATAATGTACAAAACCTAAAATGGAAGAGCTGCTTGTAGTCTATCACAAGAGGAAGAAATCATCCTTTTGGCATCAAATATAATGCACACAATCTAGTAAGTAAATCTAAATACAAAAATTTTGATAACAACCCTTGAAACGAGAAGATAAAATTGTTAATAATAAAGTAACTTCTGTCACAAAAAGGACAGTATCCTTTTTTTTTTCCCCTCAAAATCAAATAAAGAATAAGCCACCTAACAATGCAAGGACAGAAACTCCAAGACTAGCAATTTTGTTACCAGCTCCTTCAAAAGTAGTGATGGCACGTGTTGTTTCAGATTGAGGTCTTTCAGAAGATGTAGCAGTAGAGGCAAGTGTTGTTTTTGGGGTAACATTAGGGTTACCATTAGCAACACCAATAGTCACTGGTTCAATTTCAGATGCTGTAGAAATACCCTGGTAGAATGGATTTGTCGAAACATTTTCAGGATCATATACCTTTGGATTCACTGGAGCTTCAGAAGGTTTTACAATAGCAATAGTACTGCTTGAAATAACTGTCTTTCCATCATGAACAGAGGCAGAGGTTTCAATCAAACCACTTGTTTGAACAAGAGAACAAACTTCTTTAGAACACTCAGTGATAGTGTAGTAGACAGTTGTTTGTTTGCTTTTAGTAACAGTTGAAGCATCAGTTGGTTTTGAGTCAGTCTTAACTTCAGTTATTCCGCACGGAACTGTAGTAGTTAGAGTAATAACTTGACCATCTTTCACAGTTGTGGTCGTAACAGCGACACCAGAAGTTTCGATTGTAGAGCAGCGATTTTCAGAACAACTAGTAACAGTATAGATGACAGTTGATTGTGAAAGTTCAGTCGCGGTAGATGAATGAACTGAGCTTGGAATCTCTTCAGACAAAATGACAGAAGAGGAAACGATCGAAGAAGCTTCAGGAGAAGCATACGAGGAAGCAACTGATGAAATACCTTCTGAAGAAACAGAGAAAACAGCTTCAGAGGAAACCTCTGAAGAGGCTGGAGAAACTTCTGAAGAAACAGCCTCAGCATTGGACGAGACTGCAGAAACTTCAGAGGAATCATCTGAAGAAACTGGAGAAACTTCAGAGGAAACAGCCTCAGAGGAAATAGCTTCGGAGGAAACATCTGAAGAGGCTGGAGAAACTTCAGAGGAAATAGCTTCGGAGGAAACATCTGAAGAAACTGGAGAAACTTCAGAGGAAACAGCTTCGGAGGAAACATCTGAAGAAACTGGAGAAACTTCAGAGGAAACAGCCTCAGAGGAAATAGCTTCGGAGGAAACATCTGAAGAGGCTGGAGAAACTTCAGAGGAAATAGCTTCGGAGGAAACATCTGAAGAAACTGGAGAAACTTCAGAGGAAACAGCTTCGGAGGAAACATCTGAAGAAACTGGAGAAACTTCAGAGGAAACAGCCTCAGAGGAAATA
>PPLZ03000023.1:98030-134155 GCA_003706705.3 Barnettozyma populi
CTTCAGAGGAAATAGCTTCGGAGGAAACATCTGAAGAAACTGGAGAAACTTCAGAGGAAATCACTGAAGACGCTGAAGAAACTTCAGAGGAAATGACTGAAGAAGCTGAAGAAACTTCAGAGGAAACGACCGACGAGGATTCTTCCCCAGTATAAGCAGGGGAGTCTGCAACGCCAACAACAGCATTATCTTCTTTCACCGCATAACCACTGGATCGAGTTTGCTTGTACTTATTGTAGCTTATCGTACTTCCATCAGAAAACGTTATATCAATATCAAAGCTGCCTTCAAAAGCTGTCATCCAGGAAACGGCCCTGATTCCAACAACCTGGTAGATTATAGCTGAGGAAATACTATCTCTCTTGATGACCGAGGTAGTGGAGTTCCCATACAATGAAGACGTATATGTAGCACTCAAGGAAGTAGTATCACAAGATTGTTCAACAGAAGACCCTGGAACTTCCACTCTAGAGGTTGCAACATTAAACTCATCAAAATCTTCAGCCAAATAGTATTTAGACTGAGAGCAGTAGAAGGACCACCTGTTCCAAGAATATGCACCAGAGACAGTAACTGACGCAATATCACCCAAGGAACCAGGAATATAGATATCCCAAATTGGTGAGCCTTCTGAGTTCATACTAGAAAGAATAGTTGGTTCAAGATCACTAACCCCACGTACATCAAGTGAGCTTTCAATTGTCTCGCTAACAGTTTCAAAATAGTAAGGGTAGACTCCTGGTTTGGTGATACTTTCTTTGGCTTCAGATGACAATAGGGCAGTTAAACCGAATTTACCAGTAACGTCAGAGTGAACTGAGATGTAGTACTGCATTTCAATTGTCACGATACGCGTGTCTGAGTTGTAACTAACAGAAGCTGCCAGGTTACCATTTGCCGATAAACCAGCATTGTCATAAATGTTGGTGAATTCCTCTGGAACGTAGAACTGGATCTTTGTTCCTTTCAAGGTCTTTTTAGGAATGTAGAACTCAACATAAATGACCACCCAGTCGTCCTCAGAGTCCATAATGTTTGACCTATCACCTGAGACAAACTTTCCTAGGTTGTACACATCAATGGATTTGATGGCATCGTATCCTGTTGGCATGGTCGATGGAGTAGAAGGCGAAGTTGAGGCAGTTTCACTAGTGGATGAAGAAACATCGGAAACATCGGAAACGACTGAAGAAGCTGAAGAAACTTCAGAGGAAATCACTGAAGACGCTGAAGAAGCTGAAGAAACTTCAGAGGAAATCACTGAAGACGCTGAAGAAACTTCAGAGGAAATGACTGAAGAAGCTGAAGAAACTTCAGAGGAAACGACCGACGAGGATTCTTCCCCAGTATAAGCAGGGGAGTCTGCAACGCCAACAACAGCATTATCTTCTTTCACCGCATAACCACTGGATCGAGTTTGCTTGTACTTATTGTAGCTTATCGTACTTCCATCAGAAAACGTTATATCAATATCAAAGCTGCCTTCAAAAGCTGTCATCCAGGAAACGGCCCTGATTCCAACAACCTGGTAGATTATAGCTGAGGAAATACTATCTCTCTTGATGACCGAGGTAGTGGAGTTCCCATACAATGAAGACGTATATGTAGCACTCAAGGAAGTAGTATCACAAGATTGTTCAACAGAAGACCCTGGAACTTCCACTCTAGAGGTTGCAACATTAAACTCATCAAAATCTTCAGCCAAATAGTATTTAGACTGAGAGCAGTAGAAGGACCACCTGTTCCAAGAATATGCACCAGAGACAGTAACTGACGCAATATCACCCAAGGAACCAGGAATATAGATATCCCAAATTGGTGAGCCTTCTGAGTTCATACTAGAAAGAATAGTTGGTTCAAGATCACTAACCCCACGTACATCAAGTGAGCTTTCAATTGTCTCGCTAACAGTTTCAAAATAGTAAGGGTAGACTCCTGGTTTGGTGATACTTTCTTTGGCTTCAGATGACAATAGGGCAGTTAAACCGAATTTACCAGTAACGTCAGAGTGAACTGAGATGTAGTACTGCATTTCAATTGTCACGATACGCGTGTCTGAGTTGTAACTAACAGAAGCTGCCAGGTTACCATTTGCCGATAAACCAGCATTGTCATAAATGTTGGTGAATTCCTCTGGAACGTAGAACTGGATCTTTGTTCCTTTCAAGGTCTTTTTAGGAATGTAGAACTCAACATAAATGACCACCCAGTCGTCCTCAGAGTCCATAATGTTTGACCTATCACCTGAGACAAACTTTCCTAGGTTGTACACATCAATGGATTTGATGGCATCGTATCCTGTTGGCATGACTGATGGCACAGAAGGCGACGCAGTCTCACTAGTGGATGAGGAAGATAATGTTTGCGCACTTGATGATAACTCAAGCGCAGATGAGCTGCTTCCTGATGAAATATGAGAAGAAGAATAGGTGGAAGAGTCACCTATAGATGAACTTTCCATCGCCGATCCAGAGGATGAGGAAGACAAGGATGGGCCACCCGAAGAGGAATATTCGATTGAAGAGTCTGCAGAGGAAGACAAGGTCTCGCTAGATAGAGAACTTGACGATGCATCTGATGAAGATGGTTGTTCTTTGGTGTTGACGATTTTGATTGGCCATGACAAATATCTTATCCAGTCTTCTTTATTCTCTGGGTTTCCAAAGATCCTCAAAACTCTGCACAAAACTCTGTACTCACCAGTTGGGATATCACGTGTATCGTTAAATTTTCTCAAACTAGTGTACCCAACATCTGTGAATCTAGTAGCATATTCCAAGGGGAACTTTGTCACCCCGTCATTAATAGACTCTGAAGTTTGAAGACTTCCTAAGAATTTGTCACTTTTTTCTGGGAATGCAAAATCTGCATCAACATCATAATCAGTTTCAACTAGATCAAATGATAAGAATTCCGTACCATAGGAAAGAGCATAAAAAATACGCATTGGGTACTGGGAAAGATCAATCGGGTCAAAACCATAGTAGTCCTGAGTATAGAATGAGTAGTAGTAACCATTAGTTGAGTTATAGTAAAGAAACAATGGAGAACCTACCAAGGCATTCCAATTAAATGTGTCAACTTCAATACCCATATATGGAACAGCAACAACTTCACCATTGTCCCCGGTAAGTTCAATTCTCCCTTGGAACAATGGAGCAATCAGGTCAGATTCTGGAGGAGTAAAGGTAACAGTCAACTCCCCAGTTTCACCAGGTTGTAAAGTCAACTCATCTTGAGAGAACTGGACAGATGCACTTGAGTCGTCACTAGTAGGGAAGCCATACTCCGGATAACCAGTGCTATCTTTGGATTGAAGCGTCTCAGCATGTACATGAGAAAGCTGATATGTGACTGCAACGTCGTTGGCATTTTCAATCTTGATCTGGAATTCATTAACTCTGTTGGCAGTATCGTTTAGTTCCAAATGGTAATCAGACAAAAGGTACGTTTTCTGGTTGATCATTTTGTAAGCGTTGATTAAACCAGCACCTTGTTGGTTCAATGGATGATTGGCATTGAGATCTGGACCTGATGAGTCTGGCTTGTATAAGTTCAGTAACTTGGCTGTAGCTACCAGTCTTTGCTTGATTTCAGCTGTTGAGACCTTACCATGGACTTGTTGATAAAGAGCCACCACACCTGCAGTGTATGGAGCTGAAAAAGAAGTACCAGAAGCAACTCTCCATGTTTTGTCATAGACACCAAGGACCTTACCACCTGGGGCAGAGATTGTTGGATAAAAATCGTTTTCGAAAGTTGGACCATAAGTGGAATAGGTAGATACTTGACCTGCACCTGGGAGATTTGATTCATAAGCAACAGCTGGATCATTAGCACTGAATTCAATCTCAACAGTCAAGCCCTCTTTCACTCTAGCCTCAACCCACTTACCATCGCTCTCTTCAATGATAGCATACAACATAGTGCTGCCCATAGGAGTGACACTATCCCAATCGAGCATATCTTGATCATAAGAATTATAACGGAAAACGTATTTGTAACCAGTGGCAATTAAGTTATTCAACTCTGAGTTCAAATAGCATACACCTCTTCTGACAATAAGAGCATTATCCAGATTTTTCTGAATATTAAGGGTATCACAACCCGCAGTATCAGAGGTGAAATCGACACCAAATTTACCACTGTAAGAGGACTGAACATCATTTTGAGTGTAGTAATAAGTGTCCAATACTGAACCATCAGAAGCAGTCAAGCGAAGAGAGTATCTAATACGTTGGGTAGAGTCAACAGAGCCAACAGAGATTGACTTCTTAGAAGAACCACCTCTAGATGCGTAGAAAACACCAGCTTCACCACTATTACCAGCAGCCCAAACAACAGGAATACCACTTTCAGAGATAGCATCTGATAACCTAGCTAAAGGAGAGGTGCTGTAACCAGAAGCAGAACCTAATGATAAATTGATAACATCAACACCGTCGTTAGCAGCATCAATCATGGCCTTCATGACAAGGTCATTTCCAGTACCATCCCCACAACCGAAGATCTTGTACGCTCTGACTTTGGCCTTTGGAGCAACACCAGTGATATCCTTGGTTTCACCAATGATAACAGAGGCAACAAAAGAACCATGACCCAAACAGTCTTTTGGATCATCATCTTCAACGGCAGAGGACGAGTCATAAGGACTATAGTCGTTACCAACATAATCGTGGCCGCTAATAACTTTGAAGCCTTCTCCAAAACCACCACCTAATCCTTCCAGCTGATAGTTAACACCTGAATCAATAATACCAATAACAATACCTTCTCCAGTGACACTTTCATTATGTAGCTTATCCACACCGGTAACGGCATGAGGGTTCCAGTTGCTCACTTGATCTGAAACATACTGATCAAAATCACCAATAGTAACCAAAGTAACAGGGTAAACACCCGTAACAAAATCCAAGGACAGAATCTCTTCAGAAGTCTTGTTATTGCTACCTTGAACTTCAATGGAAGCACCACTGAAAAACCTTGATCCAAGATCATTGACAACGCTTGTGTCATAACCCAATGTATTAGAAATCTCATTAGCTGACTCCTCTGCACTGTAACCTTTTTTATATTCAACAATATAACGCCCTTCAATAGTTGGAGGAAGGCCATTTGGCCCGTATTGACTAATCAACTCTTGGTCAAGTGACTCCTCATTGAATTGTCCTGCAACAGATGATGCTAATGAAGCCACCAAAGCGAAGACGGAATTCTTATTCCACAACATTTTCCCAACTCTTACTCAAAGGAATGAAACAAAAGAGTGAAACTTTATTAGTGAGAAGGGATAAATGAATGATTGTTGTGAAACTTATCGAGTTAGAATCATTATTCACAACCTTCACTGTGGGAAAGGGTAGTATTTATATAGTATCGTGACAATTACATCACGAATACATATTTGCAGGGAATGTTCAAGTCACTGGTGTAAACAAACACCCATGCGCCCCTGTGAAACTGCAAACTGACGCGAAAATGTATCCAGAACACCCATAGGGACTGTTATCCCGATACGGGGATATCGTGGGCAGGCATTGTTAACTAGCATGAACTGCATAAATGCAGGGTGTAGTTCAAGGATAGTTCGATCCAACAATAATTGATCGGCGCTTCTCAAACATCAAACAACCAACCATTGCAAAAGCATAACTGAAACTAAAGCTTGAACCTCTGACTGACCGGTAAAAGTAGCGTAGGCATTGAGCATTTCCTAGTCTTGTGCGACCTCAAATCAGAGAAGATCTGCCATTTAGTTTGAAAACAGTTCCCGATTTGTGTCTAAATATTTGAGGTGTACATTCTCGATATCAAATTACTTGGCTTCCAGTTGCAAACAGGACACCCAAAAACTGACCAATAAACGCCACTGCGTTCAATATTGCACCAATCCACAGCCAGCATAAAGAGCACAACTATGTGAAATTGACCAATGCTCATGCTTAAGGTAATTCAATATCGGAAAATGAGTGTGACCAGTCTCGGTCGGATTATTTGATAAGGTGGAATACTATTGGTCTTCAGTGTGTATACACACTGGTACCGTCAGTATAGACAATGTACGGCGATGACTATATGGTGCAAATATGTAGTAGATATTGTTGAAATTGTCCATGATCAAGGTACTATATATCCACATGAGCATTCGTAGCATTCATGCTTTATGACTGATAGACTGATTGTAACAGATCTGTTCGATGTTCTTTGGACATTGTTATACGTTTCTTCTGTCCATAGTGAAGAAAACTCAGATCAGGATGGCCAAAAGGTTTTATCTTCTTCCAAATAAGATCTCAAAACACTCCTCGCAATCCACTTGATCGTCTGCGGATTCAAATTATGACGATGCAGCACCAAAGTTCATCTTCCAAGGATGATCTTTCTGTCGCTGTAGAACTTGCACGAGCGCAATATATCAGTCTAGGATTCTTTGTTATAAAGAGTTAATATTGTTCGTTAAAGCGCCACCACTGAAGAACATTTAACTTCGGTAATACCTGATTCGGCGACTATCTGAGCTCTCGTGTAACGATCTGACTCTAACTAACCAGGTCAGACGCGCTTTGTAATAGTGATAATTGACTTTGTCGTGCAGCATCCTTTACCTTCTTCTCAATCTAAGTTCTGAAGTTTCGGGTTCTGAAGTTTCGGGTTTCACGTGTAATTTGGAATTCTGGCCAGTTGAACAGTGTGCTAATTCTCTTAGTGTGCTTTTCTCATTTATTACTTGCCGTTGGTTCTCTGGAAGTTCTCTGGACGTTGTCTGGTTTCAATCTGGTGATTGCACCCTCAAATCTCATTTTGAACTGAAAATCTGCTAGATTCTTTCTGTTGAGCTGATTATATAACTGGAGACACTGACTTATCGTAATTAGTTAAGTCTGGTGCTGCTGAGTAAACGGGGTCATCAGATTGTCTCCGCTGTTAGATTCGGTGGTTCATGAGTTCGACGTCATCTCATTGATATCCAAACCATCATTCATGGCTCCATAAAATGGACAGGCTTTGGTTTGACCTAGCTGGTTTAAGAAGGTAGTTCATGCTAATCCACAAGCCAAGGAAGAAGTCATACCATTTGAGTAATCAGCTTCTGGTATGTTGTTTACCTTTGAACTGAGTGAGTATAGACCCTTTTCTTGTTTATCAAATGCTAACAAAAAGTTCAAATTTAACCAGGTGAGAGCGGTTTTTTTTTTCTCAACTCGCCACAACTCTAAAATCGTTTAGACGATCGATCACTATACTATTGTATTTAGATAATTGGAATATACTTGAAGTAAATTTAAATAATATTATATCTCCGATACCTTTTGGGGGCAGATGTTTGGAGTTCCTACAATGTTTACATCCAACTCCATGGGATCTATTTTCAATTACAAATAGCATCTCTTTTTGGGGTTTTTGTCTTTAAATTCTGTTAAGGTTCATCTCACGGTATCCGGCGGCTCTCCGACGGCAAAGCCTCATTCCATTCACGTGCATACTCCAATTATAACACTTCTATTACGTGCGCATGACCATATAGGCAGTTGAATAGTCAGGATATTAACAGTACTAATCGGGCCTTATGTGAGCCAGCGATTATAACCGACTTTCGGCAACAAGTTCTGTGAGAAATCCCATAATAAACGCGGTCGAGACAGAAGCAGGTACCAGTAAGGAACTCAACCAATCAGTGTTTGCCCACAATGATCATCAGGTAGACATACCAGATCAAACTAGTTGTTTCAATGTTGTGAAACTCCACCATTTGATGGGGTAATAATTATGATGGTTGAATTGCCCGAAGCGTTAAGAAATTCGGGATGCACACACTTTTGATGACACAATTTTGACTCCACACCTTAGTGACAGAGAGCAAGCAGAATGACAAGCAGCTGTTCAATGACAAAAAGGTATTTGTAAGCTGGGGTTTAAGACACAGGAAAGGTGCATTGTGGCATCAAAAAGAGAATCATACGGTTTCGAAAGAAACCGTTCAATAAAGGTATATAAAGGGGATCAAATCATGTCAAGTTGGTCGGTCAGATTGACTGTATACATCAGCACACAAGAAAATGCCATCAGCCACAGCCACTCTGCAGCAGAACGCTGAGGATATTGTTTCGAAGTACAACAACCTGTCCCTCAAGGCCCAACCAACTTCACAGCCTACCCAGATCCAAGTTGAGTTGAAGAACGTCAACGGGATCAATGATGGGTTTGGTGACGACTACTCCAAAGAGTTACCAGAGTCTACCAGAAAGAGGTTTGAAAAATACAATATTGATTTGAGTCATGGTTATCCAAAGCGTCCGGAGAACTTGACTTTCTTCCTTGATGACAGTGAGAGGATTAGAGATAAGCTTTTCAAGTCCTTGGAGGACGGATACATTGAGAGAGGTAAAAATGCTGATCGTGAAAAGAAGGCTCTCTTTGCTAAAGCCAAAGAGGTGAAGCACTTGACAAAATACATTGGTACGGAACTTGTTGGCGTTCAACTCCAAGACTTGAATGAGCAAGAACTAGACGAGTTGGCCCTGTTGGTGTCCGAGAGAGTCGTTGTCTTCTTCAGAAACCAAGACTTGTCTCCACAGAAGCAGCTGGAAATTGGTGAGTTTTACTCCAACGAGGTTGAGAAGCACCCGTTGGCTGCTGCTGTTCCACTACCGGGCGTTGAAGGCCCAACTGGCTTGACTACCGTTTGGGGTAAATTCAACAGAAAGGACAAGGATGTCAGCTTCAGACAGAAGGGAGGCCAGGTCTGGCACACAGACTTGGATCACTTGAACCCTGCCATAACTCATTTGCACATTGACGCAATTCCAAAGTTTGGTGGTGACACCGCTTGGAGCTCCGGCTACGCCGCGTACGACAAGCTTTCTCCCGAGTTGCAGAAGTTCCTCGATGGTAAGACTGCTATTCATAAATCCGCACACAAGTACTTAGACCGTACCAACTTGTTGGGAGGCGGCAAGCACACCGAAACTGAGCACCCCTTGGTTGTCACTCACCCTGTCACTGGCTGGAAGGCTCTGTTTGTCAATAGAGGGCACACTGTCCGTATCAAGGGCCTGGAGCCTGGTGAGTCTGACTTGATCTTGAATTACTTGTACGATGTTTTGGAGAAGAATTTGGATATTCAGGTCAGATTCAACTGGAGCTCTTCCGACCAGGACAGAGACATCGGTGCCTCTGCTATCTGGGACAATAGAATCAGTATTCACTATGCCGTCGATGACTATGTTGATGACGAGGACCCAAGACATGGGACAAGAGTTACTTCTTTGGGAGCTAAGCCTGTCTTTATCGAGGGTTCTAAATCCCAAAGGGAGGCTCTTGGCTTAAATTAGCACCCTCTTGATTGTTTTTATCTCTTTATTTTATTACTATTCACACCATTCTTTGCGTAAAACTTCCAGATATGATAAAGTGGCATACGATTAATGAACCTCTCCCGGAAGAGATCGGTTCTCTCGGTCCGATTTACGCCGACAATCTCATCGTTTAAATTTTCCAATACCAAAAAAGATGTAAAAAGAGGAGCGGTTGGCACAAAAAGTCTCTCCTCTTTTCTCTTCCGATTATTCAATCGCCATACCTTTTCAAAGGAAACAATTCACTCTTTTGCAATGCTGAGACTCTCAAGACCACTGCTGGTTAACAAGAACATGTCCAGAAACGCCATCACTGCTGCTGTGACTACGCGCCCACTAAGCAACAGCGCCTCTACGACCAACAAAGCTGCTGGTTCAACAGACGCAAGCGACGCAGAGGATGCCAGCGCCACTGTTCTCACCGACAGAAGAGATGCTGCTAGAACTGCTAAGAACTTGGGTCCTAACAACCAGCCAGCTACATGGTTGAACGCCCTCGCAGAGAGAAAACGCCAGCTGGCTCAAGGCAAAGTTATTGATTCATTTTCCTACAACACGCCCCAGAAGCCAATTGTCTCTGACAAGACGAGAGCTGAGTCTTTCAGTTACCTAGCTCTCCCTTTCAAAAAGGATCCAATGCTTACTGATTTTTATGTCAGTGCTGCTGGTAGACTAAGAATGGGTCAGTTGTTTCAGGATCTAGATGCCCTTGCTGGTAGAATCAGTTATCGCCATTGTTTGCCAGCTGCCCCAATCATCGTCACCGCCTCTGTGGATCGTATCTACATGACCAAAAGAGTTGACGAGATTCAGAACAAGAATATTGTGCTGTCCGGTTCGGTTATTTGGACAGGTAGATCATCCATGGAGATTGTGATTAAGGCCTCGGCTACCGAAGAGGATGTCCCTACCAAGGATTTGAGCGAGGCTGACATTAAAGAGGAGGATGTATTTTTGACTGCTAACTTTACATTTGTCGCTAGAAACCCAGAGACTCACAAGTCGTTCCCAGTGAACAGACTTCTCCCTGTTTCTGAACAAGAATGGATTGACTTCAGAAGAGCTGAGTCTCACAACGCTGAGAAGAAGGTCCTTGCCAAGAAGGAGAACTTGAACCAGAAGCCACCAACTCAAGAAGAATCTCAGATCATTCATAACATGTTCCTTGAGTCAAAGAAGTTGACTGAATTCGCAGAACTCCCAAAGAATGTGAGCTTTATGAAAGACACTGTAACACATTCCACCTCTTTCATGCAACCTCAGTACAGAAACAGACACTCTTACATGATCTTCGGTGGCTACTTAATGAGACAAACCTTTGAGTTAGCGTACTGTACTGCTGCATCTACTGCTCGTGCGCTACCTAGATTTATTTCTTTGGATTCTACTACTTTCAGAGCACCAGTTCCAGTGGGCTCTGTTCTTTACATGAAGTCAACTGTTGTTTACACTGAACACATTCATGGATCAGATGCTGATGATTGTGATAGCTTATTGCACTTCGAGACCGTTCCTGCTAATAAACTCACTGATGACCCAACGGATTTCTTGAACCAACCAGGTACTTTGATCCAAGTCAAGGTTGATACCTCTGTAAGAGATTTGAACGATGTCAAACAAACACCATCTGGCTCCTTTATTTATTCTTACTTTGTTCCAAGAGATTCTGCTGCTGAAGGCGCTGCTGCTCCAGGTTACAGCTCTGTGATTCCTGAGACTTACTCTGAGATGATTGAGTTTATTGAAGGTAGAAGAAGGGCTCAAGACACTGCTCGTTACGGCCAACACATCAAGGCCTCTAGAAAGAGTAAATTGTGATACAGAGTATGGCTGCTTTTTCTTTTAGTCGTTATTATATTATTATAGAAAATACAAAATAGTCCATCATTAGTAGTCCATTAGTAGTTAGTACAAATCGCCTCAAATACCCAAAAATCAAGAAAGAAAACTCCAAACCAATTAAAACAGCAATGACGTAATAGTTTAGACTGATTCAATCTCAGCAGTCTCATAAGTAGAATTATGGACACTGTCCGATGTATCAGCTCTACCAACATGTGTGAAAGTCTTTAGCTTGGCTTTTGAGTTACTCTCCATGTTGGTGAAATGTTGATTCGTTGTGTACTTTTGTTGTGCTTCCCATTTAACTTCGCCATTCTGCTTACTAACTGGGAAGAATTCTTCTCCACCAGATGAGTTTGATGTGAAGGAGTTTTCATGGAGGTGGACAATCGGCGTGAATGCATGGTCTTCTTCGGCGAGGATGTCCAGATTGGTGGCACGAGAGGCTCTCTGTCTTGTATCCTTCAAAGATTCGACAATGTTACCATCCGAATCGAGTCTTTGGAAGTTCCCACTGTCATCACGAGTTAATATCGTGGAGGCGTTGTTGCCAATGAATGCAGAGTCTCTGAAGTTTAAGTTGGACTTTCTCGGATCTCTTTGAATATCGTCATCATCAGCCAGTCTCATACTCAAGAGCTCATTCGTGGAGACAGAGGCCAGGGAGTTCAATGATTCTCTGTTAATCTTGGAGTCAATTGTTTGTCTCCAGGATCTCTTCGGTACAGTCGAGTCCTCGTTGTCATAGCGGCGATCCTGCATCAGCATGTCTGTGCTTTGTGATTGAAGAGCATCCTGATAGACACTTGACACTGTGTCTTCAACATTTGTAGTAGAAGAGCTTCCAGCATCAGAAAAGTAGTCCTTCTCATCCAATTTCAACACATTTAGGGCAGCCAATCTCTTAGGCTCGCCATCTTTCTCATTACCATCAGCCAAAGAGACATCACTGGAGGAGTTCTCAAAGGCAGCAGGAGAGATCATATTGTGTTTACCATTAGAGGGGTTACCCAACATTGGCTTGGAGATCTTTGGAGTATTTCCTTGTTCTTTGTCGTCTTCCTTTCTGGAGCGTTTCTTGTAGCAACAGCAGAACAGAAGGATACCTGCCACTATTAGGGCAAATACTGGAACACCTACTCCTAGACCAATGGCCAATGCCTTCGCATTTGTGCCTGTGGATTTGGATGGGATTAAAGCAATCGCAGATGAGGTGGCGGACGGGGTAGTACTGGATGAAGCAGTGGCAGAGACAGACGAAGGAGCACTTGAGCTGAATGCAGTTGTTGAAGATGCAGAGGAGGAGGATGAAGCGGAAGATGAGGAAGTTTGGTCAATAGGGTCAATGCCATAAATCATAAAGCTGAGCTCATTCCTGCTGGAGCCGGATCTTGCAGTCACAGTGATTTCAGTCTCATCAAAACTCTCTGGGGTCAGGCCGTTGATCGTTAAGTTGTCAGTATGATACTTTAACCAGTCGCCATCTCCACCAAAGTCAACTGTGATCTCTGTGTCAGTAAAGTCAGTGAAGTCAGTGGATAGGAAATAGTACTGGAAGTATTCTTCTCTGGTGGCATTGGATGACCTGAAAGAGCTCACAGCAAAAAGGGAGTTGATGGATTCAATATCAAAGAAGAGAGTAACAGTATTGGAGAAATGATCAAAGATGGTCACGTTGAAATTGTTATCACCGCTGAAGTTCTCTGGGACGGTACCAACTAGGGTGTAGTTGTCCAAAGACAGCCATTCAGGGTTCCCTTGAAGCTCAGCTTTAGATATTTGATCAAGAGTGACAGGTTGAAGATCTTGATAGACCGAGCCCAATGGGATCTCAAATTTAATCTGATCACCAGCAGTACCATTGATATTTACGGTGGACTTGAGAGTAGTAGTGAATGAATGTGCACCAACGATGATGTTGAAATCAACAGACGATCCACTAAATCCAGCATAATCAGTAGCAATGAAGACGAAACTGTATGCGAATCCAGGAGCAATCTGAGAGTTGACAGCTGGAGCAAGACCACTGAATCGTAGGTTTGAGGCGTCAAAGAATAACCAATTTGGCAAAGGGGTTCTGTCTGCAGATGTACCGTAATAGGCAACAACCTCGTCATCGGAGTCAAACGTTTTGGAATCAAAAGTGACATTGAATACCTGACCAGGAGACAAGACCAGGGCATTCTGGCCGTTTGTTTGACCAAAGTTAGTCAGTTGGGACAGGACAGTGTATTCAGAAGAAGGGACAGGACCTGTCTCACTAGACACAACAAGTCGTTGATCCATTTGGAATGTAGCGCCCGATGAATCTGTCCCAATCAATGTGAACACGATGTCAGCGGACACATCAGTGGATGAGGGAGTTCCAGATAAAGTTCTTGAGGATGACTCAAATGTCAGCCAGCTTGGAAGGCTGTCCACAGAGTAGGCGACTTCACCCAAGTCTGACTTGTAAGTATTGGAAGCGAACTGGAATGAGTAGCTCTTGTCCACTCTAGCAACTGGGGGCAGTTGTTCAGCAAAGGGGAAGCCATCATATGGCTGGCAGGTGGCAGTCACCAGCAAAATGGCTAGGATGTGAAATAAAGGCAGCACTCTCATTCTCTTTGACGTCTTGCGCGGCCCTGGATAATGCGTCTTGGATGGAGTTGTGGAAGTGAGTTTGGTGAGCTTTATGAAGCACTGCTCGAGGAAGTTGTTAGGCAAAGGAGTGTAGGAGGGCAAGCTGTTGATGAAGAAATTAAGGTAGAGAATTGGCCCTCATTTTCTTCTTTCCCTTTCTCTCATTCTTTCCTTAAAGGGTGTCACAGGGTTGAAGTTGTCGTTGTGAGAGACGCGTCGTTTTTCTCTTCCTGCAGAAATAAGGGGCAGAAACGCGAAAAAATTACGCGTGTTGTTCGTGAAGGGGCCTAAAAACTCTCTGAACTGGATCTCTGATTGGCTGCTGGTGTTGACCGATATGAATGTGTAAAGTGAGACATGTAGACGCGGAGACTTATGGTTCCTAAACAGGAAAGGTAATTCAGTCTATTTTCATCTCAGAAGAGTATCCATATTTGGAGGTGGGCATTAGGCATAATGACTGGCAAAGTGACAGCCAATAAGGACACTATTGAACGGATAGATCCCGGGCCCCTGAAGGAACTGCTTTCAAAAAGAACTGCTTTCAAAACGACTGTGAATGGGTATGTATGCAGTCGAACCCTCGTTTCCTTTCTGGTGGCACCGTGATTCAACTTCACCTGTAGATGTACACCACCAATATCTTGATACAAGGGCACGTGATAATGCTCAAAGGTTCACGTGACTCATCACCAAGCTCCAGGCGGGGTAACACTTGGTGACTACTGTGACGCTTCGAATCGGGAAATTTTCGCGGGAGATGGAGATGGAGAAACGCTCTAGGCCAAATGTTCTAGAAGGGCAGGAACAGCTTGTGTCCACTTGGACACTATAGGCGACAGGAAACCGAGTAATTTCTATTCCACGGAGGTGTAGTCACCCTTTCAGTAAACAGATCTGGGCTTTCCCCAGCTTTTTGTCCCTCAAAGGCCTCAGTTTCAACGGAACCCGCATCAAATTTGGGTCTTTTCACGTGCAATTTTTTGTTGAGATTTCTGGTAGGAACCACATTGGCCAGTAAGATCACCACATTCTGTCCCCAAATTCCCAAAAAACCGTTTCTTTCGTTGTTTTGTTTGCGGCGACAATACACTTCTGTGCAAAAACTAACCAATTCAAGTGAGTCAGATCGCGTTTCTGATGGGTTTGGGCTGATCATACACCATTGAGCTCCAGAAGGACACTCAATTGTGCCAGATTGGACCTGAATTCGTCAAGTCACCGAAAACGTGGTGTATATGTGCTAACAAACTAAATTCACAGAAAATGGCCCCACCAGCTTTCTCTGACATCTCCAAGAACCAAAACAACGTCTTGACCAAGGACTTTTTCCACGGCGCCCCTGCTGCCATCGATGTCCAGACCACTACCCCAAACAATGTCGGTTTCACCGTCAAGGGTAAGGTTGTCAAGGACGCCATTGCCGCCAACTTGGAGGCCAAGTTCACTGACAAGGCCACTGGTTTGACTTTGACCCAAGGCTGGAACACTGCCAACGCTTTGGACACCAAGGTTGAGTTGGCTGATGCTTTGGCCCAAGGTCTGAAGCTTGAGTTGTTGACCTCTGTTGTTCCAAACGCTGCTAAGGGCGCCAAGTTCAACGTTTTGTTCAACCACCAATCTATTACTGCCAGAGCCTTCTTCGACTTGTTGAAGGGTCCAACCTTCGTTGGTGATGCCACTGTTGGCCACGACGGCTTCACCGCCGGTGCCGAGGTTGGTTACGACATTGCTTCAGCTAAGGTTACCAAGTACTCTGCTGCCATTGGTTACGCCCAACCACAGTACAACGTCTCCGTTGCTGCCACCTCGAACTTGTCAGTCATCACTGCCGCCTACTACCACAGAGTCTCTCCACTAGTTGAGGCTGGTGCTAAGGCTACCTGGGACTCCAAGGCCGATTCTGCCGCTGGTAAGGCTGTCGGTATTGAGTTTGCCACCAAGTACATTTTGGACTCCTCTGCCTTTGTCAAGGCCAAGGTTGCCGACTCTGGTTTAACTGCTTTGTCCTACCAACAAGTTTTGAGACCTGGTGTCAAGTTGGGTCTAGGTGCCTCCTTCGACGCCTTGAAGTTGGCTGAGCCAGTCCACAAGTTGGGTTGGTCCTTATCCTTCACTGCTTAACCTGGTAAAACTATGTGACTGCGTCTCTTACTGAGTAAGGAAGACCTCTATATGATTTTTTAACTGAGATTCTTTAGGACCTTTTGTAGTGGACACTACAGAGCGCATTTTTTATTGTGGTCTTGGGCTGTTACTTTGAAACGGATATTCTAGCTGCTCGGATCATCTTGAGTGATAGCGATTGGAAGGTGCACAATATTTTCTCTCTCAGTTTCGCTCAAACAGTCGTCCTTCATGACTTATGGCCCCACAGGTGAGTGTAGATCTTCATCTGTGTTTTGTGTCACTTCGCGAATATTCCAAAGCCGGGATCATCAACAATCCACAAGCTTTAGTTTTGTCTCCTTCTGATAGAGCCAGAAAGAGCCAGAAAGTATATACTGCTAAATCGAGAATTCAGATCTTACCTATACTAAATAGCGCTATTACTTTCTAAGCAGGTGTGAGTTCTGATTTAGCGTGACTCTCTAGAAGGAGAAGCTTCTGGGACTTACAAATTGCTCTTTGATGACCCTCGTGGCATCATCATGTCTTGCCCGTAAATACAAGATCCTATTCATTTCATTATATGAGTCTGACGTACTTGACTACATAGACCTTTGAATTCCTCCATTGAATTTAGCTAAAGCCGTATAAAGCTATAAAAAAACACGATTTTCCACTTACAGCTTGTAAACACTCTTGTTGAATCTGTTGTTGGCCAACGGAATCGATAGAGCTGGATTCTTCTCAAAGAAGGACGATGGAGAAACCAAGAACTGCATGAAGTCAGAGGACATGACCGGGAATTGTTCAGTGGAAGGTGGGTGGGTTAAAGCCAAGGTTGGCCAAACGACAACGTCAGTGTCTCTAACATCATCGGAGCCATCTGCTGAGATCGCGAGACCAGTGTCTTGAGTGGACTGGTTGGTGAACTCACCAGCGGCATACAGATCATCATCTTTGTACTTAGTGGCCCAGAATTGCTTTGTGGCAAACTTGGCTCTTTTGACATTAGATGAATTTGGGTTGGCCAAAATCATTTGACGAGCAGGCATCTCAAACTTGTATGCAACTGGAGCTTCGGTGATCTTGTTGATGGAGTGCTCGTTGATGACTTTGTAGGTTCTGTTGGTGAATGGAGATTGCTCAACGTGGCCAGATTTGTTGACAATAGTTCTCTTGGATACGTAGCCAACGTTGTACTTGTTGAGACCGCCTTCCTCCATTGGGACATAGTCATCATAGACAACAGTGTTCTTGTCACCGTCCAGTCTGGTGTCAAATCTGAAAGAGAGCAAGTGCTGGTGGTAAGCGGCCATGACACCTGGTCCAACCTTGGTACCCCATTTCACTTGAATGTTGTCATCAAATGGCATGGTGGATAAGATACCAGTGGCTCTGACTTGCACTGTGATAGCACCAACTTGGTCGAAGATGAAGTTGATGATGTACTCGTAGTTACCAACAGTGGCAATGGTCTGGACAACAAGTTCTCTTCTTCTTGTGACAACAGAGTTACCATTTCTGTAGTTCACGTGCTTGAACAAGATACCGTAGTCTTGTTCATGAATACACACAGTGTTTCTTAAAGTGACTGGGTCAGCATCCTCGTTGATTCTCAATGTGTTGAGGTACTTGATGACACCCAGACAGTCACAGCCCAGGTCCAGCTGGTTGGCATTGACACCGAAACCACAGTCACCCAAATCGAAAGCCTGCTTTCTGTGGAACGGAGCTCTTGGGTCACCGTATGGGACTGTCATTTCGTTTAAAGCAATTCTGTAGAATAGAGAACGGCCTTGAAACCAGACATCGTATAGAACAACACCTTCACGAGCATTGGTGGCTGCTCTGAACTCCCAACCTTGCCATTCAAGCTTACCAGAAGTAATCTCAAAAGAGGTACCTTCTGGTTGACGAATAACCAGCGGCTTCAAGTCATCTCTTTGCTTGATACCGTGGAGATCAGGGTGGTACTCAACTGGGTCAAAGTGCTCCCACTTCTTGGTGGCCTCGAGAGCATCATCGACCCCACTTGGCAAGTAATCCATTCTGACAAACTCTTTGGTTAAAAGCTTAAAGACTGGAGAGAACTTCAAAGGAACAGAGTAGTGGTTGGCATCTGGGTGGTTTCTCTTCAAGTACACGTAACACTGGATCATTGGCTCTTCAGTCTTGTGGTCTTCATCAGTACCGTACATCCATGGGTCAATAGCCAAAGTCCAGTTACCGTCCTTTGGCAGTTGCAGCTTCTCAATTTCAGCAATGACCAAAGGGTGCTTGTAAGCAGAAGCCTCAATGGCCATCATGTCTTCTGGGAGCAATGGACCAGCTGCAGCACCTTTAACAGCTGTGTTGACAATCACGTGGTCGTAAGTAACGTTAAGGATGGCCTTGTAAAGAGGCATTTTGTCGTCGACGTAGTAGTAAGCATAAGTACGGCGTGGAATCACTGGCAAGCTCGTTGAACCGGCTCTCTCTAAGTCTAAGTACTTAAGCATGTCAGCCTTTGGGGGATCTAGTCTGTCGAGCTGGGTGAAGTGCACCTTCTGTCCCTTGAACAGACTCTTGACGAGTCTCGCAGTGGTCGTGATTTCCTGTGGAGTGATGGAGTCAAAAGGGTGAGGCATTTGTGCGTGTGTATGCTGTTTGATCGATTTGATGAGGGGACAGTGGTAGCGTGAGGATCTGACTCTTCTTTTTATACCAGATTGAGAGATCCGATCTCATCGTCTGATAAGCTTCGCTTGTCCCTATTGGGAAATGCGCGAAATGCGCCAAACCCTACTTGACACAAAATCCTCCGCGCTGATTGGTTAAGGAGAGGGAGGAGCCCTTCCCCCAAAATGGGAAGAGCGATCCAGCCAGTGATGGAAGAGAATAACCAAACCGCAATATGCAGCAGCGCAGCTCAGCGGAGTGTGGGCTGATTCTGGTGGCGGCTTAATACGTATATAGCGACGAAAAAGCGCCAAAAGATCACTTGGGCCGTTCTTCTTTCAGCTTTCTAGTTAGTAGTAATGAACTCTTATCATGGCATCTCATCCTTGAAGGCTGAGGAATCAATTGATTCAATCATGGAAGGACATTGTATCGATGCAATCGTGATTTTAGTACAGATCGTGCCAGTTCTATGAGCACTGTTCAGACCATCATTAAAGCTTCTGGTTAGCATGCATGTCTTATCTATACAACACAACACTTGGACCTAAATTCAACGCTTCTAATTAGCCCATCCACGCTGTCATATGAACCAGGCTCGAGTACCCAAAGCATTTCATGCACGATTGGAAAACATTTTCTCCTCCTCCATGATAATTTTTTTAGTTCAGGGGTGCAGCTTCGCACCTCAACTCAGCCATCAATTCTATGCACACACACTCAGTCGAAAAAATCATCCTCGTCATCGCTTATAGCGTTCTTCCTGCTAAAGACTATCTTAGTCTCGTTCCTCTTAGCCTCATCACGCGCTAAACCGTCAAGGATCTCCACAATATCACCTTCGGTCAGCTTGCGTCTGACTTGCCCGCTCTGTGAAAGACGCATAATGTACTGCTCCACAGCATGCGCACGGTCCGATCTCACAAGGTTCACTCTGCTGAGGCGGGCACGTGCTTCGGGCTCAAGGAGCCTGTCCAGCATGGCGTTGAGCCCATCACTGACGCCACCTTGTTGTTGCTGCTGCTGTTGGGAGCCCTGAGAGCCTGACGATTGACCAGAGCCTTTGCTTTGTAGTTCCTGGAGTCTAGCAGCTCTAATTGCGGCAAGTTCAGCGTCTTCCATTGTGCAACTTCCTCTTTCTGTTCTTGGTTCTTTGTCTTGTTGATTTTTCTTGATCACTTTTGTTTGGAGAACTACTGGCGTTGGGGCAAAAAAAAAAAGCTTCGAGCTTCGAGCTTCGAGCTTTGCAAAACATTACATAATCAGAACACAATGTCACCATGTCATTATGTTCTTATGCTATATGCTTATATACTATATGATAACCTCTAGACGACATCATGCCTTGCCCAAACCTCTCTTCGCAATCGCTCCATGGGCCTGGAATGACTGTATTCTTCACCTTCAAACACCACTGGTGAGTTAATATCTCCAAAAGGTCTCTCCCTTTTGGCTTTGTCGAATTCTTCAAGGTTAACGACATACTCATCCAACAGTCGAGTCTCATCTTCTTCATCCTCCACATAAGAATGATTCACAGACTTTCCATCTGTCAGGCCATAACTCACCACTGATTTGGCATAGTTTGGAATCATGGAGGAGTGGGAGTTGATTGATTCAGATCCCAACAACGGAGTGTTCTGGTCAGCAGAGCCTCTCTGGAGCCAATACTTTCCCCTCTCTTTACTCACTCTGAAACCCTGGTTGAACCTCCTCATTCTGGAACTGGACTCCGGGTGAGCAATTATGGCCTCAACCGAATCAAACTTTCTATAATCGTACCCGTCTCCCAACCAAACCATTTTAAAATCATACACCAAATCATTAAATCCAAATGGATCCCTCATCGCCAGCGAATAAGGAAATCTCCCACATCCAGGTAACACGCTAGCCACGTACTCAGTGTACGAGAATGCATAGTAGTGTCCTATGCTAAACGCAATCAATTCGAGCGACATCACAAAGTTTCGGATCGCTGCCCCCGACGTCACGAAAAGATCAAAGTATCTCAAGATGGAAATGATCATCCCTTGCCAATAACTCGCAAAGATAATCAACTTCACACAGAGAAACTTCCCCCAAGGATTGAACTGCGCCAAGTCACTATACAGACACTTCCAAAAGATAGCCAACTGATACAAGGACAGACTCACACTGCAATTGTATCCGATGTTAACCCAAATAGTGATGGCGTCCCAGCCAACAAAATCAGCGATAACCATTGAGAGACAGATAAATGGCTTCAGCCAGACATATTGCAAGATACCTCTTTTGATCCAGAGCAAGTCAAATGGGTCACTGATGTCGACCGGTCTCAAAACCAAACTCATGGGCCAAGGATGTGCTACTGGTGGTCTCCCTGAGGTCATCACTACAATGTGTCGCTCCCCACCAAGAAGGTCCGTGAGCAAAGAGACAAATGCATAAATCACAAAAGCTTCATAGATTTCCCTCAATGGTTCAATAAATGCCGCTGAGCGAGGCCATAGTAAGGATGTGTAGCAGACGATGGAGTAGATGGGTACGATGAGCAAGATTCGCACAATGAGGCGCTGCTGTTGCGGTTTGCGGTAGTTCAAAAAATGACAATGGATAGCATAGCAGGATGTGGATACTGAAAACACTGTCGGGAGTGTGCTGATGGTGGAAAGCTGCATTTTGAATAGCAGTTGAGCCGTTTCTGTTGAAGTCGATCAGTTGTCTTTGTGTACGTGAACTTTTGTCTTTCCTTTCTTCTTTCTTATCAGAATCACGTCATTGCTTACGTCATAACGTTCAAGTCCTAACCTCTATACTGATTCTTTTCAGTTTAAGCCATTTTGGTTTCCTATATTTCTGTCACTCTTTGCAACGCCATGGACCCTTTCAGCAGTCGAGTTCAGCAACAGAGGGGATCAGTAAGAGGCCTCACTGTACCCAAACACATGCCTAGTGGAGCTGGGCAGCGAACAATGTCCAATAACAGCGCGCGAAAGAAGGTTGTGCTTCAGCCAGGCCACTCGCCGTTGGACTGGGCCCGCCTCATCTCAAGCGGAGCCAACCTGCGAGGTATAGATCCTCGTGAGTTTCCACTGCGAGTGACTAGGGATATGCTTGAACAGCACAAGAGCCAGGATGATTGCTGGACTGTTTTAGGTGGCAAAGTGTACAACATATCTCCGTATGTAATGTTTCATCCTGGTGGGGTCGACGAGATCATGAAGTGTGCGGGCCGTGATGGTAGCTCTCTTTTCAACAAATACCATGCCTGGGTCAATTTTGAGCGAATGCTGGAAAAGTGTCTGATTGGGTTCTACGTTGGGTGAGCTCAAGTTACATATGGATAAATATTCGGAGACTAATATAGAAACATATAAGAATAAAAGAAAATATTTACTATTCATTTAAGCAGAACTGGCCTTGTGCTTCTCAACAGCCTCCCTATAAACAACAAGCTCAGCAAGGAACTCTTTCTTGTACTGGTCCTTCTCTGCTTGTGGCAGAGCTCTCCACTTTTCACCGGCAAATCTTCCAATCTCACCAAAAGTGGCATTTGGGTTCTCAGCAATCAATTGGGGTCTAATGTCTGAGTAGAAGCGAGCGTAGCCATTTGCTGGGACCTTTGGTGGGGCATTGGCGTTGATAGTTGCCTTCTCAGACTGATAACGTTGGCGGTCTTTAGCTGCAACTTCATGAAATGGCTTCGATTGCTCCTCTGAGAGCTGCTTCCATTCTGAGGCAACCTTAGCAGAACGTTCGGCAAATGGTAGCTTCATCAACTCGTCCTTTTGGATTTTGTAGATGTGGGAGTTGAACGCAGCGTAGGCAGTTGTTGGTGCCTTCACTTCAGGGAACTTCTTGGAAACACGAGCGCGCTTCCACACAGCGGCGGAGGTAGAGAAGAGGGCTCTGGCTGGGCCAAAAGAAGTCATGGACAATGGGCTAAAGACAGAAAGCATCGAGAGAGTTGTTTTGTTTGTTTAGTGAAGAATTGAGAGCGAACTAGGCCGAAGAATGTTTTGATTTTCGTTTGTTGTTTTTGGTTTTAGCTTTTTGCTCATTAACTCTTACCCAAATAGGAAATTGGATGTGTCACAAAAATGTAGCGTGATTGTTTCACTTCAAAAAGGTGCTAGACACACGCAGAAGGCGATTGATGAGATGGAAGACCTGCTGCTCCATATACACGTTCGAGATCGTTTCACTCTCACAACCACGTGAACTGGTCGAGCATACTAGTAACATGCCACAAAAAAAAATAAGTGCACATTCCGTACACATTACCGTACAAGTTCGATTACAGTATGATTGGCAGGAGCATAGTGAAGCTCGCATATCTGCCCTTTGTATCTCTACCTAGAACACTCAGTAGCGTTGATCACTTTCTATTCATGTGCTGATACGTCGTTTATACCTAAATGTATGTCAGGTAGGGGCAGCAGTAAAGTCACATGTGTATTCACGTGACTAGATCAGTATAGGTATACGGAACAAAGGGCCTTAGTCTCCGACAAAGCCTTTGCAGGAGTACTGGATCAAAAGGAGCACGTTTCAATGTCTCTAGGGACAGGCTTAGACTTCAATTTTGCTTCATCTTCCCGCTAAAGGAAGAAACAGTAGAGATATATGCCAGATGAAGCTCTAGTGAGGTAGGACCGTCATGAGTAAACAGTAGGGCTAGTGATTACGGCTACCGAGTGCATGACGATGGCTAAAGACCCTTACACTTGAATACTACTACTACCCCACAACAGTTGTTTGCGCTCGTCGTTGGGCGCGCTGTGAGTGTTAGCAGTTAGTGCCTGGAGTACCTTGGATCCATACGTTGCATAAGTTATCACCCGTTAGGTTTGGTCACACGAGCTGCTGATTTGTGCCATCTTTGTTTAAGGACGTCAACAAACTATCCCTTTGGCCTCTATTGGTGCGCGACCTGAACAGAGTTTTTGATCCTACGTGTCTACCTTCAATGTCGCATGCAGCTGCTGCTTCTACTGACTGGCAAGAGTGCTTGGTTGCAACAATGAAATCTAAAGAAAAGTGTAACTAACATTCAGGTGGAGGAGATGAAAACGCACACGTGGCGACTATTGGCCGTCTTACATCTTTCAAGTTCGCTTGAGCAATGCTTCATTTTGGGCCGAAGATACCACCGTACATGTTGGTGATTCTTGGGCCAAAAACCCAGATTCCAGTAACACCATGTAGTGTTGAGCTATCGGCTAGTTATTTCCTGCAGATTGATTGTGCGTAACACAAAGATGGCTTGTTAAAGTCTATATGTGATGCAGTTACACACTTCGGTAGCACCGTAGGTTACTCACATTCACGCTGCTGATTGCTCCTCTTGAACAGCTCGGAGGAGATTTGCACTTCTACTTTTGGATGGTGCGGTCATGTGTTATCCAGCAACGACGTTCTGATAAGATAAAAGGGAGTTGTAGATCTATCTAAATATCCTCATACTATACCAAAAAACTGGTCAATTTGGCATAAGAGAATACATCATTAAACACCGATTTTAGCTGCTGGTGCTGTCTAGTCACCCAGATGGCCGATGGTTGGCACTCTCACTGCCTTCGCCTTCACCATCATTAATAATATTTCTATTTATTTTGTAACTGTCGAGAACTAGGGGCCTGTCAGCTCGGAAAAATCACAACTGCCTGTCACTGCACACTGCAACAACTTTTTTCTCCGGCGCCCAAATGCCGAGAGATATCTTTATGATGAGGGAGCAAGCGGCGTTTTGATGATCAATCAATACATGAACCTGACCAGTGATAAGTGAAACAGGTATCAGCTGTTTGATATATCAGTATCAAGGTGCGGGTCGTTGATCGGCTAGAGTTTAAGCTGGCAACAGATTGGTTATCAGCCAGCTTCCACCGTGTGCCGCGCCTTGATGCCCCCCACAACGATATCGAAGTCAACCCCAGTGATCCGAGTCTCACCCACGCTTGGAAAGGTCTGATCTGCCGTGCACGGGTATCTGGGACGGCATGCTTGGCCCATGATTGATGGATGGTTTGGGGATATCCAGATACGATGCTGGAGTATCAATGACGTGAAGTACGGCGCTACCCATTGGTTGCACCATACGGTGTACTTTACCCAAAATATACCTAGCTTCATCAGAGATAACGGGGTATCACGAAGTTGGCTTTATCCGAGGGTCAAGGGAGTTGGTTCAAAAAGATCAGCATAGCTGCTTACACAAATTTATATACTTAAATGGCCATGGTACCCCCTCCATTCTGAGCTGGACTATCATCAGTTTTCATCCAGCAACAGCAGATAAAAATGGGTTAGTACTTCTATACATTTTCTTCAGAGATCAGTCGACTGACACTTCACCTAGGTATTTTGAATGGAAAGTTTGGAATGCGAGCCAAGTCTGGTGAGATGATTGACATCGAAAGTGTGTCAGACAAAGGCAGCGTGGAGCTTCATGAGCTGGAAGAGTACAATGAGAAGTTTCCTGAGCCAACTGAGGAAGACTATGCCACTCTTCCAAAGACTACATCCGGTGCTCCCTACACTACATACTTGATTTGTCTGATTGAGTTTGCAGAAAGAGCTTCGTTCTACGGTGTCAAGAACAGATTGAACAATTTTATTCAGTTCCCATTGCCTGCTGGTGGCAACGGTGCTGGTGCTCCACCAAGAGGCACCCAGCAGAATGCAGGTGCTTTGGGTATGGGCTTGCAAACTGCGTCAGCCTTAACTTTGTTGTTGACCTTTTTCGCCTACTTGACTCCTTTATGGGGTGGTTACATTTCTGATAAGTCTTGGGGTAGAGTCAGAACCATCTGGTATGGTGTATGGGTCGGTGCCGTCTCGCACATCATTCTCATTATTGCTGCTATACCAAGTGTTATTTCGGGGGGTAAAGCACTGGCTCCTACTATTATCTCTATCCTAACATTGGCTATTGGGACTGGTATGATCAAGCCCAATCTTCTTCCATTGTTGTACGACCAATATCCACACAAAAAAGATGTAGTCAACACTGATAACAATGGAACAAGAAAGATTGTTTCGAAGGCTGGTTCTTTGGAAAAGATGACATTGGTTTTCTACTGGTCCATCAATGTTGGTGCGTTCATGTCATTGGCTACTGCTTATAGTGCGAAGAGAATTGGTTTCTGGTTAGCCTACTTGATTCCAGGTATTGTCTACTTCATCATGGTTCCAGTTTTACTCCTACTGGCTCCAAAGTTACAAAAGGAAGTTCCAAACGGCATTTCCGTTATACAAGAGGCTGGTAAAGTTATCCTTTACTCTTATAAAAGTGGTTGGATCAAGAGATTGAGACAGAAGACCTTTTGGGAATGGGCTAAACCATCCAACATCACCACAAGAGGGGAAATCTCGAGTGTTGCTGAAGCTGTTCCTACCAAGAATGGCAAGAAAATTTCATGGACTGATCAGTTTGTTGACGATGTCAGAGTCACTTTCGAATCTTGTAAGATATTCCTCTTCTTCGTCATTTACAACGTCAATGATGGTGGTCTCGGTGGTATTCAGAACTCACAGGCTGCCTCAATGACCACCAATGGTGCTCCAAATGACTTGTTTGACAACTTCAATCCACTGACCATTATTATCTTTATTCCATTCCTAAACTATGTCCTCTATCCGATGCTAAGAAAGATGGACATCAACTTTAGACCAGTTTACAGAATATTCACTGGTTTCATCCTTGCTGCGTTGTCCCAAGTTGCGGGTGCCATTATCCAATGGCAGGTATACAAGACTTCTCCATGCGGTTACTATGCCACTGAATGTACTGTTGGCACAGGTGTATCACCAATTTCGGTCTGGGTTGAGGTTATTTTATACATTCTTCAAGCATCATCTGAATGTTTTGCCATGACTGCAGCCTACGAGATTGCCTATGAAAGAGCACCTGAGCACATGAAGGGTCTGGTAATGGCATTGTTCCTATTTACTCAATCCCTATCTGCAGCGTTGTCTCAAGCCTGTACTCCAGCCTTGCAGGATCCAAACTTGATTTGGCCATTTGTCGCTTTCGCCGTTGCAGGCTTTGTCTTTGCTTTCTGGTTCTTGTGGGTCTACCACGACTTGCATGTAATTATGGATAACGAGAGACTTGCCAAAGAGGAAAAGATGAAGGAGCAGTTTGCTGCCCGTCTTAAAGACAAGAGGGCGGAGGATGTTGACAATCGTCTCCTGGAGAAAGCGGGCTCCTAAACAATTTCATTCAATGGGAAAGGAGAGGTAACGTTGAGCAGCAGAAGCTGCTGGTACCAGCAAATTATTATCACTTTTGTATACTTGGTTGATATAAGTACGTATAGCGTGATGTTTGGACGGGTACTTACAATAAGAAGGCTTGTAGATGTTTTTTCAGTCTTTGCTCTATTTAACCCCTTATATCTCGATAACTCAGGTCATGTCTTCACTTGTAATTAGTTTCGAATCTAAGTGATAAAATAAGGCAGTTCTGGCTTCAAGGTTTCACTGTAGGTAACTTGGATTGAGCTATTTTATGGAACTTAAAAGACGTTAGTCACAGACTAAGAATTACGATTGACTTTTTGGGCTACAAGTATTGCCCCCATCTGCCCGAACCTTTAGATACCAGCGATCCGCAGCTTCGCCTTGTATATTGAGTACTTGTTTAATGCACATATTTTCCTCTCATCGGGAGTAAATTGGGCGTACATCACCGAGCTGTTTTCTTCATTTCATATTCAGTGCGTGGTTGCATCAAGTCACTCTATAAATTCCTCTGCTCAACGTCAAGGTATGATACTGATTTCTCACCCCTTCGCTGAATTGACCTGACAGAGTTTCTATGCTTCTACAGCTAATTATTCATTAATATCATAAGACTAAAAATTACATATCACAAGTCTTGTAAGACAGCACCCCAGTATATCCCACACCTCTCAAAGCTAGAACAAACCAGCAACTGCAACAAAAGATTACAACAATGAACTGAAACAGGTCCTCTAAAACTCAGCAGCTACTGAATAACGACAACCAAGTCACCAGAGTCGACCATGTCACCATTGACATGGACAACCTTCAGCACTTTACCATCTCTTGGTGAATTGACAACCATTTCCGTCTTCATGGCCTCAACAACAACTAATCCTTGACCCTTGGTAACAACATCGCCAACTTGAACAAGCGGTTTCCAAAATCTCCCACTGTACTCAGAGTACACAAGCTCAGCATCTTCTGGGAACGTCTCCTCTTCTTGAGTCTTACTGCCAGACTTCTGCAAATCATCATTGGCAACCTGGATCAATTTGGCAAACTCCGCAGCTTTCTCACCATTCTTCTTGTTCTCAAACTCTTCAATAGACTCCTTGTTCTTTTCAATCCATCTCAAGTACTCCTCATGGTCAAACACAGAGTCGACAACCTCAACTTTAAAGTGGCCATTGTGGGCATCATCAGTGAATTTGTCGATCTCCTCCTCAGACACTGGGTAAAACTCAACTTGGTCAAATGGAGTCAATAACCATGGGTGCTCTGTACTGTGCTCACCAAGTTTCAACTTGTCCCAGATAGGAATGGTACGGCCAACCAACTGGTAACCACCTGGAGAGTCCATGGCATAGATACACATGTACATACCTCCAATACCGACAGTACCATTTGGAGTGTATGTTCTGGATGGATTGTACTTGGTACCTAGTAATCTGTGACGTGGGTCCAATGGAGTAGCACATGGAGCACCAAGGAACACGTCACCAAGACCCAAAACAAGGAATCTGGCCTGGTATAGCATATCCTGAACTTGCTCGCGCTTGATATCATTCACATCAGCGATGAAATCAACATTGTTTGGCAACCAAGGTGCATCAGATCTGATGGTCTCCTGGTAACGAGTGACAGCATCCAATGTCTTCTTGTCCTCAAACGCCATTGGCAATTTGAATACTTTGGATTTGATTTTCCACTTGTTCTCGAAGAGGATCTCGCGCTCATAAGCAATCAAAGTGCTGATCAACTGCTCTTGTGTAGTCTTGTAGCCATCAAACTCAACAAGGACTGATCTGACACCCTGAGACATCTCAACAATACCGACAGTCTGGTGAATCTCAACAAGCTCAATCAAACGGTGAACTCTATAAGACAAGTTCAAGTCCATCTTCAACTCACCGTACTCAACAAGAACATAACGGTCACCTGCTTGACGATAAACGACTCTTGGATTAGACTTCGTTTGTTCCAAAATGGCCAACACAGGGTTCTGTGGTTTCGCAAGGATAAGTTTAGAAGAAGAAGTCAACTCAGGGTAGGAACCCTCAAAGGATTCAACTGTAGTATCTTGCTTAGCTTTCAAAGATCTGGCAACTTCGTAGGAGATTGGCACAAACTTTATCAAATCGCCTGGCTTCACTTGACCAATCTTCCACATCTCAGAATCAGCGACAACAGCCTGGCAGACAAACCCACCTAGAGATGGACCATCACAGGTCAAAATAACTGGCTCATCACCAGTGAAGTTGATGGCACCAAGGGAGTAGACGTAATCGTGCTGATTAGATGGATGCAAACCACCCTCACCACCATCCAATCTAGCCCACTTTGGCTTCGGACCAATCAATCTGACACCAAATCTGTTGGAGTTGTAGTGAACCTTCCATTGCTCAGCAAAGAACTCTTGAACATACTCCTCCTTGAAGAAGTCTGGAGAACCATGAGGACCACAAGTGACACCGACAGTCCACTCCTTCGCTTCGAATGTTGGAATCAATTCCTTTGGCAAAGCGGCTGGCTCAGACTCAGGAGCTGGCAAAGTATTGGATGGCAACTCTGGCTGACCCAGGAACAAAACATCACCTAATTTCAGAACTCTACCATTGTAACCACCCATATTACCAAGGGCAAAAGTGGATCTTGAACCCAAATACTCACTGACGTCAATACCACCCCTAATGGCTAAGTAGGCTCTGACACCCTTGGTGATCTTGCCAACTTCCAGCTTGTCACCACTTTTGATATAGATTGGCTCCCATTGGTTCACAGCAATGTCATTTACTTTGACCTCAGCTTCACCACCAGTGACGGCAACGACAGAGGCAACATGGAATAAAATGGATGGACCATTGATTGTCAATTCCAAAGCTGGTGCCTTTTTGTGATTACCAACGATCTTGTTAGCAAGTCTAAACGAGAATGTATCCATAGGACCTGATGGTGGAACACCGATTCTCCAGTAGCCAGTTCTACCTGGGTAGTCCTGAACAGTAGTGTAGGAACCAGCCTTCAGGATCTCAATCGCGTTAGGAGTGTAGTCGTAAGAGTCCAAGATCTTGGTGTGCATTTTGGCTTCCCTGAACATCGCAGAAGATGCCACTGATCTCAAGTAGTCAATGTTGGTAACAACACCATAGACAACTGTCTCATCTAGAGCCTTGTTCAATAGTCTCAACGCATCAGCACGGTCTTTACCGTGGACAATTATCTTAGCTAATGTTGGATCATATTCAGCGGAGATTGTGGTACCTTTCTGGACCCAAGTGTCCACTCTGGCCCATTCTGGGAATGTAACATCAATCAATTGACCTGGAGATGGTCTGAAGTCTTTGACTGGGTTCTCAGCATACAATCTAGCCTCCATAGAAGCACCTTGTGGTTCAATCTTCTGGGTCTTAAAATCAGGTGCCTGGTCAGCAGCAATCTTCAGCATCCATTCAACCAAATCTAAACCAGTGACAGATTCAGTGACTGGATGCTCAACTTGCAAACGCGCATTAACCTCCAAGAAGAAGAACTCATCTCTCTTCTCTTCGTAAATGAACTCAACAGTACCAGCACATCTATAGTTCATAGAGCTACCAAGTTGTTCAGAGGCATTTCTCATGGCTTGTCTGGTAGACTCGGGTAAGTTGGGAGCTGGAGTCTCTTCAATGATCTTTTGATTACGACGTTGCAAAGAGCAATCTCTCTCACCAACGGCAATAGCATTACCATGACCATCACCAAACAACTGAATCTCAACGTGTCTGGCATTCTCAACAAATCTCTCCAAGAAGACACCAGAATCACCAAAGTAGGCCTCCCCTTGGTGCTTGACAGTTTCAAACGCCTTTGGCAAGTCATTCAAGATGTCAACCTTCTGCAAACCAATACCACCACCACCAGCAGTGGACTTCAGCATAACCTTGACAGAAGTCTCTGGGTCGTTGGACAAACCAAGTGACTTGGCAAACTCGATGGCCTCATTCACATCTTCGATCAAACCGGAGCCTGGAACCAGTGGGACTCCAGCTTTTTGGGCAATCTCTCTGGCCGAATGCTTCAAACCAAGCTTTCTGATGGAGTCACCGGTTGGGCCGACCCATGTCAAGCCTTCACGCTCAACTCTATCAGCAAAATCAGCATTCTCAGAGAGGAAACCATACCCTGGGATGACGGCTTCAGCCTTGGAATCTTTAGCTGCAGCGATAACCTTCTCAACGTTGATGTAGGTCTCAGAAGCAGATGTACCGTGCAACGGGATGGCGACATCAGCAAGCAAAACGTGATCGGAATACTTGTCTGGATCAGAGTAGACAGCAACAGATCTGATGCCCAACTTCTTCAAAGTCTTGATAATTCTGACAGCAATTTCACCTCTGTTGGCAACAAGAACAGTGTTGAATGGCTTCTTGGAGGCCTCATCCTTGGTGGAATCAGCAATATAAGCTCTCCAACCGCCAAAAGAAGTGATTTCCGTGGTTCCTTTTTGAGTGTAACCGAACTCTTCACAGATAAAAGACTTAACCCATTCACCATCATCTAGTTCAACGGAACCAATACCCAATGGTTCAGGAACCATAGCAATGAAATCACCAAATCGATCCTTTGGAACAGAGTAAATTTCGACTTGGATCTTAGAGCCAGCATCAGCAACTCTTCTTAGACCAGGTTTGGCAATAGGGCCTACTTTTGGTAGGGCATATAATTTGTAGTTCTGGGAAGTGGTGGTGGCCTTGATCAACGAGGCATTAACCTTTTCCAGTTGCCAGTGTAGAGCCATACCAGTCAAGTGAGCACCAACAACAGCCAGCTTGATAGATTCAGATGGGGTTGGAGGCGGAGGATGAACAGAGTCACTGTCATCACTGGCAACATTGTCAGTGTGACCCAATCTTCTCTTCTGTGGGAAGTTGGCCTTGATGAAGCGGGATCCAAGCTCCAAAAGAGCAGAATCAGTGAACTTGTCACCAATCAGAGTAATACCGAACGGCAAACCATCTGATCTGAAACCAGATGGGACAGAAAGAGCAGCCATGTCGGCCAAGTTGACAAAGTTGGTCCAGGTGCCTTGGTAAGAGTTCACTAGTATTGGCTCCTTCTCCAAGTCTTCAAAAGATGGATTCAATGGGGCAGTTGGAACAGCCAACACATCGATCCCTTTCAACAACTTGCGCACTCTTTGCAAAATCTGCTGTCTCTTGTATTCGTATTTGAAGGCATCTGCAGCGTCAAAGTTCTTAGCGGTATTGATAATCTTGAAGACAATTGGGTCAAGGGTCTCAACAGGAGGGTTGGTAGCAATGAAATCTCTAGTAGCTTCATATCTCTCAGCGACCCAAGCACCTTCGTATAGACATTTAGCAAGGTCTAACAAGTCAGAGAAGTCAATCTTCACAATCTGAGCACCAGTCTTTTTGAGGTTTTCAATAGCCTCCTGGTAGAGCTTTGGATTTTCGGTCTCACCATACCATGGGAGCGTTTCTGGGATAGCAACGGTTGGTTGTTTGCCAAAAGAGATAAGTGGATTGGCTGGAAGAGCTCTTGAGTACTCGTATTGGTCAAAGTCAGGCTGAGCCAAAACTTCGGACACAACTTGTGCATCTTGTAGGTTAAGAGTGAAGGCACCAACACAGTCCAGAGACTTACAAGCTGGCACGACGCCCGCACAAGAAAAGAGCCCGAGGGATGGCTTAACACCAATCAGGTTGTTAAGCATCGCTGGGACACGGCCTGAGCCAGCTGTGTCAGTAGTCAAAGCGACTGGCACAATACCACGGGAGACAACACTAGCAGAACCAGAACTGGAACCACCAGAGACGTGTTTGTCACTAAACGCAGAGGAGACTCTTCCATAAGGAGATCTGACACCGACCAAACCAGTGGCGAATTGGTCCAAGTTGGTCTTACCAATAACAATGGCCCCTTGCTCTTTAAGCAGCTTGGCAACAGTAGAGTCCTTCTCTGGCTTGTAAGCATACGATGGACAAGCAGCAGTAGTCTCAAAACCCTTCACGTCAATGTTGTCTTTGATGGCGACTGGGACACCATATAGTTTGAGGGAGGACTTGTCGCTCTTTGATTGCAATATAGCCCATTGGTGTTTGAGTTCGTCTTCAGTAGAAAGAGAGATCCAGGCAGGCTCTTCAGGAGCAGTCTTCTGTGCTCTCAGCAGAGTTAGCAGTGTGTTGAATGATTCTTCGCTAGTGGCCGCGCAATGGAATGCCTTCCAGTCGCCAATAGTCCAGCCAGATGTAGACATAGCCATGGTTCTTGGTGTTTGTGCGGTTGTGTTTTGTGAGAGGTTTGATTGATCAGCTCATGTCATCACAGATCGGAATCTTGCGAAGATGAGGCCAGTTTTATACGCTGACACAATTTTTCATCTAGATCCTTATCAGAGACCAACGAGATCAATTTGGCAAATTCCGAGTGGCCCCTAAAGCCCTGAGGATTTCGCCGGTGGAGCTCAAAGAAAAAAAAAATGGAGGAAGGACTGGGTCAAAATTAGACTAGAAAAAGCTTATATGGTAAAAATGCTCCCGTCTAGTTTGCTCAGCACCTCATTCAGCACCACAGATCACCCCCTGTACACTTTTTGAACTGATTCTACAAATCCAAGACAGCTAAAAGACCCCACAGAGACCCCGCTGGACTTAGTACAGAACTGGTAGGTGCACACTGATTGTGTCCCTTGCCAGTTTCGCGAACTGGCTTTTCGCCCACATAGTTCGCGATGTTCGGCGAAATTCTCGAGGCACGCTTAACCTTATAGCCCTTGTGTTTTCCCTTCAGCCAATCAGCGTGCGACTTGATCTTTCTTATGTCACCAGTAGTGCTGCTGGACGGCTATTCCCCTGGCTAGAGGGGAAGGGGCTGGAAGCTTTCCGAAACTACTCACACTGGCCATGGATGGCTTCTGGCCCAGTAGAAATGAAAGTTCTCTCAACTTCAGAACGACCAGTGCAGCTTCTGATAGGGGCAGCAGGAGGATAATATCACGTGCTGAAGCAGGTGATGTCATGCCAAGGCGGATTTATATGGATCTATCACCAGTCTACGGGTATCCCCGTAGTAATGATGATATAGGCCGTAATGAACAGTGGGTACCAGAAATTATCTTAGTTTGGCTGCTCGATCTTTGTTAATGGTTAACTGCGGTTCTCCTTTCCCGATTATAGATGCCACAACCTTCACTAGAAGCAGAAGGTGTCGTACATAATGCACGAGGGCTGGTATAAGTGTGGGAGTCTGTTTAGCTGCTTTGAGTTGAACCTGGGTCATACTCAGCATCCAGACAGAATTATCTCAGGAGGAAGATTTGGTTAACTCCCATATATATAACCTATTATAAATAACATGGAGTAAGCTTTAGCTCTTAATCAGGGTAGAAGGACGTATTCTGATTTGGGAACAGTATATTTCAAAAACTATCTACTCATTCAGTTTCGACAGTGCTGCATGGGGTTAAGAACTCGCCATAAAAGGCTATCTCTGGGCACTATCGACTATAGCACTGGGTTGGTGTTTGCGAGTTCCCTGGTTGATGTTATCAGTAGGATTCAGCTAGTGATGGACAGTACTGAGGTTCTGCTCAGCAATGGTGTGACTCCGAGAGTTCATGTGGCGATATACGTCGCTCTTGGAGAAAAAACCGAAGCAACACTATCTATAGGTGAGCGCTATGGATGCTCATTGCAGTACAATGAGTAGCAGTAGTAAAGAAACTTTACACCCAACTACGGCTACCTTTAGTGTAAACCTTTATATTTTACCGTAGAAAAACTGGATAAAGTCTCTGAAAAGGATCATGAGAAACTGATATTGCTTACCAACAACAAAAAAAACACTTCACAAGCAGCAAAGAGTAGAATAATAAGAACCGTGGTTAAAACAAATATGGGTATAATCTGAACCAAGAAGGATGGCAGAAAGTAAATGAAAGAAGATAAAAAGACAGATCAGGTCAAGCAAGCCTATCTAAAAGGCAACAAGAACGAATGGAAGAAGTGAAACCATGCTCCATTGCAATCTGGAGCCTGCCCCACTGTCCGCAGTTTGGAATGATGGAACTCCAGAGGCAGTGCCACTTGAACTGGACTCCACTAAAGTTGAGCCCACAGCTGTAAATGCGCCTTCTCCAACTTCAGTTCCACTTGGTTCAGTTCCACTTGGAACCGGTGTTGCATCACCTCCAGGAAATGCGACTGGGGTTTCCACAGCTGGGATGGAAATGGTAGTTTCAACAGCTGGTGTAGCATTAACAGTATCCAATACAGAAACATGCGTAACTACAACTTGGCCGTTTGAGTGAGTAGTAGTACCCTGGACTGCTGGGATAACAGTAGTGGTACTAGAACCTAGAGCAGCACCAACAGCGGGAGGAATAGTCACTGTTGTTGGTGGAACGACTTGGACCACAGATGTTTGGTCACCTTCTAAGGTGATTGTATTCTCATCTGGAATCGTAGCTATGCCTCCATCTGTTTCACCGGCAGTAACAACAATGGTAGCAGGTGGTGCAATCTGGGTGACGGTTACCGAACGACCTGCAAGAGTAACCGCACTCTCAACAACAGAAATAGCGATTGTAGACCGAAGACCTGGAACTATGATCGTGGTTGGAGGAACAACCTGCGTGACTGTAACTTCACCTCCTGGTAGTGTGACTGTATTCTCTACCCCAGGAATGGTAACAGTGGTACCAGCGCCTAGAGCTGTAGTAGTAAATGCAGAGCCAACCGTTGTAATTCGAGTAACAACTTCTGTTACAGTGGAGCGCTGGCCAGAAAGGGTGGTAGTAGCGGACCCATCACCTGGGACAGTGACAGTGATGATCCCTGCACTCTCGCTCTCAGTGACAGTGACAGTAACAGTCAGACCAGGTGAGTTGATCGGTGAAACACTGGAGTCACTTGCTGTGTGAGATCCAGAAGACAGAGAGGGATCAGATGACTCTTGTGATGAACCTGATGAAGACTCAGAAGAAGACTCAGAAATATTTTCAGACGAGGATTCTGAGGCGCTTGACGACCACGACTCTAGAGAAGATACATCAGATGCCTCAGATGCCTCAGAGGACTCGGAGGATAACTCAGATGCTTCAGATGATTCAGGTGCTTCAGAGGACTCGGAGGATAACTCAGATGCTTCAGAGGATTCAGAGGATAACTCAGATGCTTCAGATGCCTCAGAGGACTCGGAGGGTAACTCGGATGCTTCAGAGGATTCAGAGGATAACTCAGATGCCTCAGAGGATTCAGAGGATAACTCAGATGCTTCAGATGATTCAGGTGCTTCAGAGGACTCGGAGGATAACTCAGATGCTTCAGA
>PPLZ03000024.1:0-130896 GCA_003706705.3 Barnettozyma populi
AGTCTTCCTCTGCTGCGATCGAGTCTTCCTCTGCTGCGATCGAGTCTTCCTCTGCTGCGATCGAGTCTTCCTCTGCTGAGATTGAGTCTTCCTCCTTTGAGACTGGGTCTTCGCCTACCTCAGTTCGGTCCATTACACCAACCTCTGAGTTTCCTTCTGTGTCAAAGGAGACAGAATCATCTTCAGTTCCTTCGGATTCTTCAACTCTACCAGATTCCGAAGACTTTTTTCTAACCTTAGATGCTCCAGGTACGCCTGTTGATGGTCACTTTGTTTTTGCTGGTGACGACGGCCGGTTCCTAGTTAATGCTGTTGGATCTCCTGGTCAAGCCAAGATACTGGCTAACTCTTCATTATCCACTAATGGCCATGCAGCTGGAATTGGAAGAAACTTCCTTTCTTTGTTTCCGTTTTCCAGTCTGTGGAATATTGCCGAGCCATGGACCATTGTTGACGGACATGTCAAGCTATATTATGGAGACTTCCGTGCTGTCCCAAATACTTTGAATGATGGTGACTTTGTTTTGGGCTCCAAGGATGCTGCTGCTGGTCGTAGTGACTCTTACGATGTCAAGATCAGGGCTGTCAAAGCTGACGGTTCAGTGATCAGTGTCTACCCAGAGCCAATAATTTCTTCTTCTTCATCATCAGTCGAGTCTTCTCCAGTGCCAATTGAATCTTCTCCTAGCTTGATCGATTCTTCTGTTGTATCAATTGAATCATCCTCTTCCACAGTCAAGTCAATTTCCGATATTCCAATTTCATCCTCATCAGAAACACTTGAGTCATCTATCTCTCAGACGTCCTCTACGGCAAATGAGTCCTCATCTGCTACTATCAAGCCATATCTCGATGGTGAACTCAGCAACGACGGCCTACCTCAATGGACATTGACAATTCCAGGTGCATTAGGCCCATGGGATGAACTCAGATTTGATGCAACTAAGATAGGCTTGTTCAACTACACTGACGCAGTTGTCCTCGTTAATGGCAATCTATACCCGGAGGTCACAATCTCTGTAACCGAATCCACAGTCTCGGTGGTTATGAATATCACTGTGGAGATCAATGATACTGTCTTGATCAAGTTCGGAGGTGAGTCTACGGGTGCCGGGGATGTGACTGCTAGAGGATTGTTGTCTATCACTACTCCAAATGAGAGACTCACAAAGCGTGATACCAAGACTTGGGAATTTGAGGCAACTATTTCTTCTCCTGTATCTTCATCTGGCTCAATTCCTGAATCTACATCTGGATCTGAAGTTTCCCTATTTACACTTGGCTCAAACTCCACTACTCTCACGTCAGCATCAGCTTTTGGTTTGATTACGTCTACTACCTCACTAGACTCCATTACTACCACTGTGGTGACCATCACGTCCTGTGAAGAAGATATTTGCCACAAGACAGCAGTAACTACTGGTCTAACGGTTGTTACAACCACAGTGAATGGTAAAGACACCCAGTACACCACCTACTGCCCAATCAGTACCACAGAGACCAAAATTGCTGATAAGAACAAGACCACTGTAATCACTATCACATCATGTGACGAGAATAAGTGCGTTGAGGAGGAAGACGCCTCTGCTCAATCGTCCCGCAAGACTTCTACAGAAACCAAGGATGTGACTTTAGCTAAGACCACAGCGACAGCTACTGGATCTGCTATTTCAACCACTATTTCAACCACTAAGGTGGAAACTACAATGGCCGGAAATGCTGGTGGAAATACCACTCACAGGGTTGAGTCTACATTCACTGGTGCTGCAAATAGACTAGCTCTAACTGGTTCCAGTTTAGCAGCGTTTATTTTCCTATTGATATGATCTGGGTCGATGTCTCTTTCCGACTGTGTTTTAAAGTTACTTTGATCCTGATCAGCATCAATTATCCCTTCAAAATCCTGTACGTTCTCGTACGTTTATATAGTACACGCAAAAGACTGTTTGATACTGTAGTAGAAACACCAGCTATAGGCTCCGAACTCAGCGGGATCTACAAGCAATTCTGAAGGTTAATGACACCTTGACCAAAATCTTGTAACCATGGCAACAAATCTGGCTAGGAACACCTCTAAGAGAAAGCAGCTTCATACCAATATGTTATCCTCTCTGATCACCCCTTGTTTTGCACTATGATGCACATGACCACGTATGAACAAAAATGCCAGATTCCAGAGCTCACGGCAAACCCTTGAAGGTTCCTGTTGGAACTTTTGATGTGAACAAGGGTGCTTCGACTGTGATACCATGAGCAAATTAAAAAGATCACAAAGTTTTAAAACCACGAAAGATTCCAAAGATCAGTTCACTGTAATAATAGTGAGCTGAAAATACGGATGTCAAAGATGCTCTCCATGCTTACACTGCTTCTTGTCCGATTTCTGTCCATCGCGATGGCTCAGTCAGATCTCTTCTACCTCATGATTGAGTCAGAGAGCCCCACACTATCACAGGCAAGCCTCTATATCTCATACGATGACCAAAGATTGTACATTTCCAATGTCACAACTCAAGAAGAACCACACGGACTTATTCTAAGCAATGGAACGCTCCTTTTTGATTCAGAAGGGGATCAAGTAATGGGGATTGCTATTGGGAAAAACTACCTCTACCCCTCCAATGACACTTCCAACCTGGCTGCTCCTTTTACAATTGAGGATGGGTACTTGAGACTTTACGGTCATGAGTTTCATGCTGTTACATCTGGCCAGGATGGTATCTATGTCATTGGCTCAATCAATGCTGCTGCTGGAAGACCCGAGGTAGTTCAGTTTAGAATCAAAGCTAGAGTCAGTGAGAAACAGGCTGGTATAAAAAATTATGCTCAGGATGTTTCTGTTGCAAACGATTATGACTCTCCTGAGTACAATGGGACTTCAAGAACGATTAGTGTTCAAACAACGCGATTCATGCATCATCACAAGGCCGAGAGTAATAGTACTACTGTTACAATGGGGATTGCAGGTGTCTTATTCTTGCTTTTAAATAATGTTCTATAAGTTAAATACCCATATAAAATGTGAGATTGATCTTTTTGGGGTAGTCTCTTAACTTGATTTTGATTGAACAAAGTAACTTTTTAATGATTATGACAGGCAACTTACGGGAAAACATAGGGCTTATGAACTGTGTTCAAGACCATTTAGGCCTTGTAATAAGTATAAGAAGTATAGAAGACCTGAGTTTAGATCAAGAAGGCTAGCACAGCAAACAAAGAAGCACTACCAGTGGCAACTCTTAGAGCACCGTTAGCGGTCTGAGTTTCGAAAGTGTGAGTGGCAGAGGAAACTGAAGAGACAGTGCTAACAGTGGTGTTACCTTGGGAGCCGGAAGAGGTTGGCTTAACAGAAGTAGTTGGTGCGGAAGTTGGTTTTGTGGAATCAGACGAAGCGGCCTCTGGTTCACCCGAAGAAGAAGCAGATGAAGTTGAAGCAGGCTCCTCTGAAGATTCAGTAGTTGAGGCTGAAGTTTCTGAGGAATCAGTAGTTGAAGCTGGAGCACCAGAGGAAGTGGTGGTTGGAGCATCAGAGGAAGTTGGTTCAGATGGAGTAGATGAAGCCTCATCACCTGCTGGGAATGCTTCAATAACGGTACCATCAGCCTTAACAGCCTTAATCTTGATATCGTAAGCATCAGAACGACCTGCAGCAGCGTTCTTTGAGCCTACAACGTAGTTACCATCGTTCAGCCCATCAGGAACAGCACGGAAATCACCATCGTATAACTTCAAGTAGCCATCGGCAATAGTGAAAGGCTCAGCAATAGTCCAGAGAGCAGATAATGGGTACAAGGACAAGTAGTTTCTACCAACACCAGTAGCATGTCCATTCGTGGACAAGGATGAGTTGGTCAAAATCTTAGCCTCGCCAGGGGAACCACCAGATTGAATTAAGAAGCGACCATCGTCAACGGCGGAAACAGAAAAGCCATCAACTGGGGTACCACTAGCTTCCAAAGTAAGAAGGAAGCTGTCGGAGTCACCCAAGACAAGCTTTAGGAGGGTCACAAAAAACAAAGCGAGTGGAAAGCGAGTGGAAGTCTTCATTATTGTAAGATAGTATAGAAGTTGTTTAGAGTATCATTTACAGCAAGACTTTAGAGGGAACCTAAACCCCTTTTGTAGGCCATTTTGCAATGTCGTGAAGATCATTTGGAAGCCTGTCTGGGTAACTGACATGTCTGGGAACACACTTAATTTGGTCTTATTGGCTGGTGCAGAGATGAGCAAATTAACCTATAGAGATCAAATCGGGAAATTCCAATCCCTATTTCGGAGAGAAAATGAGCACATTAATCGTAGATACACCTAAAATGAACAACAAAAGTCGTCAACCGTTACTAATATCCTTGTCAAAATTTCATACCGTCAAGATCTGTCGAGACGGTTATGCGTATTTGCTCGCTTTTGTCCACATGCATGTCCTGATCGGCTTGCAAAAGGAGGTTCATTGCTGGGACAAAAAGACTAGTATTCAAAACAGATTGGTGTATCGAATCAAGATCACCGTTTTGGTATAAAGAACCTTTTGACCTCTTGCCGGTGTTTTCATTCTTCTATCCATTAAGCTTCAGTGTGTCAGTCTTTATCGATTAATATGCTCGCCATCAAAGCCATTGTTCTTTTGTTCATTGCAACACTTGTTGCTGCTAGTACCAACTCCACCCAATTCACCTGGAAGCTATACGCTCCAAATACAATTCTTTCAAGTGCCTCGCTATACCTCAGTGATGACAACAAGGTCTACATCTCGAATGAAACCACTGAGAACCAAATCACTGCTCAGGTCCTAACAACTGGTCAATTATGGGTCAATGATAACTTCACTATGGGGATTGGAAAGAATTACCTTTCTGGTGAGGCCCTCTCAATGAGTTTTATGGTTGCTGATCCATGGAGTATTGATGATAAGGGGTTCCTGAAACTGTTTGGGTCTGATTTCCATGCTGTTCCTTCTGGTGAGGATGGAATCTACGTTCTAGGTTCCATCAACGCCGCTGCTGGTCGCTCTGATTCCATTACCGTTGGAGTTCAAGCAGTTGCCCAAAGTGGTGCTCTGATGGCTGCTTACAGTCCAGCTGATTACGTTGGTTCTTCTACTAGTGTCAGTTTGCTGGCATCAACTCAGACTTTGAACACTGCCGGTACACTTGCGTCTACTTCAGCCAAGGCCAATGGAGCAGCTGGTAATGCAGCTGGATCTGTACTTGGATCTGGAATGATCGCTGTTCTCGCTGGCTATCTACTGTAAAGCACACAGTTACTAACGGTACAAGGTTCACTACCTAGATCAGTCTTGTAGAGTTGTTTTATATAAAACAATTCAATAACACATTTTATTTTATAGTCTAAAGAGTCAAGTAACCAATCAATGTAGAGAACAAAAATGCCATGACAACATCTGGTCCGAACTGGCCAGCATTGTTTGTCACAGTGCCTGCAACCTGGAACGCACTAGCAACCGCTCCATCATCCTTAAGAGCCTTAATAGTCACGTTGTAAGCACCCTCCAATGTAGTGATTGCTTGGGGTGAGCCAACAATGAAGGACGACCCGTCACCACTTGGAATCAGCTTAAACTGAGTGCTGCCATACATGAAAATGAGCCCTTTGTCATCGATACCGAATCCCATGGCGTACGAGGTAGCATTGGCCACAGTTAAGAAGTTTCTTGTGATACCAATATACTTCCCATCGCCAAATCTGAAAGCACCACTGTCCTGGATTTCTCCAGTCAAAGAGCTGCGTGATGAATAGGCCTTCAACGGTGTTGCGTAGATAGTGGAGCCATCAGTGGTGATGCCGTAGTCTGAAAGAGCTGACTCGGTGGTTGTCAGAGCAAAGGAGAATGTTTCCGACCCCGCGAGAGCAACAGTAGCTAAGATTAGCAGTTGGTAAATGATGGAGATGAATTTCATTGCTTGAATAGTTCCTACCGTCGCGATCCAGTCGACAAAATTGAGCAGTTATATAAAAAGTTGATGCAGAACAGACATCTGTTTTCATCGCACCAAAATTGTCCAAGATATTAATCTCTGGACGTTTAGGTTATTGACGCGCAGACATGTACATCGAAAAAAACTTCTCGTCATCACCCAGCGAATGTTGGGGAGCATTTCCAGCTCTCAGATCGTGCATAACGTTATCTAGTTATGGACATATGTCCTGCATATATATACATATATTGGCTTGACAGGTTGGTGACAAAAGAAAAGCTCAATCAACGCGCGCAAATTAAATAAAAAAGGGGAGAGGACCGAACTGGGTCGTAGTAATTTGCTCAATGGACAGTGCAAGCGCACTATATCGATAACACCTGGACAAAAAAGAGCAAATTAAATAACGAGACAAGTTAAGACGTTGTGTTGGCTTGGCTGATAATGGCAGTTAAAGGGAAAAAGCTTCTTCTCGAAGTTGTACACTGATCGTCCAGTGAACTTTATCAGAGGAAAAATTTCCAGTTAACCAACTGAAACTAGCAGAAAAGAGGTAAAATCAAAACAATGAACTATCACAAGATCGACAACGACCAAAACGAGATCTCTAGGCCAATAATAGCTCCCGGTGCATGTGGACACCATCTCTTGTTTGATGAAGAGGACACTGAGTATCAAAGGGAATTGTACGAGAAGGAAGATCAATGGTTCCAGGAATCGCAAGAATACTTCGAGTCCTTATCATGGATCAAAAGACCGTCCAAGGGGTTGCTGTTCTCTGTTCTGTCACTACATACAATCTCCTTCACATTACTAATGGGTCCTCTTGTCGTGCTGATGTTGGAGAGCGTGTGTTCTGTTCCTGGTGGAGCACCTCCAAAATCAGCTGGGGGAATGAAGATGGGTGGGATGGCGAAGAGAATGGATATGGGTGGTGGAACACCTTCAGGAGACTCGTCGTGTTTGAATAATGACTCTCAGAAAATCATGTCCAACATTCAGAGCATCCTATCCATTCTTTCTGGTGTCTTGGGCTTTATGCTCTCGGGTAAATATGGTCAATGGAGCGACAGACTGGGTCGTGTCTTTGTCTTTAAGGTATTCAGTCTTATCAACTTGGTCCATACTTTAGCGTTGATTCTATACTTTGACATAATCAGGGGATATCACGGAGCCTGGATGATCTTCCTGTTATCCACAGGTTACTTTGGAGGAGGTGTAATGACCTTGATCTCCAACGGAAATAGTTATCTCAATGATATCTCTCCACCCGAGGAACGCACAATTGCAATTTCCCTCTTTATGAGCTGCATCTATACCACCGTTGGTGTGGGTCCTCTATTGGCCTCCTTCACCGTCAAAATCACTGGTGGAAACAACCACGCCGTTGTGTATCTGTCTCTGATCTTTGCATTGATTAGTACACTTTTGGTGTTTCTTGTCCTTCCTGAGTCACGTCATCCTGAAGCAATGGAGATGGCAAAAGAGAGGTACTCTCGCAAATCCAACAACTCAAAACAATACCACTCATTCTTTGTCCTGGACAGACTATATGCTGTTTTTAACTCGATTTTTGGCTTCTTTAGACCGATCAAACGACTATGGATCCCACGCACAAAGGCCCAGTCGACTATCCCTCGTATAAATGTGCTCTGTCTGGTCATCATTGATGTCTTCAGCATGGCTGCAACATTTGGAACAATGCACGTTGTTGTGTTGTACACTATCTTGAAGTACAAATGGACCAGTGTTGAGATTGGTTACTACATGAGTATCAATGGGTTTGGAAGATCGTTAGTGTTGCTATTTGTTGGACCATTGCTCTTAAAGTTTTTGGAGAAGAAGTTCCATTTTACCATCTTCACGAGCTCTATTGATCGATTGGACAAAACCTGCTTGATTTTATCACTTCTTTTTGTTCTGTTATCCTGTCTGTCATTCCTTGTGTTGGATAATTCACTAGGTGTCTTTGTCAGTGTGATTCTTCAGAGTTTCAGTGGTATGATCTCACCAACTATTCAAAGTGCAGTCACCAAGTACAGCAACAAGACCGAAGCAGGTGAGATGTTTGGAGCCATGGCACTGTTGAGACATTTAAGTATGTTGGTTTTGCCAACATTCTTCCTACAGGTGTACTCTCACAGCGTCAGTTTCTACCCGCAGTTATTCATGTACATTCCATTAGTTGGATCTATCACCATCTTGTTGATATCCGTTTTCAGTTTGAGGGTTTACCTTGCTGAGGATGAGGTCACTGGTAACGACGTGTGATATGCTACCAGCCTCTGTGTATGATTACAACCAAAACAGACACAGATCAACAGTAGTCACTAATATTTAAGGCTGAACTGTGTTTGGTATCACACCCTGATACATCAATTTCAGCACACTCTCAAGACCCAATGTGGGTCTAGTTTCCGTTTCATCAGCCATCTCAGCATCCTCCTCAACTTTTAATCCGTGATACGCATGTTTGTTCTTCTCCTCTTGTATCTTTTCCAATGCCCATGTAGTGAGCCTTTTGTCATCCTCTATATCCAGTTTCTTTACCGCAACTTCAATCAACTCCTTGCTCTCAGCAATCCATTCCTCCACTTCAGGCATTCGCTTCTTTCTTAATAACGTGGTTAAAAGACCTTCCTGTTCTGTGGTTGGGAACTGTGGGATCGGGTACACTATCGTATGTTCAAGTATGTCACTGTATTGGAGAAGTGTGCCACTAAGGGAGTTCAACTGGGTCAGGATGATGTTGAACTGTGATTGAAGTGCCACCCAGTGTGAGTTTATCGTGGGTGATTGTTGAAGATCACCTTGAAGTTTCGTTAGAGAGTGTGACAGCTGGGAGAGCCGCAGACGAAGAGCTTCAAGGGATTCCACAGGAACGTTAGAAAAGTCCATGTGGAGGTGTTGTGGTGATTGAATGGCAGTTGTTATGACTTGAGTCTTGTTGATTGAAAAACTGAATTACGTCAGCCTTTAAAGTACAACGTGCAGACATTACCCGGTTTAAGAGAGAATCCTTTTGGACAACTACAACAACAACTTTCATCCTCATAGCCAATAACACACAGACCGATAAACCAATGTCGTCGTTAGAAAATCAAGCTGCCGATAGAAAAGCCAGACTAGCATTGCTCCGAAACAAGCGGAAACAACCAGACGAAACAACATTAACCGAACCTGTGCCCAAGAAGTCCAACAACGAACAAACCTTCCAGTTGAAGAGCAGGAACTTTGACATTCAGAGCCGTACACAGATTAAAGGGTTTGATGCACCGCCTACTGCCCTTGCTGAGAACTCGGAGACAGTGGAGGCTGTATCGCAACAGATTCAAGATCGTGTATTGGCCAAGTTTAGAGATTTGGCGGATGCGGAGTTCGCTAGTGGTGACGATTTGCACAAGGAGAAGATCAAACCACGAAGTCTCGCTTGGGATATGCAAAGGGATATTCAGGAGGATTTAGACTTACTCCAAGAGAAGACCGAAGAAATTATCAAAACAATGGTGAAGGAGAGAATAAGGAAGTTGCGCACAGAGGCTGGAACAAGTACAGAAGATTAATAAAATTTACTATGCCACAACGGACACAACATCTATAAATAAACAAGCAGCGTTATCCCCTGATATTTCAAGCTGTAATTGAAGTTATTAGCCGGTTCACAAAGCCTCACCTGAACCATGGAATGCTTCATAGAAATAAAGAATGGCAAACACGAAGAAGGCAAACGCTCCCCCTAAAGTGACTGTTCTCATAGATATCCGGGAGGCCAAGATCTTACCACCAACAACAGCTGTTGCAGTACACAATCCGTGACCCACAACAGCGCCCATGATGACACCCCAGTAATCTGAACCAGCTGCCATGGCAATAGTGGCAATTTGAGAACGGTCACCCCATTCACCTAAAAAGATCATGACAAACACTTGGACCCAGAGCGGTGAAATCACCTGTGAAGCCACGTCCTGAGCCTGTTGAGCAATATATCCCAGCATCTTGGTATACGAAGAAAATTTGTTGCTGCTGCTGCTGTTGTTGTTGTAAGCGTTGTTATGAGACCTGCCACCTTCCAAATTATCCAACTCAGAGTTTCTGTCCTGAACAGCCAATTCCTCCTCAACTTCAGCCAGTTCTTCCTCCACACCAAGATCTTTTGACATCTCTAGGCCTTCCCTAGTCAACCTGATGCCAAACACAACAAAAAGCCCAGCAGCAAGAAATTGTGTGACTCTTGGGGAGATCAGACTTGGTAAAGTGTGCCCAACAATTCCTGAAAGAACGGACATAAGAGCCAATGATGCAAATGATGCGGTGAAGACCAGTAGTCTTGAGTGGCGCATGGCCATCAGAGCAGAGATGAGAAACGTTTTGTCGCCAATTTCGGACACAACAATCATGGAAATAGCCATAAGGAAAGGCGATTGGTTGTGCTCATTAGATAAATCGTGATCATCTTCAGTCTCGTCTTTACTATACGTAGGCAGCTCTTGAGAGGATCCAGATAACACCTGTGCGGTATAACCTTCTGAACCTTCAAGATCCTCAAGTGGGACTGTATTGGAGTCCAAAACCACAATCTCTGCTGGACTGTCTCTTTTCACTCTTTCAACGAAGTCCAAGTCCAACACGACCGCGTGTGGACGGTAAGCTCCAAGCAACGTCAGATCGATATCTTCAGCATTTGAGCTCCCCTCTGAAGCGCACAAGGAGGTAGCCAGTAGTAGTAACGAGGTTTTGAGCAGCATCTGTGATGTAGATTGATTGCGTTACTCTATATGACGAATGTAAGTGGACAATAGGTTATGCAGTTGGAGTGATTTCCGTTTGAAGAGAGAATGTTTTGTACGTATCAACTTTTTTGAAAGATTTCCTTTACGTAATCAACAGACCGGAATTCACAAGCCATAAATCACCCCGGAATTACACCAGTTGAGGTTGGCCATCAAAGGGTTCACTAAAGATCCACATTGTTCTAGGGCCATTCGACATCATTTGTAGATCTCTATCTCCCTAAATGCTCTCTCTGATAGTAGAACTCTCTCAGACCTGTAACTCTTTCCAAACAAATAAAACACGTAATTCGAGAAGAGTTGGTGGAGTATTTGAGCGAATCAGCGTACTTGTTTAGGTCAGCTGCACCACCTCCCACCTCCACATATACCGACTTATTGTTAGTAGTCTATAAGCGCCTGGCATCTTTTACATACGTAGTATCCTAGCTATGTACATGTTTTATTATTTATATAGAACCAAAAAAAACCCACTGATGCATTACTTTCATGAAAGGAGCTTAATAACCAACTCCCATGTACCAAACATTATAATACTGTTTGGCACCGTTCTCAATAGATGAGGCGTTAGGCCACCATACATTGACGCAAGACCTTCCTCTTTCACCACCAATCTAAAACACTGTACTAATCCAGTGTATTTCAGTTTCCCATTATCCATTGGTGCCTGTCTCAAACGTGTTCTCACAACTTCGTGTGGATATGTAATCAAACTTGCTACAAACTTAGCAAAACCAGCTGACCCGGAGCGAGCACACCATTCTAACACATCGTCAACACGGGTTTTCTTGATGCCTCTTTGTTCTCTCTCGTGAGACTTTTCGGAGATAAATTTCTTCATCTGCTCGTACAAAACCCACTGGAGTGTAGACTCCGCAGATCCCAAATAGCTTGCGCCTAGACCTTTATAAAGTCCTTTAATACCTTCGTATTTCAGCACTGACTTTATGCAGTCAATTGAATTCTTGTACTGTTTGTTCTGTGACTTGTCTAGTTGTAACCTAGTCTTGATCAACCAAATTGGGTTGGTTGCAGTGGATGTGGCTATACCAGCTGTAAATGCACTTACTAGATGGACCCATGTGTCCTCTTTGCCATTGTTGAAGTTCTTGGATATGAGGTCCTTTACTGTGCCATAGGTAAAAAAATTGATGCTTCTCGCTGGAATCACACCAATCAAGTTTGGACCTAAACCTTTGAACAAAGCACTGAATCCTTCAAGCTTCCGCACATTACGGATGATCCCAAATGTTTCTCTGAAATGTTGCAAACCTTGCCCTACGACACTTCTCTTCGTAAGGGTGCCGTGGGCTGGGGCGTACATGCTCTTGTAGACATCACTTTGCAATCTGGTCTTGACAACGTCAAACGGAGAAGTACAAATCGCACCCATCATACCACCGACACCACCAGCAACAAAATGCACCCATGGTTTCACATCCTTGTGAGTTTCTTTACCGTGATTGGATGGTTTGGATGTGCTTGACTTTTCATCCGATGATAGGTAGGGCAGGGCCTCACGAGCCTCGTCTGAAATATTTTGAAGTTTTCCCATCTTCTCACACACTTCTTCTATTGGCTATTTGAAGGAATCAGGGATCCAACTGGGATGATATGATGTACTTATAGGTATATGCCTTATGTTGGTTTCAGAAACTTTTCAGTGTGAGAAAAAACTTGCGATGACTTACGTCAGCATAAAAGTATTTCGACTTAGTTAGCTGTATAACAAGCTGCTACTTTACAGGATTATAATCAACTACAATGCAATCATAACCGAAAAATCCCATTAAACAAATATACAAACCCTACAAACATATATAAACCAGCGAAACATTCCAATTCATATAAACAAACCAAAATATTCCACCTTCTTTCTACTTCAAACAAAGAATAAAAACCTCAGGTTAAGAGATTTATTCCTCATCCTCAGCAGCATCGTCACCACCCTTGGAGGCTTGACTCTTTCTGGCAACACGACCAGCTCTGGCACCACCGAATGGAGAGGTCTTTGCGAAGTCAACGTGCTTTTGGGAGTCCAATCTAACAATGAAAGATGGAATGTTGACTACTTGCTTACCAACAGCAATGTGTCTTTGAGAAATCAAGACACGAGCGTGGTGAATAGATCTAGCAAGACCCAACTTGTAGACTTGGGTTTGCAATCTTCTCTCCAAGAAGTCCTCTGGTCTCAAAGCCAAAACGTAATCCAACTTCTTCTTGTCCTCGGACAAGATACCAGATCTGACCAATCTTCTGATCAAAGCGTTACCCTCGAACAATCTCTTTGGGTCCTTCTCATCACGAGTCAACAAGTCACGAGCAGCTCTTCTGATCTTGGACAATTGCAAGTTAATTCTGTAGATTTCTCTCTTGTTCTTCAAACCAAACTCACCAGCAAGCTTCAACTCAGCATCTAGACGAGCCAACTCGTATGGTCTCTTTGGGACGGTGTAGGTCTTGGAGTAAGTTCTTGGAGCACCTATTAATCTGTTAGTGACACGGTCAAAGCTACGAGGATAAGTCAGCAGTGTTGTTCTTGTTTACTTAAATTTCATTGGAAGGTAACTATTTAATTTCAGAATGGTGTTGCTGACACGGTATGGTACAGATTTAGCATAGGATGAGTGAGATATAAGTCCCAAACAGCCCAGAGCTTCGCCCGCCACCAAGACAATCACAGAGGCCATTGTCGTTGACAGGACGTCATCAACAATAGCGCAACAGTAGTGAGATCGGTTAGATACAAGACGCAACAAACAGCAGCCTAATCTTACCGACTCACAAACCAAACTGAAATCAAAAGCCAAAGAATCGCAAAGAAGTGTCGGGAATTCAATGCGTCCTTTCAAAGTAGCTCCCAATTTAGTTCAAAAGAAACATCTTTCAAAAGAAAGATATAAAACAAGAGGCCCCGAATTTATCCTCTAAAGACAGACTAGTAGTCACAGTGAAGTGATACAGTCAATGTCTTTGTGTAGTACTTACGTGGCATGTTGACTTTTCTTGATGATGGTACTGAAATGAATACAAGTGTTGAAAACAAATGAATTTTTCACCTTAAACTGAGACCTGAGTTTGTTTCGCGACCCACTACTTTACCGCTGGTTCGAAGTGTAAATGTCAGTCGTACTGGGAAATACCGTGACTAAATAACATCCGTACACCAAACCAAAAACAACAGTCACTACTTGCTGGTTCAGGGTTCGCAACCGTCGCAAATAGGGGGAGCCAGGGGACGAGCAACAGTGACCACAAAAACATCAAGGAAAAGGGGCGTACCAAATGGCTGCTCTGTAAGGAATAGGCCAAAACTACATGATTCTTTCTCAACACATTGAAAAATTACTGCTTAATGTTTTGGTCGATGGCATGCACGTTAAAGCAAATGCTTAATTGTGCTGCTCTAATTTGCCGCGAACAACAAAAACTAGTAAACAGGAACAACGATGGGGTCGAGAAGTCAAGAAAACAGGCTACATCAATAGTTCCGACCGCCACAGGATGACCGTACTATTTTCCCAGTCTATGTTCCCGGTTGTATACACTATTCCCACGATCAACTGCTCTTCTCAGGCGCCCCGATTTTTCAATTCATAGCCCTTTTGGCAAGATATCCACGTATCCCTCAAAAATTAATTTTTTGCCTCCTCGAATCTCGAATTTCTATAAAAACAGCGATTTTCTCTGTCGAAAATTGCCAAAAAGAAATGTTCCGAGATACTGACTAATTGATTACGTTATCAAGTGTTTGTTTTGATTTGAATCTGTTTACCAGCGGTAAAACTGCACACATTTACATTTTCTGTTTATACTTCAGCCAATGTCGCGGTTGGAGAGACTAGTGGTACTCCTGGATGCAGGGTCTACTGCTTTCATTAGAAACACCGCTGCAGATCAACTGAGTGACGTGGCGAAAGCGCACCCTGAAGAGATACTGAATCTCATATCAAGAGTGTATCCATATCTCAACTCCAAAAAATGGGAGACGAGAACAAGTGCAGCGAGGGCGTTGGGTGGTATTGTGACCCATGCCGATGAATGGAACCCTAATAGTGATGATGTAAAGACCGATAAGTTGAAAGAGGAGGATGAGGTGGATGTGAAACTGGAAGATGTGGAAATGACGATTGACTCTGAAGAGCATCAATTCCTGTCCTTAGATGACTGGAGTCTTGCTGACTTGCTGAACTCGGGCAAGAAACTTTTGTCGTGCGCAGACATAGACGCGAGTCCTGACTCTAAGAAGCTGAAGCTATCGAGAACGGAGGACGGAGAAGCAACGATACCCAGTGTACTAGAAGTGAAGACTGAAGTGAAGACTGAAGTGAAAACCGAAGTGAAAACCGAAGTAAAGATTGAACCGGAATGTCCAATAGAAGAAGATCAAATCACACCTGGTGGAGTATCTAGTGCCAGGCTGAAAGCCATGGCTAAAAGAAAAGCCAAGAGAACAGCCAAGAATGGCGCATCCAAACCGGTTGATGTGTCGCGAAGCTCTGTTTCCAGAAAGCTCGTTCAAAATACAGATCTTGATCTCAACTCCAACACAGCATCTCCTCAGCCAGCTGATATCGATATCACTGATCAATCTGGCGGCAACAAGATTGTCGTTGAATCCAAAATGCCTGAAATTCCTGAGTTTGTCTCTGAGCATTCCAATGTGGCTGGCTATGTGTGGCCATTCCAAGGGGTTTATGAGCTGCTGCTTCAAGACTTGTTCTCTGAGAGATGGGAAAGCAGACATGGAGCGGTGCTTGGATTGAGAGAGCTCATCAACAAGCAAGGATCGGGCGCAGGAAGAGTGAAAGGAAAGTCCTTGGAGGAGAACGACCAGAGAAACAACAAGACTCTTGAGGATCTGGCTTCAAGACTGCTTTCTTTATTTGCATTAGACAGGTTTGGCGATTATGTTTATGATACCGTTGTTGCCCCTGTCCGTGAGTCAGCCGCACAGACTTTGGCTGCTCTTTTGAAACATCTTAATGACAATCTGGTGCTCAAGGTTTTCAATTGCTTGGATGAGCTGGTATTGCAACAAAGCATCACACTTGATGAGAACAGACTACCCTGCTGGGAGGCAAGCCATGGTGGCATGCTAGGTCTGATGTATTTTGTAAGCATTCGAACGGATATCCTTGCTGCGAAACCGGAGCTTCTAGATGATGTCTTGAAGATGGTGTTACATGGTCTGAAGGAGTCGGATGATGATGTTCAGGCTGTTGCTGCAGCAACCTTGACACCCATCACTGATGAGTTTGTCAAGCTAAAGAAGAATACCATTGGTACCATTATTATAACGATTTGGGAATGTCTAACCAAATTGAAGGATGATTTGAGTGCTTCAATTGGTTCTGTGATGGATCTATTGTCAAAGTTATGTGTTCATCCGGAGGTTTTGGATATCATCAAGCAACAGGCTCATGAAAATGAGGAGTACTCTTTCAAGAAGTTGATCCCAAAGCTTTACCCTTTCTTAAGGCACTCAATCACCAATGTACGGAAGTCTGTATTGAATACGCTTCTTGCATTTCTGTCCATCTCAGATGAGTTCTCGAAGGATTGGATAGATGGTGTCGCATACAGACTGATCTTTCAAAACCTGCTTCTTGAACAGAATGTTCAGGTGCTGGAGCTATCTGAGTTGGTGTTAGAAAAGTTACTTACCGAGACAGATGCAAACGTTGGCATTATTGGTAACTTGAGTGAAATTTTGGCTTCTGACTTTGAGCCTATGATCAGTTTATTGGTCACGCCGATTGGTGTGTCCAGATACAATTTCAACATGAACCAGAACTACTTGCTCAAGCCCTCTGGGAGTCACCTCTTCATCAAGTCACAAACCGTGTCTCCGTCTCCGTTCACTAGTGTTGATGGTTTTGATGAGTTTGAGACAGTTTCGAACAATGTCGGTGAAGGGGTGTCTGGTGCAAAGCGTGGGAGAAAACGTAAACCCTCTCCTTCAAAGGAACCAGTCATTCCGCACACCACAGCCGATGACCATCGTGTCAACATTGACGGCCCAATGATGATTGGTGATATTACTTTACTGGGTGTTGAGGTCTTTTACAGAACGAGAATTTCCTCAGCTGTTGCAGTTGGTAAGATATTGTCCTACTTGGATGAGACTACATTGATGAGCATCCTTAAGAGCCTAAAAAAGTTCCTCAGCTCATCATATTCCACACCAAGGCTGATCTGTTCCATTGTCATTAAGGAGTACTGCTCTGCATTGATATCTAGAGGTCAGACGCCATCCAATCTGGCCATTGATGAATTTTATGATTTGTTGACCATCACACTGAATGACCCCTCTACCCTTCCTTATTTCAAAGAATTGGTTCCAACGCTAAAGGCTGTTCGAACTCAGTGTCACTCTTTGTTTAGAGTCTTTGTTGAACAGGGAGGTGTTTCGAATAGTAAGATCCCTGACTTGGCGATTGTTGTTCAAGGCGAAGAGGATGCTGGACCAGGTGCATTCAGTTTGGAGACAGCCGAAGATGTGGTGGGTGAAACATACGATAAGCTGTTCAAGAGTCAGACCGCTGTGAACAAGATTACATCTCTCAAAGCCTTGGAGGATGCCAAATCTAGGGCAACCAAGATACTAAAGGATGCACAAGATTTGAGGTCACAGCGAATCAACGCCATTCTGGCCAACTATGCAGCTGCAGCCATTGTGTTGACAACATTGCCGAAGAAGATGAACACATATATCCGTTCCTTGATGGGGAGTGTCAAAACTGAAGAGTTGGAGGACTTGCAAAAGAGATCGTCAGTTGCGATTAGTGACTTGATCAAGAAGTTGATCGAATCCAAAAAGACCAATGTTTCCGATAAAATTGTCAAGAATCTCTGCGGTTTCCTGTGTGTTGACACATCAGAAGTTCCAGAGTTTATTTCGAACAAGCAATCCAAATTGGAGATTTTATCGTTGAAGAAGGAAGACGAGGATATAGAAGATCTTCTGGCGCATGAAAAATCATTGCATGAAGCCAAAATCAAGAGAAGAGGGGCGAGATTGACATTGGAGAATTTATTGGCCATTTTTAAGAAAAATATCTTCACTGAGATTTCTCAACTTCATGCCATAATTTTCAACCCACTATTACAGATGAAGGACTCTATTGATGAGGAGGTTGACGATACTAGCGGCCAGGAAATCATTGATAGTTTTGGGATCCTTAGAACGTTGGCTTATAAAATTGACCCTGCATTGTATACGGAGATGCTTGAAATTTTGCCATCTATCATCAAGTGTCTGACATCTTCCTATTCTGTCTTCAGATACTCTGCTGCTAGAACTTTGTCATCCTTAGCCAAGATTGCACCATCCAAGGTCTTTCCATTCATCATCAGGTCTGTTTTGCCTTTGCTCAATAATGCTGGTGATGTGAAGAACAGACAGGGTGGTATTGAAACAATTTTCCACCTTTCTAGCACTATGGAGGTTGATATCTTGCCATATGTGATATTTTTGATTGTTCCTGTTTTGGGAAGAATGAGTGACTTCGACAAAGATGTAAGAATCTTGGCCACCACGACGTTTGCTTCTATTATCAAATTGGTTCCATTGGAAGCTGGTATTCCTGACCCGGTTGATATCCCACAAGATTTGTTGGAGGGGAGGGAAAAGGAACGTGAGTTTATTTCTCAAATGATGGACTCCTCCAAGTCCAAGCCATTCGATCTTCCAGTTGCTATCAAGGCCACTTTGAGAAAGTACCAACAAGAAGGTGTAAATTGGTTGGCATTCTTAAACAAATACCATCTGCACGGTATTTTGTGTGATGATATGGGCTTGGGTAAGACTTTACAGACAATCTGTATTGTTGCTAGTGATCATCATATGAGAGCAGAGGATTTTGCCAAGACACAATCGATTGAAACAAGGCCATTGCCATCCTTGATTATATGTCCACCATCTCTTCTTGGTCATTGGGAAGTGGAGATCAACAACTTCGCTCCATTTTTAAAAGTTGGAATCTACAGTGGTGGTCCTTCGATAAGACAAACATTAAGAGAGCAGCTTGATGATTGCAACATCATTATTACAAGCTATGATGTTGTGCGCAACGACATTGAATTTCTATCGAACAAGAACTATAACTATTGTGTTTTGGACGAGGGTCACATTATCAAGAACTCAAACTCCAAGTTGACCAAGTCTGTCAAAAGAATCAGATCCAACCATAGATTGATCCTCTCAGGTACACCTATTCAAAACAATGTCCTTGAGCTGTGGTCACTTTTCGACTTCTTGATGCCTGGGTTTCTAGGTTCTGAGAAATCCTTCCACGAAAAGTTTGCAAAGCCAATTGCTGCTTCAAGAAATTCCAAAACATCATCTAAGGAACAGGAGGCTGGTGCGCTGGCATTAGAGGCACTTCACAAGCAGGTTTTGCCATTCATGCTTCGTCGTTTGAAAGAGGAGGTGCTGTCTGATTTACCACCAAAGATTATCCAAGATTACTATTGTCAATTGGGTGATTTGCAGAAACAGCTGTACAATGACTTTGCCAAAAAACAGAAGGCTGTTGTTACACAAGAGATGCAGCATCCTGGTGAGTTGGAAGGTGCTGAGGGCAAGAATCACATTTTCAAGATTTTGAACTATATGAAGAAATTGACCAACCACCCAAAGCTAGTGCTGAATCCAGAACATCCTCAGTATAATGAAGTTCAGCGGTACTTGAAGCAGACTGGCCAAAGCTTGAATGATATCAAACATTCCCCAAAGTTACTTGCTTTGAAGACATTGCTTCTTGAGTGTGGTATCGGTACCCAGGATGTGGAGAGGAAGAAATCATCATCGAACAGTGCATTGTCAGGCGATGTTATTAGCCAGCACCGTGTCTTAATATTTTGCCAATTGAAGGACATGTTGGATATGATTGAAGAGGATTTATTCAAGAAGAATTTGCCATCAGTTACTTTCATGAGATTGGACGGTAGCACTGACCCAAGAGATCGTCAAAAGATCGTTCAAAAGTTCAACCAGGATCCGTCCATTGATGTGCTGCTGCTAACCACTAAGGTTGGTGGTCTGGGCTTAAATTTAACTGGTGCAGACACTGTCATTTTTGTTGAGCATGATTGGAACCCGATGAATGATCTGCAAGCCATGGATAGAGCGCACAGAATTGGTCAAAAGAAGGTTGTTAATGTCTATAGGCTGATAACAAAGGACACATTGGAGGAGAAGATTATGGGTCTTCAGAAATTTAAGATGAATATTGCATCGACCGTTGTTTCCCAGCAGAATACCGGTCTGGCGTCAATGGATACTAATCAGCTTTTGGATCTGTTTGATGTTGAACAGCAAGGTCAACAGGAAACCGGCGAAGATATTGTTGAGGATGCTTCGACTGTGACTAAGAAAGATCTGATTAATGGGTCGGGCCTGACTGGTAAAGCAGGCGAGGCAATTGGTGAGTTAGGTGAGTTGTGGGACGAGGCCCAGTACGAGGAGGAGTACAATCTTGATAACTTTATCAAGAATTTGAAATGAAAGAAGATGGTCAACGAATTTAATGAATTAGCAAAGTAAAGGAACGAGAGTTTTAGTCATTCTATAGTATAGACGGTTCAAATTGATTTTATAGTTACTTAAACTAGTCGATGTAGGAAAGAGCTTATGCGTAATAATCAAATATTAATTGAGGTCCAATAAACTAGGAAATAGGAATCAGTGACTACTTGAAATTGGTGACTAATATCTTAGTAATATTTACCGGGTAACTTGAACTCTCCCCCAATGAAAATCCGCCATTTCGAAGGAAAAAAGTAGTAGTACCGCGAAAACCGTGAAAAATTGAAAACAGAAATCTGGAAAGACACCCTCGACGACACCCAACAACACAGCAGCAGTCAATTGTACACAATGAGTCTCCGTCTTTTGTCCGCCAGAGTTCTAGCCGCCTCCCAGGCCCGTGCTTCCACCACCATTGGTGTCCGTGCTCTCTCCACCCAAACCCCAACCCCGGAGCAAACCAAGGCCAGCTCCATTATTGAATCGCTACCAGGCAACTCTGCCCTAACTAAGACTGGTATCTTGGCTACCGGTACTGCTGCCTCTGTTTACGCCATCTCCAACGAACTATACGTCTTGAACGAGGAGTCCATTTTGCTTGGTACTTTTGTTGCCTTTGTCGCAATTGTGGGTAAGTACGTTGCTCCACTATACGGCCAATGGGCTAGCGAGCGTATCCAGTCTGTCACTGACATCTTGAACTCCTCCAGAACCAAGCACGTTGATGCTGTCAAGGCCCGTATTGAGTCTGTGTCTGACTTGAAGGATGTTGTTGAGACCACTAAGGTTTTGTTTGACATTTCCAAGGAGACTGTTGAGTTGGAGGCTGCCAAATTTGAGTTGAAGCAGAAGGTTGATTTGGCTCATGAGGCCAAGTCAGTTTTGGACTCCTGGGTCAGATACGAAGCCAGTGTCCGTCAGTTGGAGCAAGAGCAATTGGCCTCCACTGTCATTACCAAGATTGAGAAGGAGCTAGGCAACGCTAAGTTCCAGGACAAGATATTGGGTGAAGCTGTCGTTGAGGTTGAGAAGATCTTTGCTGCTGCTAAGTAAGAGGCAAGAGTTTAGATACTGCTTTAAACTTTTCTTTTAATTACTAAGTTTTATGAAGGAAACAAAACATGAAGTGACGATGCCAGGGGATGTGATGAAAATTGTGTTTATTTGATATAAAGATGCAATACATGAAGAGATATATATTCAAGGATTAGCGAGTAGAAGCGTTGCAATATGTTATCAAGTCTCCAATGATTCTTGGGTACTAAATTGACTGGGTGCCGCTTCCATTGTACCAGGCTCTGGCACTCATAAGCAAAGTGAGAGAACTGACAAATCCAGTCAGTTAGCTTTGAGGTTTTGAGGTCAACTTCCCGTGTTTTGTGTCTTCCCTAATCGACTGCTTCGGAAAGGGGATACTTGATTAGCATTACGTAGCAGCATCGTTTTGAAGTTAGCACTAGTTTGACCCGTCATGGTTGGATTAGCCCCACGATTATCACCACCCACCGAAGTTCCTGAAGTGTACTACTCTCTTTGTGCGCGCACACAAGGCTATCCGAACGGTGTGGATATGTTGTGATCGAGAACTCGGTGGTGGAAAGGTGATTTACTCATCACTTCTTGCACTACAGACTAAAATAGATAGACTCATGCCCCGTGTGCTTGATTTTCTATTAGGAGTGTTTGCTACAACAACCAAACATTTTGGAGTCTGGAGATAGAACAATAAAGCTTCTTGTTCGAAGTTTTCTCCCCAAGTTGTAAGGTAGTGAAACACAAAGACACGCTCAAGGAATCTGTTGGGATTGATGTTTCTCCAGGCGAGCTGATCCGAAAACCGACGATATAGGAGTCTTTGTTAAATAATATCAAGACATCAACTATGACTTCCCAAACAGAGGGCAAGCTATCAAGTTACATAATATGAAAGTGTTTGAAGACGCAGATCTTCACAAACCCACCTTAGCACAATGCTTCAAAGTGTGCAAACACAATCGCTGATCCCCAAGGGGGTGAATAGATGCGCATCGACATACTCGTTTCAAGCTTCTTAACGATGAGATGAAAGCATTTCGGTTCGTATTCATCCATTGTTCAGATCTGGTTCGCGTTTGCCTTTGTTTTTGCTTTCTTTTGTTTTGCTTTCTTTTGTTTCGCTTTCTTTTGTTCGGGCCAGTGCGTACACCACACACGCGTAATACTTCAATATTCTCCCTATTACTGTCTCAAAAAAAAAAAAAAAAGTACGCGGCGAGATCACCCATCGAAATAAAAAAAACAAGGTTTTGTGTTTTTTTTCCAGGGTCTAGACTTGGTACAGGGCTCCACTGAGGTTGGGATCTGCGAGGTTGAAGACTGACTAAGTGGCTCGATAGGCTAGTGGGTGTCTTTGTATAGATCTTGGCTATCCTGCCAAACTGTAGTGAAGTACTGATGTTAAGATTCCAAACAAGGGAGCAAAACCCTGCTTCTGATCGTTCAAGGCCTTCCAGATATCTCGAGTCTTCGAATAAGAGTCGCCATCCGTTGCTGTTGTGTGTGTGATGCCCCTAACCTCCCTAATGCGCCCGTCTGCACCTGCACGGCTGTATAAATCAATCAGGAAATACCAAAACACCCGATTAGGAAATACCAAAACAGTCCAAATCAGGAAGGTGTGAAAGAAACTAGAACGGATCGGGCCAATGATCTCTTTGCACGAGCTTGCGGGGTCCATAGGAACTTGGTAGACAAGCTTGGGTTCTCGATGGAGAACTGTGTATAGCGTTTAGGCCGTTGTATATCTGTCCGTCCTTTTCTCTTTGCCCATCTCCTCCTAGGTCATCCCATTCCATTTGTTCCCACCTTTCCGTGGCCTCATTGCCCATTTTCGCCATACCACGTTTTACGCCGGTGGCAGCTTCCAGCACGGAAATTGATAAACAAACGCGGTGAAAAATCGCCCGATTCGGTCAAAAGCAAAACAACGCGATAACAATTTTTCACAACCATGCTGATCCAGTTTTGGCTATAAATTCAGCACAAATTCCCAAAGAATTGATTAATTTTTTTTTTCTATCTTTATCAAATCCCAACTTTTTACACTCGTTTTAACAATGCAATTCACTCAAGTCCTATCTGTCGCTGCCATTGCCGCTGTTGCCTCTGCCCAATTTGCCAACACCACCTCTGTTGAGACTGTTTCCAAGCCATCTACCACTGTCATCACCATCACTTCCTGTGAGGAGAACAAGTGTCACGAGGTCCCAGTCACCACCGGTGTCACTGTTGTCACCAAGACTGTTGACTCTGAGGTTACCGTCTACACCACTTACTGCCCACTTGAGACCACCACCGAGTCTGTCTGGACTGTTAAGCCAACTGCTTCCAAGGTCAACTCTACCACCGCCTCTCTTCCAACCTTCACTGGTGCCGCTGCCATTGCCGCTCCAGCTGTCGCTGCTGTCGCTGCCGGTGTCGCTTTGTTGTTCTAAGTTTTAGTTGCAGTAATGTGTACTTTTATTTAACGACCGGATACCCTTCTTTACGAATTACCTTTGTAGTTGATCATCTTTAACACTTCAATCTCGTTACTAGAGTTAATTAATATACAGTCAATTTACCACGATAGTGTCATCCATGATTGGGGTAATAGATAACAAAATTCTGATGGCAATCGAAATTCATATGAGTGACTGGCATCCTATCTAGAGGTTGCAAAAATTTTTCACAACATGATCAAAACAAAAGATGGCGGGCGCAATTACCTGATTGGGATAAACGTAAATAATGGATTGTTACCCTACGTATGTACCGAACTAGTCCCTTAAGGCCAAAGGAATCTGCTTAGTAGAGCTGCGAAATGGAGGATCTATCTCCACTAAAGAAGGGAGAGAAGAAGTTACCTTGCGGGCTTCATCACATAGGTAGGTGTATTGATTGCATGAATTTGCTCGTGGGAGTTTTTAGTGCCAAAGTAGTAATCTATCGTAGCCGTCAACATGTAATAGGAAAGTAAGATGAATAGCCAAGACGGTTCTCCAGGTGCCGTGATATAGACTAGTGAATCTATCCAACGCAATGTAAAACATTGGCTACCATTAGCGTCCTATAGAAAACTTAAGCTAGAGTACCTGTAACTTGCCACTACGGACTTGATCTTTCCTCAATTTCTGAGGTCTCTATGTGATCAGCCGTTTCAATCCATGACCTCTCGAGCGGTCATTGGTTGTGTTGATATCATCATGCAGCTCCTCGGATACTCTTTTCCAAGACAGCTGATAACGAGTTCTGTCCAACCAGATATATACCAAGCACAGGTGTGGAATACTTTCGAGTGTAAAAAGCACATATGAGGGCCGCTTCACTAGAAAACTGCTGATACCATCACTTTGACTTGCTAACTGTATTAGTGAAACTGTGCTCAAGACAAGAACCAATACAATGTCAAGAAAAAAGCATCTGATCAAGGATTTGCACTATCATAACCTGTTTGAGTAGATTGCCTTCCACTTAAGGGATGCCTTGAAGGCGATCAGAGAGAAAAAAATTCAAAACAACAAAGGGGTGGAGTGACAACCTATTCCTTTGTAGCCACTCGCTTCCAGTACTCATGTATTACATTATTCAATACTCACATGACCGGAAGCTATTTTTCCCACCTCAGTGAGGAAACCATGAAACTCCTAAGGGTTGGGACCTTTCCCTGTCTATATCACTGTGTTGATTACTCTGAGATGTGATTGTTCCATGGTACACTTGCTTGATTTATGTATATCATCCATCCGTGATGAGAGATCTGTCAGATACACGTCAGATTGCATCGCATCGCCCTTCGACAGTAATTCATGGCATGTGTTATCCTCATCTGTATTCTTGAATGGTCTATACGTCAAGATATATAAGGTCTCCAGACTTGTAAAGTATTATCCCATCCTGTGGAGGCAATCAGCCCTTCGACACCAGGAATCCATTTGGCAGATGTCACACCCATCAGATGGCCTCCATGCTTGAAGACAAGACCAGCATTTTCGCTTTCAGCATTGGATAGATCATATATCTGAGCCAGAGAGTCATCTCCTGTGGAAATCAAGTATTGACCTCTATTCACGTCAAAATCCAAGCTAGTTATCCCTCCTTCGTGCACCTTCTTGGATATAAGAGGGGTCTCCATATTCCTCAGATCCCATATATTCAACACACCCGTGGCATCTCCAGTGGCTATGATGTAACTGTTATGTTTGTTCACTGATAATGCATTAATTCCGTCCTTGTGATGAATTCCTGATTCTTCCCCGTTATCGTTGGCGCGAGTATCCACGAAACTCCAATAGTTGGACTCATTTGCTGTGACAAGTAGAGAAGTGTGCCCACCTATCCACTCTACAGCATTGCTGCCTCTTGCATCAACAAACCTCGTTCTCTTGCTTAGCAATCTCTCTCCTGACTTGAAAGAGTTCACGTCGAAAACCTTCAGTTCACCTCTACCAGATACAACTGCGAGTGATTCTGGAGACTGGACATTCCAAGCCATTGAGTTAACTTCATCCCCACACTTTTCAAACCCAATGTCATACCAACTGTGACCAGTATTGGCTAATTGTTGCATCTCCAAATCAGAGGCATGTTTCGTCTTGTCGATGAGATAGACACCTCCTTTGGAGCATCCTGCTGAAATCAGATCAGGGTTGTCAGGAATGTAGCTTATACAATTGAGGTCTCCGTGTCGGGTAGGCACTCCGAGATTCTGTAAAGGTGTGTATTTGACGTTTGGTGCTGGGCATTTGAACTCTTGCAACTCCCCATCATAGTCACTTAATTTGACTTCTTTCTGAGGGATGATACTCTTGGATGTAGCAGGTAAAGCGTACTTTCCAAGTCTGATGAAATCAACTTCCTTCTGTCCACCTGAGTGGAGAGTTGTAAGCAACCTGAAAGAGATGGATTCTTTGGAGTGTTCAAGATCTGGCAGGCATTCAAGTGCCAGTGATGGCCACACTGTGTTGTATGTGTGTAGGTGAGAGTAAAGCTTTGGGGTATTTTCCTTCCATGAGTGATACCTTGTCTGTGATACTTGATCTTCCATTTCAGGTGCCTTCAATGACGATGTCGATGCTTCATCGTTTACTTCTCAAGTATATCTTTTTTCTCTTTTGGGGTGACGCGTCGCTTCGCGAAGCGTGTTTGAGCGTTAACCAACCTTCAATTTCCAACCAAAGAACATTTCGACGGGCTCAATCGAAAGACTACGAACACTTGCAAAGTAGAGGATACTTAAGATATGCACTATTCTTTCTATTTTCACAATTAGTTAGTCTAGAATCCTCTCCTTCTCCGCTTGTTATTGATCCCAATATTGACAACATCCTTGATTTTTCTAACATTCCCACCTCCAGCTTTGGCTTTATCCTCTTCATACTTTTTCTTATCATCTTCTAACTCTTGTTCAATAGCTCTCTTGTTGTTTTTGGCTTTGCTATTCTTCTTTAAGGTGTAAAAGACACTGCCATACTCCAACAGCCATTCTGGCTCAACAGCTGTAACAGTAGAGATGTATTCCTTAGAGGTCAACAGCAACTCGTGGTACACAACAAACTCTGGAAGATCGGCCATTCCGTAAAGCGAGGATGTAGGGTGCAGTTGTAGCTCAATACCGGTCCTCAGGTTCAGGAATTCACCAATTCTACTAGACTTCTTTGCAGCCTGGTGGAAGAAGCTGCTTGCGATACATTTGCGGAGGACATCCCAGTCATACCCTGAAGATGTGACAGGAACACCATTTGTCTTCATAATCAGTGCAAGTTGATCCTTGATCTCTTTGGCTTTTTTCAACGATCTTCCATGTAGAAAGTGTCTGGTACACCAACTCTCATTACATTTGTTGGCTTCCCATTGGGAAAACACATTGAGCAGTGTTAGATGGTCAGATTCAGGGACTTGAAATCTTGACCGCGCAATGTCTGATTCTTCTTGTCGTTCTCTCGGTCTATAGAAGATGTTTGGAACTGATAGCATCGATACTATAGTTATCATCTCCAAAGAGCAAGAATTCTCAGATGATATCAATAGCAACTTAGAAAGACTGGGTTGAAGTGGGAATTTTGACATCTTCAAACCAAGTCTCGTCAACTTCCCAAAGTTATCCAAAGCACCGAGGGCCCAAAGTTCATAAAGAGAGTTGACAATTGTGTCTTTGGGTGGAGAGTCCAAAAAGGGAAACTTTATCAGATCATTGATCCCAAGCGACTTTAACAGCAACAGTGTGTTGGCCAGATTGGTTCTTTGAATTTCTGGTATGGTCTGTTGGTACATCTCCTCCCTTGTCGCTCTCTCGGTGTACAGTCTGTAGCATGAGCCCGAACTGGTACGACCAGCTCTACCAGATCTCTGGTTTGCATTAGCCATAGAAATTGGAGTAATTGCAAGACTTTCGAGACCAATCTTTGGATTGTACACTTTTAGTTTTGAGTAGCCAGTGTCAATCACAAACTTGATCCCATCAACTGTCAAAGAAGTCTCTGCAATGTTTGTAGCGACAACGCACTTTCTGTGCCCTTCCGCCGCTTTTTGGAAGATCTTAGCCTGCTGTTCTGCAGGTAGAGACGAGTAAATTGGCAGAATGTCCAGCGGTGGTGGGTCATCAAGTTGTGATAGTTTATCGCGCAAAGAGTCACATGTAACTTCAATATCTTCCTGACCTGTCATGAAGATCAAAATGTCACCTGGTCCATTCTGTAAATGAATACTCAGGGCCTGCTTCACTGCGCTCTGGACATAGTCTTCAACAGAATATTTCGAGTACATCACATCAACAGGGAAAGTACGGCCAGAAATAGTGAACTGTGGGGCATCACCAAAGAACTTGGAGAATCTATCGGCATTCATTGTCGCAGAGGTAATGATTAGCTTGAGGTTTCTTCTTCGAAATAACAGGTTCTTGAACAGTCCTAGAAGAACATCTGTGTTGAGAGTTCTTTCGTGGGCTTCATCCATTATGATACATGAATACTTGTCCAAATCTTGGTCAACTAACGTCTCCCTGAGCAGCACACCATCAGTCATGTACTTAATGATCGTCTTAGAGCTTGTCATGTCTTCAAAACGAATTGAGTAACCGACTTCATCTCCTAGTCTCACACCCATCTCCTCAGAGACTCTTTTAGCGACAGAAGTTGCAGCCACACGTCTGGGTTGAGTGCACCCAATGAGGCCCATTCTGCCATATCCATCTTCATTGAGAAATTGTGTTAGTTGTGTGGTCTTACCAGAACCGGTTTCACCAATGATGATGACGACCTGATTGTCTCTGATAACCTTCAGTAACTGATCTCTTGCATAGTACGCAGGAAGTGTCTTTCTTTGCTCAAGAATGCTCAACCTAAGCTTCTCTCTATCGACAGTTTCTTTGGGTACCATACGCTCTAGCCTGGCCCTATTATTTTGGTTATCCTGATCCTTGAGTCCCATCACCTTTCCAATAACAGATCCAGACAAACTCGCAGAATTCTTTGCCTTTATTCTTCGCTCTCTCTCTTGTCTCATCTGTTGCACCAGAGGACTACCTCTTCGCGCATGCACTGCTAGATCACCTTGAGGGTCACGTACCACTGGCACTGGCTCCTGCTGCTTGGTGAAGACGTTTGAGCTCTCTAAAAACGGTGGTGTCAAATGTTGTGTCACTATTCGAACACTGGGTTGGTCTGAATCTTCAAAATCAAAGTCGGCTTGACCTTTCGTTATCGTTCCCGCGGATTGTAGACGATTCTGCTCCCATATGTCATTATTCTTGGATCTGCCTCCCTTTCGAACCCTGAAAAGACTCATACCGTCAAGAGTAAACTTACAGACTCTTTCCTTTCTATAAAGTGTAAACAAAATTTATTTATGAAGATACTGGTAAGGCCACATCAAGATAATGCCGTTTTTGTATTTAATCTACATTCATCAGCTCAACAGCGTAGCGTGTTTCTCATATTAGCGTATTAAGTAGGGTATAAATAGGTATCGTATATGGCTAAATCTTCCAAGAGACATTAATTCTCATTCCTCCTCTCTCTCCAAATGCACATCCTTCAGAGCACCAAGAAGCTCCTTATCTTCATTCTCAAGGTCCATCAAATCCTCCTCTACTGTTTCAGGGATATCACCACTGTAACGTCTCTCTATCTCCTTCAGTCTAACCTGTTTCTGTTGCTCGAACTCAATGGCATCCAATTCTGCCTGTGCTGCAAGATCACGTGCACGTTGCTGAGCCTTCAATTCGGACTGTTGCTTATTCTTGATCTTCTTGATCAGAGGTAGACTCTCCCAGGTATTTCTGGCATTAGTTCCAGAAGGCTCATCAAATACTCTTTGGGGAACCAGCTCTCTGTGCTCATACTCCCATGGGAATATTGGGGCAGGTTTCCATTGGTTGTGAGATTCATCGTGATATGGCTCAGAGCTCCAAGTGTTAGCATACGCCTGAGATAGTGATCGGGGAAACGATTCGGCTTCTGGCTTGCCCGACTTTGGAGGTGCTTCCATTTCAGCGTTCCAGTGATGGGTGTCTGGTTGGATGGTGTTGAAGTACTGGTATGACTGTGGATCTAGTAGAGTATCGGCATCTGTATTTTCGTCCGCTCTAGTCTCAGGCTCAATGTGCTCTTCAGATGGGACGTAGTAGACTGGGTTGATTCCATGAACTGTCTTTTGAATGTTGTCATCACCGCCAAAGAATTCGTAGTACTTGGCCCACCAGTTATGTCTCAAACCACCACGGTCCTCAGTATCAAACCAAGGCTTGTTGGACCCAATATAATGGACCAACTTTACTTTTTTCTCGAAGTACGCAAATGCAGGCTGATATTGGTATTGACCACTTGGAGTCACATTGAACAAAAACGGAAGTCTTCTCCAAGAGTGCTTCGGTCTGTTATCCAAATGGAAGTACTCATTTAGCAACCCTTGGTCTGCACCGTCAAATGATGGAGAGTTAGAGTGCTGGATCTTGTCTAGGAGTCCTAGGTAAGTGTCAATTGAAGGTTTAATCAGGAACACCCCTGAATTAAAAATGTCTGGCCAGCCAGAGTCAGGGGAAGCAACAATTTGAGTTTCGGCAAGATCAGCAAACTCTTCGAAGATGGAGCTAATTGACTTCAGCGGTAAGGTATCAGAGTCCAAGTAGAGAACCTTGTCAAACTCAGTCAACTTAAAGAGGTTGATTTTGGAGAAGGTAGGGGATAGCTCCGGTCTCTCAAGCAACCTAAGCTCATGTGAATCAATTCTTGAATGAATGAGCCCAACCAGAATGACTTCATCAAAAACGTCATTCACCTGATCTCTCTGGAATGGCGTCAGTTCACAAGCGAGCAACACAACAAGCTTCAGCCCATCATTGAAACTCTCACTCTGTCTCAATGTTTTCCCAAGGACAAGGGCACCAGGTAGGTAAGAAGCACTAAACAGAAGGGTAGCAATCGCATTTACCATCTCTAACTTCAAATGATGATGATCTAAACACCTATCTATTTGTAGCAATAATTCTATTAATTGGAGAATCTAGGAAGGCTGCCAACACATGTGAAAATGCGTCGCTTTCAAAAAGATTCTCAGATACGAGTATGCGAAAATTTCCTAATCTAGTAAAACCTAAACAAACAATACTTACATAATATCTTACAAATAAAAGTACATTACGATTTTTCCCTTTCATTCAACTAAAAACCCCTATTTGAAATCTTCTGTCTTATATGCATGAAGAGGAGTGGATGCAGATGTGGAGCATCCTAACGGGAGTAGGTCCAGACGTTCTTCAACAAACCGTCTCTTTGAGCCAATCTGTTCAAGGAGTCATCACCTTCACCTCTGGATCTAACGTAACCAGACAAAGCATAGGTGGTAACATCGTTTGGAATGGCTTGGCCCTCCTCGTTAACGTTAACGATGTTGATTTGGACGGAAGCATGGTCCTTAGCCTTGATGATTCTGTTGGTGGCAGAACACTTTCTTGGAACGTACAATTCGACCTGGAAACAAGTTAGTATTGGCAGAAAAGGGAGAGAAGGAGTATGTGCGCATAGTATCAGAATAGCGAGCCGTCTATTAACTGTTGAAAAAACTTGTGAGATTTCATTTCTTGATTAGATCGGTGTGAAGTCCACTTTGTATTCGAGTATAAGCCACAATGAAGCTCTCGATGATGTTTGATTCCATTTGATTCTGTTGGATCACTTGATAAAGGAGTTCGGTGTATAAACAGAAGTGTTGCGTGTTAGAAGTAGTAGTGACCAAATGGTTGGTTATCAAAGATGTAGTGTTGGTATATTCAGTCTGCGCATAAGATGGCGAAAGCTGCTATGGATGGCTTCAAAGCTATGAAAACAATATGCAGTACTCTGTGACTCCTCTGTATGTAACTCCACTTACGAGTTGACCCTTATCGTTTTCCATTTTGACTTAGTTTAACTGATGTGGTGTCTCATCCAAAGGCCAAAGGTCAATTTTTCAAACATTTTTTCGAGGTAGAAAAAATTGTTTGACGTAGAGTTTCGCGAATATTACGTTATCCTTCTTAGAGTGATTATGTGATCTCGTACCCTATGGATTAGTCACGTGTGTTTACAATAGGGCTAGTAGGGGAATCTTGCCCACCTACGGAAAAAAGGTGTCACAAATCCGTCACAGCTACTGTCAAACCATGCAAGTAATGAGTCTTCTCTAATATACAGGGTGCTATATTCAAAAACAAACTCTGGAGATGACTGCGACACTTTCCACATGATGAGTCTGTGGAAAGAAATCAAACCCTCGGATGCTCTCAATGGTGTACAAGTGACCATTTTCAGTCCCATTGATGAACTTCTGTAGATCTCTGGCCTGTGAATGAACATTACAACTCACATACACAACCTTAGCAGGCTTGTAATCTGAGAGCTGATTCAGGAAGACATCATCACAGCCTTTTCTGGAAGGATCAATGATAACAGAGGTAAGATCGTTTGGTGTGTCAATCTCATTGAAGATCTTCTCAGCCTTACCATCGATAAACTTAACATTTGTGACACCATTACGTTCAGCATTCAAGTTAGCAAATCGGATACTTTCTTTTGAGACGTCAACACCAACGACTTTATCAACCCCTCTGGATGCAGTGATGCTGAAAAGCCCTGAACCACAATAAGCATCCACTAAATACAGTGGAGAGTCAGCTGGCTTGTTCTTTATTTGCAAGTTTTCACAAACAAAACTCGTCACTTTTGGCAAGATGGAGTTATTGTTCTGAAAAAACTCACCAGCTGAGAATTGGAAAGTGAAACCGTTGATGTATTCTGTCACGACCTGTCTTGAGTTGGTCACGCATGATTTAACCAAAGAATCTTCACCGCTGGTGCTGTTGATGAAACTGACGTTACCAGCTTCGTCCCTTGAGGAATCTTCTTCATTGACTTGTTCAGTGGTGATTTCTCTGTCCTTAGGAAAGACCCTAGTATGCTCTCTGAGAAGCACTGTCACAGTCTTCTGGTATTTCTGCCACTCTTTTAGATATCTTCTTCTCTCGTTTTTCAAGCCTGTGTTCACAATCGGTGTACCGATGATACACTCCTCAATATCAAGAGTAGGCTGGCTACCACCATCTGTGATGCAACCTGTCTTTCTCCATTGTCTTCTGTTTTTAGCACCAAATCCAAAACTTGGTCTAATCTCTTCACCAGCGTCGTTCAGCAGTGGGATCTTACCACCACCACGTCTCTTGTTATTAACATCAAAATGTGGTGTCAACTTAGTTCTGTAAGAAAACTGCTTTGGAGACGGGACAGTCGAACCAATCTCTGGGACCTTCCCATTTGCCAGAAGCTCCTTCGCTAAATACGCATAGGCGTTTACAATAGTTTCTCTTTTCCATTGTAGTTGGGTATCGTAAGGCAGCATCTGGTACTGGCAGCCAGCACAAGTTCCAAAGTAGCCACACTTGATTAGTTCGTCGTTTCTATCCTTAGAAGGGGTTGTCACTTCAACCAAATCGGCCTCTGAATGTGTTGGTGTGGTTCTAAAGATCTTAATAGTGACAATGTCGCCTGGAATGGTAAATGGAATCACAACAATTTGCTTCTTCTTTCCATCCACAGGTTCGGGTATTACAGCAAGGCCGTCACCGTTAGATGTTAGCATGTCAACACTAACATTCTCCACCACACGGTTGTAGGCAGCAAAAGTGGCCTTATCGTTGAGTATATCGTGCATATTATTCAGGATATCTTCATGAGAAAGATTGTACTTTTCCCTTAGACGTTTGATTTCATGTTTGAGAATACCTTGAGGTCCCATTGGATCAACGGACTTTTGTTTGTACTTGATAACTCGCTTCTTCTCCTTCTTTGGTTTGGCACCTTCGTCATCAGTTGGGACAGGTTGAACCATTTGCACGTCTGGAGGAGCATTTAGTGTCTGCTTCTTTAGATAGGGCTCTTCACGAGTAGGTGAAGATGAATGTTCTCTCTTTAGCACAATCTCCACCATTGTTCAATGTCCCTGTTATCAGTGTCTTGTTTTCAGCAGCTCATCGCATCTGAAATTTTTTTAACGTATAACCAGTCGCGAAAGTCATTACGTAACCTGTAAAGCGTCACTAATTCTACTGGTACCAAGGTTCCTGCTTGAGTCGGCCTGCCTAAATATAATATACATTACTAAGGGTTACTGCTTTCAGGTGGTTGTCTCTAACGATGACCATCCAGAAGCAACGGAACTCACAGCTTCAAACTTCTTCAAGACACCCTTCCCGAATACCACTCGTGGAATACCTAATTCAGCCAGGTAATGTCTCCAGTCACCTGTGCTAACCATCCCGTTTTCATACGCATGGGATAGTCCAATTAAGGGAAGACCTAAGCTCACAACATGTTTGGCCTTGATGAACTCTCCCTGGGCAACACCAGAGCCTGAGTCAATACCACTTGGTGTATCAAGAGAAAGGGTGGAGATACCAGATGCATTGAGGTATGATATCAGCTGCACAGTAGAATGTTGATCTTCAGGGGTCAAATCTGTAATGTTTGTATCATAGCCTTGTAGGGCATCAACTATCAGTTCTGGTGAAAGAGAATTCACCTTGTTTGTGAACTCATCGATTGAGGTAATGATTGAAGGGGCCTTTATAGAGGACCACAGCTGAATCTGCTCCTCGACCTGTTCGTCAACATCTTCGGTGCTTAGTGAGACAGGTGTGTAAACGATAACGGAACAACCCAGATTGTGTAGTTGTCTTGCAACAGCAATACCACGAGCACCGGCTTTGTTGTTCGATACTGCCACAATAATCACTGGAGCTGAGTTATGGTTGTTTGCAATACGGCCCACTCCGCCAAGGATCTTAATCACCAGTTGTTTGATGTTCAGTGAGGCAGTTTCGGTAAGGATGGAAGGATGGTGAGACAGAACATCTGTTGTGGTGGTCTCGATCTGTAGAAGTTGAACAGGTGTAGCAAATGGAATCACAACACCATTGGATGATAGTTGTATACCTCTTGGGCGAGGAGATGCCGGGGAAGCAATACTGGCAGTAGTTTTAACATTCGAAGTTCCCGTTGGAAGAACCATCTCATCATGGGCAAACTTGGTCCGAACCTTGTTATGACCCACAAGCCTATCAGCAGCGTCAATAGCGTCGTTATCAGTAAATTCCCTCAGTGCCCATTGCTTATTGAAGTCCGCTGTGGACTTCTCAAAGTCAAAATCTCCAGAGCTCTGAATGTTGGCCACTGAATTGTCAAATGCTTCATTGCCCGCAACGTATCCCACGCCGTAGTAGTCACTTCTCTCCTGTTGCCTTTCCTGTGGCTTATCCTGTTGTTGTTTATCCTTCTTATCGCTGCTCAGTCTTACTTTAGTCTTCTTCGCCTCTTTCTCCTTTCTCTTCTTGAGGTGGGCAGGGACATCAATCACTTTCAAGTCCGCAATCTCATTGGCATCCAGAACAACAGCCTCACCGTTAACTTTTAAAAACAATTGCTTCGAGGCACATTTCTTGACAGATCCTTGAATTTGATTACCCGACTTCAAGGACACCTGGATCACAAACCCAGCAATAGCTACCATCGTAATGACTTGGAAGATGGTTCTTGCTAGAGCTGTTGATAAAGAAAGGTGTGATGATAAAAAAAGAATGGCTTCGCGAATTTTTGGAAAATTTGTTTACTTTCTGCCCTGACTAGTTATAGGACTAACGCCCAAACTCTCCAATAAAACCGTCCCAGCACCGTCCAGGAAGATGTCTTGGCCCACAGCGGAATGGCATGAGCTTAGAGAGAAAGCAGATAATGACCCTACTTTCCAAAACTACACTCAACTTATAATGGTTATGGAGCAATCGTTTCCATCTCAGCCTACCCAAGAACAAAAGACAACCATTTACCAGACCTTCAACGAGCTTTTGGGGAAGTGGCCCCTCTTATTTGGTTACTGGAAAAAATTGAGTTCCCTAACATATCAATTGGATGGTTTAGATGCAAGTATCGCGACTCTGTGTCGTGCAGTGGGGGTTTTCCCATCGTGCTTGGAGCTATGGGTCGACTACTTCACCATTCTTTCATCCAACTACCAGAGCGAAGTGATATTAGATGGTAAGCAAATTGATTCAGATTTTGTCAGAAGTGAGTTTGAACGTGGCTGCTCCGAAGTTGGTGGCGTTTTTATGGGTGCCGAGATCTGGGATAAATGGCTTGCATTTGAGAAAGAGAGTGGAACACAAGAAAAAGTCATTCTTGTTCTTTGGAAAGCTATTCATTTTCCGCTATATGACTACTCGAGACTTTACGCTGCATTTACTGAGGAGTGGAAGAAACTACCAGTAGAAAAGGTTTCAAAAATCACTGGTTTAAGTGGGACTGTTGACGAGTTAAAGTCCCACTTTGATGGTGTGTTTCAGGCAACTCAGACTTATGTTGCAGAGATATGGCCCTTTGAAAGTGTTCTCAAGCAGAAATATTTCAATAATGAGATCAATAAAGATGATCTACCAGTGTGGGAGAAGTACATTGAGTTCCAATTACAAAAACATGCATCATTTAAGTCCCAAATTGTCGAAACTCAAGTTGTAACCACTTTTGAACAATGTCTGATACCAATGGCTTCTGTAAAGGAGCTTTGGTACAAGTATCTGAGGTTTCATATAACCCAGGATCACCAGAACATTCCTGCGATTGATTCCATTTACTCTAGAGTTTGCAATTTCTATCTTCCAGTGACTGAATTCAACATCAGACTCAGCTGGGCCTTGTTTCAAGAGGCACATTTCAAGGATGACTTGAACAGAGTTGAAGAAACATATCTCTCCACCATAAAATATAACAGCCTGGAGTTCAAACCTTTTGTGGAATACATCCAATTTCTCTGTCGTCGGGATGGTCTTGACGCAACGACAGCGTCACTTCAGGTCATCATCTTTTCTTATTTCAAGCAGAAAGGAACATTGACGCCAAAAATCCAGGAGCAGAGACTCATATCTATACTCAATGACAAACTGGCAGGTCTGGCTTTAGCCCAATTACTCAAAATGAAGAGCCCCCACCATTCAATCAAGCCTTTGATCGTAACATATGTCCAGAAACCTCAATTGTCAAGTTCAATTCCATTCTGGATTCAATGCTTCAAATATCTAAAAGAAGACGGAGATCTTAGCCAGATCCGCTGGATCGTAGGTCTAATTTGTGGTTCATCTATCCCAGTATCATACAAAGAATTACTAGTTGCTGATTTCATAGAATGGTTAGAATGGAACCACATTGAACAACTGACACCTGAACTCTTGTTGTCTATGGATAGACTGATTCCCCTACTGGCAGGCCAGAAAGAAGATTATAAACAACTGAAAAAGGACATTGCAAACCCAGGATTCTCCAATGCTGAGAGACCTGAAATCACCAATGCTGACCTGGATAAGCCAGCCGATTGGCGAGCACCTTCGTCATTACACACTTTCAAAAACGTGGAGAAAGCTGCTGCCAAAATTTTGCCTCTGGAGAACGAATAGACTTGGTAGTAAATAACCATTAGAGAGCTCATACTTTGTAGCTAATAGTTCCATAGTATCTATACTTGCTGATTTCATTTCAGATCATAAGTAAAATCCTCTCCCCCACTTGATTGCGTTGGCTTTTTCCCCTTGTTTGTTCTTTGTCCAGTTCCAATCTTGGTCCTTAACAGCCTGAGGTGTATGGGTGGTATGGGTGATCTACACTATTCGTACCATGGACTGTGACTTGAACTCATCTACAACGTGAACTCATCTACAACATCTATGCTGCCACATCGGAGACTTTTGATATCAATGTCGTCACCATCACTGACACCCACTCTGTGGTTTATACCCTCACTGTCACGTCCCTTGCGAAACTGATGCAAAGTACCAAATATTGTCTGTAATTAATTAATATACGTTTGAATATGAGTTATTGCACCCCAAAGGATGTTCTTAGTGAAACTCAAGAGTTTTAACTTCAAATGAAGTAGGTACAGGACCATTCTCGTTTCTTCGCCATTTGATAGTACGATAATCTGTACTCAGATCCAGTTATGGTCCCTAGACGACAAGGGATTTCCTGTGGATGATATCCATTATGTCTCACAGTACTTTTAGAACTACCGAAAATAGATATGTTTACAGAATCAAGAGCACACGACCGAGATTTTGACAGGAAAGTGCATGGTGGCGCATTGAGATCTCAATCGTACATATAATATGCACACTGCTATACAAGGTGCGTCAGTACCACTATCTTTTGCCATACAATAAACGCAGCAGCTTGAGATATTGTTGGATACTGGCAAAGAAAACTACAAAATATTCAATCAATTCATAAATTGACGAAGAGTTACACATGTAGCATTGCTATTGTTCAATAGGAAACTTGAGTTCCATCAAAAGTCAAGAACTTGCCAGTGTCTTCCTTCTTCAATCCAGCAATAAGTTCTATAATTGCCGAACCACTGGTCTCTGGAGTGATAGTACTAGATTCAAGGAACTCCTTCAATTCAGGTCTGGTATCTGTCAAGAGCTTTAGAACTTTATTCCCCATATCTGTTGTAACAGTACCAGGGTGCAAAGCGATCACAGTGAAGCCTTCCTCCTTCAACTCAGCAGACAAACTAACGGCGATGTGATTCAACGCAGCCTTTGAACTACCATAAGCAGAGGTAGAAAGTGGGAAAAAGTTGCCCAGAGAGGCACCTAAAGTGGACACAAACACGATCTTTCTTGTGTCCTTTTTCAAAAGGTATGGGTAAACTGCCTGGGTGACAAACGCTGGACCAATAGCGTTAGTTTTGTAATGGTCAATCCAGACATCCCACTTATTTGCCTTCACGATAGGTTGGGCAGTTTCAGGATGTGCAATGCCTGCATTGGAGATGAAGACATCAATTCCCTCTGGAGCTGCTTGACCCAGTTGCTCAGAGAGTTTGGAAATAGATTCTGGCGAGGAAGTGTCCAATTGAACAATTCTGATGTTGGTGTTCACAGTAGCCAATTGCTTTAGCTCAGTAGATTGGTCTAAATGGCGGGTGCTCCCAATGACAATATTCGAAGGATCAGAGGAGAGTTGAGAAAGCAGTTCGAAACCAATTCCACGGTTAGCGCCTGTAATGAAGTATGTCTTTCCGGTCATGTTTGTTATTGATGTTTTGGTTAATCAAAAGTTACAAACATGGCTTTCCACTTCAGCCATCTCCTACCCTTTTATAGCCACAAGTCTTAAAAATGGCCACGAGACACCTTTTCGAAAGTGTTGTGATTGATTACTACCGGTGTGCCCGTATCAGATACCATTTACCGAGAAGACGCCCCAGAGCTCCTTATAGGTGGTTTTAACGGAGAATTTTACCGGTTTTAACGGAGCGCCGATCAGTGGTTTTAACGGCTAGGTGATACGAAGACGTTAAAACAGTGGCGCAACTAAGATTGGGTAGACCTGCTTGATTTACACATTGTGAGGTAGGATAGATGGCTGAAACCAGGCAGTGCTCATGGCCCAGATCATGCTTGACTGTTACTCTAACAATTTTTCGAGATAATAGAAGCCCGGAATTTCAGGAAATAATAGCGTCGAGGTACGGAAGTCATGATTGAGCTTCATGTGTTCGCACATATTCATTTCTTGCCAAGATGATTTGACCACACGTCATTAACATCTGTCAAAAGAATAAAGCTTGATCTGGCCTCGAACAAAATTAAATATAAGAAAGACCCCCATACACCAAGTGCGACCCAAACAAGACGCTGTTACCAGTTCTGTAAAGTGGCATATCTCTTTTTCTGATAGATCAGCGAGTGGTAGATGGCGCCCATTTGAATGAAAAAGTTCAGCGTGACTACACATAGGGTTGTGGACTTCATGTAGTTCGAGTTCTGGGATACCCAAGAGACATTGAAGGCCTTTGTGAAGTGATCCCCTCTTAACAAAGTGTTGATTATGTAAAATGTATTCTCTGTGACATAAAGTTTGAGGCACCATCCGCGTGAGATCACACAGACTTATGCCCTTGATTTTGTCATCCAAGACATGTCAATTACGGTGACTGGATGCAGTACCAATGAAGGAATTGTCAACGAATCTACATCAAAGTTCTGGAACCCTAGATTTTGTAGCAGTAGAGTGAAGTAGTTCCCAAAAGTGTTGAAAGCGGAGTATGAAACAAGTCCCCATAGGATAGATCGGCCACAGATTCTCTTGTCTGTCACTCAGCCAACTTCTACTGGTTGATAGCGGCTTGGTCTGAGTAGCACCAGGAACAATTAACAAGTCAACGGTCCCATCAACAACAAGAGTCAAAATACCCTCAATCAAGAAGTATCAATTGCCAAACTTTGAAGCCACCCACGCCGTTCAAATGGAGAAGACCATAGGCCGAGACACACATTACGATGTCGCATATGGAGATAGACGTCCACAAATGGACACATTCTGGTCAAACTCTTTTCCACTGTAGAGGTACGACATCCACAGCACTGTCTCTAAGATGAATCTCCCTTGCAGCAGACCAGCAATACCACGACAGCCATAGAATGAGGTCTTTCCTCTCAGTCCCCTAGAAAGGTAGCAACAGTGGACCACAAGATGATTTGGATAGGCAGCAATCAACGGTTTGGAGACTAACCCAGATGGAATTTCATCAACGAGGTAAGCAGCTTTAGAGATCATGATGCTCTAGTTATACTAGCCTCTGGCGACATTGACATTACTCAAAAGGGAGTCAGTTATGGCCTGTTTGATAACATGATGAATGCTAAGTGACTCTCCAATCAATCTTGCAAAGCATTTTCTTCTCTTCAGGTTTCCAGGCCTCTTGTGGTCAAAGAGATTGCTGCCTTCATATTTGGCCTCCAAGTATATTTGTTTGCAGTGCTTTGCGGCTAGTGGATCACTGAAGTGTTATGGGCGTCATGCCATTTTCAAAGTGGAAAGAGAGAGCTTCATTAGTTTTCTCCTTGGCTGTATCAGTCTCTTGTAGATCTGGAAATGCTATTTTCAATGACATCAGCTAACAATGCAGAAGGCAGAGTATACTCTTGGTGAATTTTCCGATCTTGCCAAAGTAGTGACATCACTTCAATGAGGATGGATAGTTTGGTGCAAGAGATGGGTCAGCTTTGCACCAAAGTCTCCAAGTCTATACATCTTTCCTCACGTTTCTGTATATTTATTGACCTGTTGACAAGCAGCACAAGAGTAGGAACCGGATGGGGACCTTCAATCAGATCTGATTGGAGAGATGGTATAGGTCAGGATTGGATATTTTGGGTCTCCACTCTTCGCTAACGGAAGAAGAGTGTTAAGACCCAATCGGGAGTCGGCTATCCCAATCACGTTGCAAAAGTTTGCATCTATCAGATACTAAAAGTATAACGTGGGCAAATCACAACTCTCCCTGCTAAAGATAGGCCAGGCCTATCGCTGTCTTAGATTGTATACCTCCGGAAAAAAGACTTCCTGAATCTTGGCGCACATGTCATATCTCGGCCGGGAAGTCAAATCCCCGAACAACTTTGATTATGACCATATTTGATTTTAACACCAGAGGATTCAAAACAGCAAATTACTACTCTTCTTTGTGATCGGAGATAACACTCTCATTTCTCTACGCTTTGTATTAGTGGTTCATATCAACCCCCCAAAACAAGGAAGACGGGTATACGCAAGCATAATACAACCATCATTGTAATATCCACCCGAAATATTAGTAACAGATGATTTGTAGAGGCGAAAACTGTGTTATATGTCAAGTTGAGGGTTGTTTGTTGCGACTCCATCTGTGTAGGCCAGCATTCAGTCAGCCTTAAGGAATCAAACTGGTCACGTCATAATCTAAATCATTTTTATATCCCCTAAATCCTTTTATGTCTTCTCCCCACTTTTCTGTCAAGTCTTAAGTTTCTAAATATAAAGAAATATCCTCATCCAGGCACCCATTTCCCTAAATTCCCCTTTAACTCCGTCCTCTGAAAGCAGTTTCGGACAAACCAATTGAGGTGCTGTGAAAACTCCACCCATTATAAAGATCAAAGATCTTTACCATCTTAAACGTCATGACTTCAGTAGTACAACTATCTAGAACAAAAAACATTCAATAGAGAGCACAATGGGCACAACTTACGATATTTCCCAGGTGAGTAACAATGGCTTCGGTACACTGAACCTTACTTGGCGTCTGGATCCACTCCCACTTCAGACTGCCTTTGACATCCTTAACGAAGCCATCTCACTGAACAGTCCACAAAAGACATTCATCAATGGTGGTGAGTTCTACGGCCTGGACTTCAGCAACTTGAAGTATCTCCAGGCCTTTTTTTCCAAGTACCCAGAGCAGAGACAACACGCTATCATCTCCATCAAGGGTGCGGTCAACACGAAGACTTTCACACCTACAGTTGACGCAAAGGGCATCTCAGAAAGTATTGACAGAATATTGCAGTACATTCCTGACTTGGATATTTTTGAACCGGCAAGACTGAACCCCGACATTCCACTGGAGGTGACTATTAAGGCCCTCGATGACGCGATTGATGCTAAGAGGATCAAGGGATTTACCTTGTCTGAGGTTGGCGCAGCAACTTTGCGCAAAGCCTCAGAGTTGAGTAAGCATGGCGTTTCTGGTTGTGAGGTTGAGTTCTCCTTGTTCACAAGAGAAATTTTGGACAACGACACTGCAAAGGTTGCTGGTGAGCTGGGTGTGCCTATCATTGCCTACAGTCCGTTGTCAAGAGGCTTATTAACTGGCAGTTTGACTAGCAAGGATGACATTCCAGAAGGCGATTTTCGTAACGCTCTTGAGCGTTTCAAAGAGGAAAACATAAAGAAGAATTTGGAGATTGTGGAAGGATTGAAAGAGATTGCCTCAAATAAGGGGATCAGCCCATCCCAGCTTGCTTTGAGTTGGGTCAGATACTACTCTTCTAATACTATCAATGGCGTCAAATATCCAAAGGTTATTCCTATTCCAAGTTGTTCCTCTGTGAAGAGACTTCAAGAGAACTTTGATGATGTGGAGCTGACCAGCGATGAGTTCGAGCAGGTGAATAACTTCATCAGTGACAAGCAGGTTAGTGGTCATAGATACAATGAGCACGCAGCCAAATACTTATCTCTTTGAATATTCGAGAGAAGGTTTCTTTATATTTTGATCGTGAAACTATTTTTATTATAATAGCTTATTTTAGTCAAACTCAAAACATAAGTTCTTTACATATAATCTGGATGTTTTGGGCTTTTGAACTCTCGTAACTTTTGACAGGCTTGCGCATGAGAACATTGTTATATCTATTATACTATAGCTGAGGATGCATTGACTAGTGGCACCATGATCTTGAACATTTATGGTATATACCAGAGATGGTGGGCAGAGTCATGATCTGTGTATATTGATAGACATGACCCCAAAAAGTGTATAGGATTACTGATTTGCAAGTCGGAAGTTAGATGCCCGGTTAGATGATCATCTCTATACAAATCCCCGTCTTAAAAGCCAGCAAGGTGAAGCTTGTAGTAGTAACTAAACTTACAGGCTTAGTATATCATTACGATGACTCTGGTGGCTTATTGTCTATATGTCGCCATTTGATGGGTTTTTAAGGGTTTTTTTTATGTCTTTCTGATCGCTGGATATACTTGCATACACCTTTAGCCGTGAGCGAGAGAGAATACTCTCTGATGATACTAACCACTGATCAATGATTTCTTTCTGATTAATGACCAATGACTGATAAAGAATAGAGAGCGTTTGAAATGTAATCTATCTAATCACGTGCTTATTGTATTGATTATTTCTTGCTCGTTTTGTACTCAGACTTTCCTCTTTCGTCTTTTATCTTTTTCGTTCGTTGCTGAGTCAGATATGACATAACTACGTTTTGGGTTTTTGGTTTGTGCAGGCAAATTCTCAAATTGAAAGCTGGCAAGCGCCAAAACACGAACCCAACTCGACGTCAGATACAGACACGCGCCCAGATCAAACTTTCCCTATATCCCACAAGAAGCTGCTGAAAATATGGGATTCTGTTTCTCCTGTCTAAAACCCCACGGCTCTGCACAGGAAAACCAACCATTGCTTGCGGAGAATGAGCGTGAAGCTATCTCCTTACTCCTCCAATATCTAGAAAACCGTTCTGAAGTTGACTTCTTCCATCATGGCCCCCTAAAGGCGCTCTCCACTCTTGTTTACTCCGACAACATTGATTTGCAGCGCTCCGCGGCTTTGGCTTTTGCTGAAATTACTGAGAAGGATGTACGTGCGGTGGATAGAGAGGTGTTGGAGCCTATTCTTATCCTATTGAGAAGCGCAGATTCTGAGGTCCAGAGAGCAGCATGTGCCGCATTGGGTAACTTGGCTGTTAACAATGAAAACAAGATTCTAATCGTCGAGATGGGTGGCCTCGAACCTTTGATTCGTCAAATGCTGAGCAACAACATTGAGGTGCAGTGCAACGCGGTTGGTTGTATCACAAACTTGGCCACGCAAGATGACAACAAGGCTAAGATTGCTCGTTCTGGTGCTCTGGTTCCGCTAACAAAGCTGGCGAAGTCCAAGGATCTTAGAGTCCAGAGAAATGCCACCGGTGCTCTATTAAACATGACACATTCAAACACCAACAGACAAGAGTTGGTAAATGCTGGTGCAGTTCCTGTCTTAGTCTCTCTTTTGAGCTCACAGGATCCAGACGTTCAATACTACTGCACAACAGCTATCTCAAACATTGCAGTTGATGAACTCAACAGAAAGAAGCTCTCAAAGACAGAACCTCGCCTCATTTCACAATTGGTTCAATTGATGGACTCATCGAGCCCTAGAGTTCAATGTCAAGCCACACTGGCCCTCAGAAACTTGGCATCAGACCCAGGCTACCAGTTGGAGATCGTCCGTGCTGGTGGCTTGCCTCACTTGGTCAACCTTTTGCAATCCTCACATCAACCCCTCATCCTTGCTTCTGTTGCCTGTATCAGAAATATTTCCATCCATCCACTAAACGAAGGTCTAATAATTGATGCTGGCTTCTTGAGTCCACTCGTTGCGCTGTTAGATTTCCCAGACTCAGAAGAAATCCAATGTCACGCTGTTTCAACACTTCGAAACTTGGCTGCTAGTTCTGAACGCAATAGACTGGAGTTGTTGGAATCTAATGCTGTTAAAAAGTGTAAAGAGTTGGTGCTGGAATCATCCATACCTGTTCAGTCTGAAATATCTGCATGTTTTGCAATTTTGGCCCTGGCAGATGATCTGAAACTGAAGCTACTTTCATTGGGACTACTGGACGTTTTGATTCCGTTGACGTTTTCTCCGAACTCAGAAGTATGTGGAAATGCAGCTGCTGCACTTGCCAATTTATGCTCGCGTTTGGGTAATTATGAAGAAATCAAACTGAAATGGACGGAGCCAAATGGCGGTATCAAGGGCTTTATTGGGCGTTTCCTAAAAGGTGGTAATCTCACCTTCGAACACATTGCACTATGGAGTTTGGTTCAACTGCTAGAGTCTGGTGATGCGGATATTATCAGCACCATCAAAGAGGATGCCCCTGAAGGCGAGGAGAGTCTAAGAGAATTGGTCGTCAAGTTGGCTGACCTGAATCATCCTTCCGTGGTAACGAATGGTCTCAATGATGAAGTTGAGGAGGGTGGTGGTGATCCAAGAGCTGAGTTGTATGGACTAACTCAACAGATACTACAATTCTTGTGACCATTCATCCTTGGAAGGGGAGAAGCGAGGTGGTGCTATTTTATTTCAAAGAACTGTTGTCATTATTATTATTCAGGGTATGGGTTAGACGTGTGTTTTTATAGCTACTAAGTTTAATTCAAAATCATCATAATCATGCAGGGAGAGCTTCTTTTTTCTTCGAGTTGACTGTCGGTTCTGACTCCTTAACTTTATCATCTTGGAAAATCTTCCCCAGCCCTGTGACTGTAGGCATATCTGGCAGCCTGTTGTTAGTAGCTTTTCCGTTAATTTCTCTCTCCAATTCGGCGAGCTCTTCATCAATTTCATCCTCGTAGTCTCTTCCAACAACACTTTCACTCAGCACGGCGTCAATTTCTTCCTGGTATGCCACATTTTCTTTAACATCATCCATTAGAGCCTCAACTTCATTCAAACTCATCTCGTTATTCAACTTCTTCAGTAATTCGTTACCTTGTTTCAAACCTGTCAAAAATTGTTTCTCGATCAGCTTAAACTCAATGGTTCGTATCATATTCTCTAGATTCATCACTTGATCACCCACATTCTCAATCAGCTTTTCTTGGTATTTCATTCTCTTCAGGAACATTTTCGCACCATTTTTATCATTCTGTGTGAGTTTCTCCTTGATTAGTAAACGCTGCTGGCCCACACTATGAGACAGAGTTGTCTGGTACTGAGTTAGCTTATCTCGTTGAAGTTTGACTTGTAGGATTGCCCGATCCTGTTGTGTGATCTTTGATGAGGAGTTTCCCATAACTATCGTCTATTCACCAGCCACGAAGAAGGTACAAGACTTAGCTTTTAGTCTTGAGTGATAATGAGGTTTTAACCTGTAACCTATGGGCAAACTCAAGAACCTGGAGAGAGTGGAATTTGAATGGAAAGAAATGTTGTTATCCTGAGTCTGATTGTCGTGTCCCAACTCCAGGAGGTTAGCCATCACGTGATCTTAATCTAGTGTAGAAAAATAATATAATCACCCGAGCAGCCATCGGTTGTATAGTGTAGTGGTCATCACTGTCGGTTTTGATCCGACCAACCCCGGTTCGAATCCGGGTACGACCTTTATTTTTGCCATCTGAAGCTATTCCTCGAATTTATGACATAAGCAAACTCAGTGTTTCCCTGTTTTTGTTTTCTAGGTCGAGAAACACCAACAACAACCTCAAAGCGTCAAAGCATTGGATCTCTTCAACCAAAACAACACACTGTACTATCCAGTTGTCTGCTGGTGAACTTTGTGACAATCAACGTTTGGTTATAGAAATAACCCGACCAGCTAACGCACGCGATGGCACAGAATATCAAGCAGGAAGGAAATTCCAACAGTAATGTGAGGTCCACAACTCAAGCTGCTAATGGCTCACAACAGCAACAGCAACAGGCACAAGCTCAAGCACAGGCTCAAGCCCAAGCCCAAGCTCAAGCTCAACAGAGAAGGCAAGGAGCCCAACAGTTTTCTGCTGCTGATCTGAACAGGATTGTGTTAGAGTATTTGAACAAGAAAGGATACCACAGAACAGAGGCGATGCTCAGAGTTGAGAGTTCACATACGCCGACTGCTGTTGTTAAGGACACGCCCACTTCACAAACATCGCTGGCACCTCAGTCTCATGCGCCCATTTTCAGAGAGAAGACGGACCCAAGCGCGTATGAGCGTGGTTATTCGATGCTTAAGGCATGGGTTGAGAATTCTTTAGATGTTTACAGGTACGAATTACATCGGGTACTATACCCATTATTTGTTCACTGTTATCTGGATTTGTTATCAAAGAACTTCCCTGTCGAGGCTAGGAGGTTTTTCAATAAGTTTGCGTCTGACCACGAGATTCTTCATGGTACAGAGATTTCAAAATTGAGCTCAATGGGGAACCAAGAACATCTTGAAGAGAATGAACTGTCAAAACTTTACAGAGAAAAGAAGTATGTACTCTACATCACAAGAACAAGTTTGAATCTCTTGCTTTTCTTCCTTCATGAAAACGAGGCCCTTGGTGGCTCTCTTCTAATTGGTTTAATTAATGCTTTTATCACACCAGTGATTGTCAATGAAGATACTGCAGCTTCTAGTGGCGAAGGTGCACTTGATGATGGTATCAAGGAATTTGCTTCAACAGATGAAATTGCAAAATTCAATAACCAACCAGTAAAGCTAGGCGCTCTGCCTAAGGACCCACAGTTTGAGAAGGAGGTTAAGGTTGAACTGGAGAGAAAAGATCAACAAGAAAAGATCACTCCAACTTTGACTGATGAATTCAACAAGCTAAATGAACCCGCTGCACCTGAAGATGCCCCATCAAAAGATTTATTACCACTACCACACTACACATTTATGGATATACAACGGGAAATTATCAAGATTAAAGAATCTAGAGACTCAATCAAGCTTGCCTCTTTCCAAGTGGCATCCCCAAGTGTATGCATGTACACATTTCACAACCACAACAATGAATTGACCACTTTGGAATTCAATCAGGACTCAAACTTGATTGCGGGTGGGTTTCAGGACTCTTATATCAAGCTTTGGTCTCTTGATGGATCTGCGATCAACTCTATCATCTCAAAGGACCCAAAAAATGTCAATGAACCTACCAGAAAACTGATAGGTCATAGCGGCGCTGTCTATGGGCTATCATTTTCACCAGACAACAGATACTTGTTATCCTCATCTGAGGATAAGACTGTGAGATTGTGGTCAATGGACACTTACACTTCTCTTGTGAGCTACAAAGGACACAACCACCCAGTTTGGGATGTCAAGTTCTCTCCCTTTGGTCATTATTTTGCCACCGCTTCGCACGATCAAACTGCAAGACTCTGGAGTTGTGACCACATTTATCCACTTCGTATCTTCGCTGGTCATTTGAATGACGTTGATTGCGTTGAGTTCCATCCAAACTCTATGTACGTCTTCACAGGTTCTTCAGACAAAACGGTGAGGATGTGGGATATCACCAATGGCCAGTGTGTGCGTGTCTTCCAGGGCCACACTGGTGCAGTCAACGCAATGGCTATCTCCCCAGATGGTCGATGGCTCGCATCTGCTGGTGAGGACAGTCTGATCAACATCTTCGACATTGGAACAGGTCGTCGCTTGAAATCTATGCGGGGGCATGGCCGTTGTTCGATTTTCTCCCTGGCTTTCAATAATGAGGGTACCATGCTTGTCTCTGGTGGCTCTGACAACTCTGTGCGTGTGTGGGACATTAAGAAGGGCACTGGTGAGGCTGGCCCACAAGCGGATCCCTTCCCTCTTAATGTGGATGATAACACTACTAGTGTGTCTCAAGGCAAACTAAACTCTGGGAAACCCGATGAGGCAAAGAGACGTAAGGAGATTGTTCCTACAAATGACCATATGTGCAGTTTCTTTACCAAGAGGACCAGCGTATACAAGGTACAATTTACAAGAGGAAACTTATGTTTGGCTGCTGGTGTGTTCAATGGTTGAAGTGGGGTGTATCATAAATGCAAAGTTATATTAAACGTTCATTAGGTTGCTGTATCAGCTAAAGCAATATCCCAAGGCCCTTGTAATTCATCCTTGTACTTTTGGAGCGTTAGAAAGTACAGGGGGCAAACAAACACCAGGCCCAAGTTCATCACCAGATATCCACCCATTAATAGCCATGCACTTCCATCGCCATCGAGTCCATACCATATCAAGAAACAGTTCAGAACATGTAGTGATGTTATCACTGTTGCATAAACATACTCCCAAATCTTGACTCTGTTGGAACAGGGGGGCTGTAGAATTCTGGTTCTCACCTGTTGGATCAAAAGGGGCACCAAACAAGCCATCTCAAAGCTGAACAATATAAAACAAAATACCTCAATATTTGATCTCAGTCTCGATGCAAGGAGTACAACATTAAATATCAGCAAATTCATACCCAAGAACCCCCGCTGTTTCTGCTTTGGGTCAAATTTGTAGTCGTTAAGGCATAAATTCAGACAACCGAGCCAAAAAGATAATGACCAGATGGAATCTGAAGATGTGGATTTCGACAATGACTTTAGCACAGGTGAAAGTGCCAATATTGTAAGTGTGAGCAACAGCGAAGACTTTAGAATATTGAAAATGGCACTTCTTGTAAGCTTGGAAGTACCCACAATGAAAGCCACAATCAACCCAAGTGTAGACAACGCAAGTGGCATTTCCACGGAAATATCCCCTCTGTGATTCAGCATCTTGACAAAAACGAGTTTTATCAGCGACAACAATCCGAGTTGTAATGACACTAGAGTGAAATCGAAGCTAAGTGCCCAAAAGGAGTGCTTCTGCACAGTGGAGTTCCTCTTCAGCTGGGAGAGGAACGAGGAGTCCGTGTAATTGTCGGGATAAGGTTGGTGAATGTGCAGCAGTTTCCGCCACTGTGGCTGCTCCTGCAATGAGTGGCGGCGGTTATGATTCACCATCTGCTACTACAGAACTTTGGTGAGAGATCGATTGGATTGTGTCACGTAAACTCAGCTTTACAAGATTGATTGATGCCTCCATGATATCCGGTCGCGTTGCCCTCGGAATATATATATACTCATACTGACCCCCTGGTACAACCATCAGCTTTCAAGATGCTCTAATATATTTCACGGTCAGGTGACACCTTCCTTTGGTGCTGTCCAGTTCTGTTTTGGCCACAATAAGATGCCGGATCTTGTGTAGTCGCCTCTATCCATAGAACCCTGGTCCACAGAAGCTCTCGCCAGTCGCAAGTACAGAGGGACCTCATCATTGACAACTAGGGCTAACTCCATAATCTTTTTCAGTTCGAGGTCCATATCAATCAGCTGTTGCAGATCCAATGTAGTGGAGTTCCCGACATACCGTTCAACATCATTGATGACTAAAGAGTAGCCATCCAAATCCCCCAGTGGTTCTTCAGACTTAGCCCATGATAGTGAACCACCAGAGTACGTGAAGTTCAACGGTGGTTCTGTTGAAGAGCCAGCCTCACCACGCATCAAGCTCGAATTGGACTCCACGATACTGGCGAAGTCCCACCTAGCGATACCCGAAATCATCAGCCCCAAAAGCACACCTTGTAGAACAAATGCAGACCAGCCTCTCGTTGCAGTCCCTGGTAGAAGTATCATTCCAAGAATGTAATGGTGCACTCTGAGTCCAAGTCCTGGAAGAAAGGCAAGGACAATCAGTGCCAGCGTCACAAAAGAGTAGAATACTGCATACTTTAGCAATCTACCAGAGAGCCAGATGTGATACCCTTGAACCACTGAGCAGATAACCAGTACAGTCATAATCAAAACAAAAGTGAGCAAACTTCCTGGCATGCTCATTATATCATGGGTAGTCAACCTGTCCACTGGAAGTCTGTCAAATGTGACATTGTTCGCAATACCGACCCAAAACAACGGGTACCAAAGTGCCGCTTTAGCCAATGGCGAAGTTGGGTCACTCATGGTCCTCTTCGCCGTGGTGGTCCACACAACATAAAGCACAAAACAAAGTGGTAATAACCGCTCAAAACCAATAGATATCAGCGTAGCAACAGTCTGCGGTTCCCTTGCATCCACAACGATTGGTGGATCGAATGTCAGAATAATGGTCCAGAACCCAACAATGCTGAGGATCCAGAAACTGACCACCCCAGCCGCCATGTAAATCAGAGGCAACCCAAGCACGATATTGATAAACAGGACGATAAATCGTGGATCATAGCACCTATCTATCACCATCCCATGGTCAAATCTAGCAAACTTGAAACTAGAAGGGAAGAAGCTGTCAAAGCCAATCGAGAATCCCGTGCCATGGTCACCTTGTTTACTGTTGAATGATAACTTAGCTCCATCAAACTTCAACCTAACACACCCACCAAATAGCGGTGAAACCACGCCTGAATGAACAGCAGAGGAGCAAGGAAATGAATCACCACGGTAAGGATACGTTAAATCGTAGTCTTTCTGGTCTCCTTTCGGAATCGCACCACCACCTATAGTGTATTGTCTGTACTTCACCATCTCGTCACCCACAGGCGTTGAAGAATACGTCCAACCCCGATCACACAACGCAGGACACTTGATAATCACTTCACTGTGCTCAGGCATGCACAACTCAGCATCAACACCACACAATTGGTTCTTCCCAGCCCAAAGCATACCGGCACCGGTGCACGACATAGTTATCACTTCCAGCTCTTTCCCCTTCCCATCTACGGCACGAGTACCGTGCCATAGATGTGGTGCCAATATCGTAAGCAGTAATATAAGCCAGCCGGCAAGATACCCCACCAACACCACGACTCTTTTCCAGTGAGTATACCACACCCTGAAATGACATGGGAACCGCTCAAATGGTCCCAGAAGTACGTTGCTTGACAAATCAGGTGCGTTGTCCCTGGGCTGTCTCGGCCCATCAAGTATTCGCAGTACTGAATCCACTTGCGAGTTTCCTGTGGCCCATTCCTTCATTATGGACGCCTCCTTGTCCTTGTAGGGTTGATCCCGTGAGTACCGTCGTCCGTAGTAGTCGTCGCCACGGTCGCCGCTGTAGTCGTCCAAGTGGCGAAGAGGTATAGACTCCTCATCGCTGGGCTGAGTTAGCCTCGAGTATCCCTCGGGATTGACCGCCCTTCTCATTAAGAGAATCTGGTTGATTCGAAGTGTCTGAAATCTTCTCTTTTCGACATTGTAGTGTTAAAAGCGTCGGATTTGGTAATGCCGACAGAGGCTTGGAGTTCAGTAGCCAGGTTTTGAACTGATATACATACACAGAACCGAGATAACAGTGTTGGAACATCTAGCTCTACTGATAGCTTAAATGCAAAACTGCAAGGGTGTGTTGAACTCATTTCAAGAAACATATCATTAAACAAATTCAACTAAATACTCATAATCAATCATCTTCAAGCCCAGGCCTTGAACTTGTTAATCAAACCATTTGTACTGGCATCATGAGAGGAAATCTCAGAATCATCTTCCAACTCTTTACCGATAACCTTAGCCAACACTTTACCCAGCTCGACACCCCATTGGTCAAAGGAGTTGATGTCCCACACGGCACCCTCTGTGAAAGTGAGGTGCTCATAGTAGGCAATCAAGGCACCCAGTGTGCCAGGAGTAAACTTCTTCACCAAAATTGAAGTGGTTGGTCTGTTACCAGAAAACACTTTGTGCGGAATCAAAGATTCAGAAGCTCCCTCGGCAGCAACAACCTCTGCAGACTTACCCTTGAGCAAGGCTTCTGCTTGGGCAAAGTAATTAGAAGCCAGCATGCACTGGTGCAAGTTGTTCTCGATTGGGTTGTGCGATTGGGCAGCAAGGATAAAGTCCGATGGAATGACTTTGGTACCTTGGTGCACTAGTTGGAAGAAGGAATGCTGAGCATTAGTTGCTGGCTCACCAAACAAAATTGAACCAGTTTGGTAGCTGGTGCGCTCAGAGCCACGGGTAGTGGACTTACCGTTCGACTCCATGGACAACTGTTGGAGGTAGGCTGGGAAACGGTGCAAGTATTGGTCAAATGGGACCACCAGGTGGGTTTGTGCGTCAAAGAAGTTGTTGTACCAGACAGATAGCAAACCAGCCAGCAATGGAATGTTCTCCTCGATTGGGGTGTTCAGGAAATGAGCATCCATGGACTCAGCACCTTGCAAGAATTGCACAAAGTTCTCGTAGCCGATGAATAGGGCAATCGAGGTACCAATGGCAGACCATACGGAGTAACGGCCCCCAACCCAGTTCTCAAAGCCAAACATATTCTTGGTGTCAATGCCAAACTTGGCCACTTCGGGCTCATTGGTGGACAAAGCCACAAAGTGCTTCGCAATATCTGCCTGGGTAGCCTTGTTGAGGAACCATTTCTTAGCGGAGTTGGCATTGGTCAAGGTCTCCGCAGTGGTGAAGGTTTTAGACGCAATCAAGAACAGTGTGGTCTCTGGGTTCAATGTTTTCAGGGTCTCGGCAATGTGGGTACCATCAATGTTGGAGACGAAGTGGGCGTTAAGCGACTGTGGATCAGCGTAGTGCTTCAAGGCCTCAGTAACCATCACGGGACCCAAATCAGAACCACCGATACCAATGTTGACGACATCAGTTATCTTCTTGCCAGTATAACCGGTCCACTCTCCAGAACTGACTGCAGTGCTGAATTCCTTGATGTGCTCCAATACAGCAGACACCTCTGGCTCGACATTGACCCCGTCAACAAAGAGTGGCTTCTTAGAGACGTTTCTTAGAGCAATGTGGTACACTGCACGGTCCTCGGTCTTGTTGATGTGTTCACCAGCAAACATGGCATCACGGAGCTTCTCGACATTAGTCTCCTTACCTAGCGCAATCAATGCAGACCAGATCTCTGGCGTGAACAAGTTCTTGGAGAAGTCAAAAAACAAGGAATCACCATTCGAAGTGGTGAACTCCTTGGAGTAGGTCTCAAAACGAGAAGTGTCTTTGGAGAACTCCGCAGCAACATTGATTGACTGCGAGAATTGAGCGTGGAGAGTCTCGAGCTGCTTGTAAGTGGCGAGATCGGTGAGCATTGTGGAAGTTTGGGTAACAGTTGAGTGTAAAGCGGGTTGAAAGGAGAACAAAACGGGGAAACCTGATGGGTTTAAATCATTTCGCTGCTTCGCACAGCAGAACTCCGTCAGGTGGTTGTTAGTGTCACGTGATTGAGATGTGCTAAACCCACCTGTTACATCTTTTTTTACGGCCTCATCACAGCAAGTGGCAAAGTCTTGCGGGGCTGCTGGAGATTGTCTGTGTGTGTATCCGGGTGTGCTGCGTATACGTATGTTTTAATATCTACATCTACACTCCCCTCTCAGTGTAGTCACTAATTCATAAAGACCGCTTAGCTATAAGTAAGTCAGTGACGAACAGTGGCAGATCATCACTGTTCTCGTCTAATCAAACTCCTCACATTATCCAACTCGCCTTCCATCTGTTTCATTGTCTGTCTCAATTCATCGCCCTGTGTGTCGCCTCCAGATTGCTTCATCAGCTCGACAAGTTTGATCTGGCTCTGTCTCAGGTGTGCCCACTGTTGCTTCTGCTCAGCCTTGACGCCCTGCTGTTGAGCGTGCTGCTCCCGAACATCGTCAAGCGCGTCAATCTGTGTCCAGAGTCTGTCCTGGTGGTCTACTGGAATGGGGATCTTTGAGTTCATAGGGGGTGTTGGTGTGTGGTGCAACTGCCTTCTTGTCTAGACTGTTTTGTTCTGTGTCTCTCGCTTCCAAAATTAAATGCACAATGACAGTATATCCCGGAGTCTGTCGGAGGTTTGCGCTCGGGAATCAACAGGCGGCCAGTCGGTATACGGAAAACTCAAGTGCGTCTTTGAGAGGTGCTTCTCGAGCTGCGTGTGCCATTGCACAAGCTAGCTGTGCGAGCTCAACAGAGCTTTTATCAACCTGTAGTACTATTTTCTTCCAAACTTTCAAAAAAGCGGGAAGTTGCAGGTGTTTGTATACGAGTGATTGCTCCCAACTACCGTGCCCTGTTTAAAACCCGAAATTCACAAGGTCAACAGGCAGCCTAGCCTTGGACTTCCTTGATAGGAGCTGGTAGTTTATCTAACTGAACTTTTGCATTATATGTGCCTACCGGCTCTAACACAAACACTTGTTTGGTTTTTTTTTTTCTTACCCCCAGAAAATAATATCACAATCTTCAAGACAATAATTTTACGACAAAATTCGTCTACTCTATCAATGGTTTGTGGAATCAAGGGCTGTCATCTCAGGGTGCCTTGTAGCTCTGATCGGGATCTTCTTTGGTGCAGAGAAATTCTTTACGCTATGGCCTCCTAAGACCTACTCGTGCTTGAAAGAAGGAAAAGGAGGAAGCGCAATGCTTCAAGTGCCACTAACGATCAAAAACTACACATATGTACTGTGATTACGTTAAAAAACTAGTATACAAACAAAACCTTAAACCCAAAGAAACCCAAAAGAGAACGACTAACCAGAGCACATTTCACAAGCCTCAGGGTTGTTGATGGCACAGGCAATCACCTTAGAGGAAAAGATATCAGCATCTTCTTCTGGGGTGGCTTCAGTGGCTGCTTGAGCAGCCTCTTGCTCAGCTTCAGGCTGGGCAGCTTCTGGAACCGATAATGGCTTCTCAGCGTCCTCCAGGCTCAACTCTGCAATAGAGGTGGCCGCAGTCTCAACCTCAACCGAAGACTCTCTGCTACCAGAAGACGATACGTCAGAGTTAGAGTATGTGACGACTCTTGGAACGTACTCTGGTCTAACAAGTTTGGACAAATCAGCAACGTTGGAAGAGGCGGTTCTTGCAACCTCGGAATCAATGGTGAATTGGATAGCAGCACTGGCAGCTTGAGTTCTTAAGTAGTACATACCAGTCTTCAAACCCTTTTTCCAGCCGTAGAAGTGCATACTCGTTAACTTGCCCATGGTTGGGGCACGGATGTGGATATTCAAAGATTGGGACTGATCAATGTATGCAGCACGGTCAGCTGCCATGTCAATGACAGTCTTTTGGGAGATTTCCCAAACAGTCTTGTAAAGATCCTTCAAGGATTGTGGCAAGTTTGGCAAGTTCTGGATGGAACCATTATCGCTAATAATGTGTGACTTCATCGAGTCGTCCCAGACACCAAGCTCAACAAGGTCTCTTAGTAGGTATGGGTTGACAATTTGGAACTCACCAGCGAGGACACGACGAGAGTAAATGTTGGAGGTGTATGGCTCAAAGCACTCGTTGTAGCCCAAGATTTGAGAGGTGGAGGCGGTTGGCATTGGAGCCACAAGAAGAGAGTTTCTCATGCCGTATTTGACAACATCAGCCTTCAAGTTGTCCCACTCCCACAGGTCAGTTGGCTTTCTGTTCCAAAGGTCGAATTGCAATTGACCTTGAGAGGCTGGAGAGCCAGGGAAGGATTCGTATGCACCTTCTGCTTGAGCAAGTTCAACAGAGGCCTCAACCGCAGCGTGATAAATGGTCTCAAAAATCTGGATGTTCAATTCCTTAGCCTTCTCAGACTCAAATGGAAGACGTAGAATCATAAAGGCATCAGCAAGACCTTGGACACCAAGCGCAATTGGTCTGTTTCTCATGTTGGAATTTCTTGCCTCTGGAACTGGGTAGTAGTTACGGTCAATGATTCTGTTCAAGTTCTTGGTAACAACCTTGGCAGTGGCATGTAACTTGTCAAAGTTGTAGAACTGGGTAGTGCCATCAACAGACTTCTCAATGTAGGCTGGTAGGGCAATTGAGGCCAAGTTACAAACGGCAATCTCGTCTGGAGAAGAGTACTCAACAATCTCACAGCACAAGTTAGAGGACTTGATGATACCCAAATTCTTCTGGTTGGTCTTCTTGTTACAAGCATCCTTGTACAGCATGAATGGAGTACCTGTCTCAGTCTGGGCTTCAAGGATAGCATACCACAACTTTTGAGCTTTGATAGTCTTTCTCCCTCTACCTTCAGCCTCATACTTCTCGTACAAAGCCTTGAACTCATCACCATAAGACTCATCCAATCCTACAGCCTCATTAGGGGAAAACAAGGTCCACTCACCATTGGCTTCAACTCTCTCCATAAACAAATCTGGAATCCACAAGGCTGGAAATAGGTCTCTGGCCCTGATCTCCTCCTTACCATGGTTCTTTCTAATGTCAATGAAATCAAAAATATCAGAGTGCCATGGCTCCAGGTAAAGGGCAAAGGCACCTGGTCTCTTATTACCACCTTGGTCAACGTAACGGGCAGTATTGTTGAAAACTCTAACCATTGGAATGATACCGTTAGAAGTACCGTTGGTACCGGCGATGTAGGAGCCAGTGGATCTAATGTTGTGGATGTGCAAACCAATACCACCTGCAGTCTTGGAAATCATAGCACACTGCTTTAGAGTCTCGTAGATACCCTCAATAGAATCATCTCTCATGGCAACTAGGAAGCAAGAGGACATCTGTGGGTGTGGAGTACCAGCATTGAACAAGGTTGGAGATGCATGGGTGAAGTAGCGCTCAGACATGAGGTTGTAGGTCTCAATGACAGACTTGATATCACGACCGTGAATACCAATGGCAACACGCATAATCAAGTGTTGTGGTCTTTCGGCAACAACACCATTCACTCTCAGGAGGTAAGATCTTTCCAAAGTCTTGAAACCGAAGTAGTTGTAGTTGAAGTCTCTGTCGTAGACAATAGCAGAGTTCAACTCATCCTTGAACTCTTGGACAATGTCGTAGGTCTCTTGGGACAACATTGGGGCTTCCTTGTCCGTCTTTGGATTGACATAGTAGAACAGTTCTTCAACAACAGCACTGAACTGCTTGGTCGTCTGCTTGTGCAAGTTCGAGATCGCAATTCTGGCAGCCAACGTAGCGTAGTCTGGATGGATCGTGGTCATGTAGGCACAGGTTTCAGCAGCCAAGTTGTCCAGCTCAATGGTGGTAACACCTTCGTAAACACCAGAGATGATTCTCTGGGTGATCTTGACGGCATCAACGTAGTTTGGATCCAAACCGTAACAGAGTCTGGATATTCTGGCAGTAATCTTGTCGAACTTCACTGGCTCCTGGCGGCCATCTCTCTTGAGCACAAACATATCTCGAAGTAAATAGGGCGCGCTTTCGGTTAGGAGGATTTTGTAAAAGGAAGGAAAAAGAAGACGCGTTTCTGTTTAAATAAGTTTTACTTGTGTTTTGCTTTTTTCGTGTTTTTGTCTTTTTTCGGCGCGCTCTTTTCGCGTTTGGCGATTTCATTGGTTGGCGTTTGTTTACTTTTCGCGTTTCGATTTGTCAGAATGTTTTGATTTGGGGCACACGTAGGGCTCTCTGGGTGGGTGTTGACCTTAGGGGGTGGTCTGGTTGAAGAGCTGTGGCTACGTGTTGTCCATGATAGGAAGCTACAATGAGATAGATAGCACGGTCGGAAGTGCAATCACTTCATTTCGTTCAATATTCGTTTTCTAAGGTCGCGTTTGTTTGGCGTTTTGACACCCATTTGTTTCGTATTTTCACCTTGTAGATGGTAGAGTAACTGAAGAAAGATAAACAAAGTGTAATTTTAAACACCCAAATACTTGGGAGTAATGTGGACAAAACACCCTCTTGTAGCAATCTCTTTGCCATGAGATACTCAAAGGAGATGAGGCGTAGCGATTCGCACTCTTTCAAATCGTGGCAAGTCAGACTCCTAATCAGATGGTTCTGAAATTTATCTTTTTATACAACTTTTCACGGAGTGTATTGTCTGTACCAAGTTCCAGCCCCAGAAACCAATAACCACTGTCCATTGTCCCGAAGTGAGAGCAGTGGGTCAAGAGATAAACCACCAAAAAAATCAAAACAAAGGACAAAGGACAAGGGACAAAGACAAAAGACAGAAGGCAAAGGACAAAGACAAAAGGCAAAAGGCAAAGGACAAAGACAAGGGACAAAGGACATAGGACAAAGAGACAAAAGCAAAAGATTACACACTACAGATTATAGATTATATAAGTGATTAGATAAGAAGGTTTGTCGGTTAGGGCACAACACTAAAAGACAAGGAGATAAACTGAATCTGATCCTAACAGTCCACATTACCAGCCTCAATTCGCAAGCATGGCAGAAGAATACTACACCCTCATTGACTCAGCCGAGTCTCTCATTCGCTCCAAACTTACTCCGGGGCTGTCCAAACCTAAGGCCCTCATCATATGTGGTTCAGGTCTGGGTGGAATCGCCCAGCTCATTCACGAGAGTAGCAGCATCACTATACCATACCCGGACATTCCTGGGTTCAAGACATCAACCGTCCCTGGCCATGAAGGGAAGTTGCTTTTTGGATACATTGCTGCCAATAAGGTGCCTGTTGTTTGCATGGTTGGTCGTTTGCACTTCTACGAAGGCTATGAGTTCCATGAGACAACTTTCCCTGTACGTGTGGCCAAGCAGTTGGGTGTTGATGTTGTGATTGTCACGAATGCAGCTGGTGGTATCAACAGGAAGTTTGAAGCAGGCGACTTGATGATTATTTCTGACCATCTGAACATCCCTGGGTTTGCTGGGTATCATCCCCTTCGTGGGCCTAACTTGGAGAAGTTTGGACCAAGATTTCAACCTCTGAGTGACGCGTATGATTTGGACTTGAGAAAGTCGTTCTTTCATCAGGCGCAGATACTGGGTGTTGACAGAAAGATTCATGAGGGGACGTACTTTTATGCATCTGGTCCCACATTTGAGTCGAGGGCAGAGTCACGGGCTATTGGGATCCTCGGAGGTGATGCTGTGGGAATGAGCACTGTTCCAGAGGTGATTGTCGCTAGACATTCTGGACTAAGAGTGTTAGCTTTGAGTTTGATCACGAATAAGTGTGTCGTTGATCCTCCAGCTAGTGCATTTGACGAAGCCCCAGTTGCTCTGGATGAAGGGATTGCCTCACATGCTGAAGTTTTGGAGTATGCTAATGCAGCCGCTGCAGATGTGCAGAGAGTGATTGAGGCTGTGGTGAATGAGCTATGATTTTGATATTCAACACGTCATATATTCCGTCTTAGAGGGACTATGGAAAAATAAATACAGCACCTTACAGCTTACATACCTCCTTAGCCGCTAGCTGAGAAATAAATACCATAAGATATTTTCGACCATGTTCTTATGATCAGAATTGAAGCTGTTCTATACAGTACTATCCTTGGTACTTACAGCACTCACTTCATGTATCCTCAAAAGTCCAAGCCTGATCAATCACCACCATGGAAAGCAAGGAAACGGTCATAAGCCAGCTATCTGCTAACTGTTACATGATGGTTTCAATTAAATTAGATATCCAAGAGAAACTTGTCTGACATGCTCACATTGAACCCTTGGATTGCCGTTTGATCTCCACTATGAACTCGCCTGGAAGTAGTCGATTTTCTTTTCTTAAAGAGGTACTCTCGATACGTTAGTAATTGGTGACGTCTATCAGGTAATGCATGACCTTGAGTAAGTGTTTTTTTCCTTCGATATGTATTATGAGGTTAAAAGCGTCCTCTGGAACCAATTCGATATGTTCAAGAGCGTTAGCAAACTCGTATCTTAAAAGCATGAAATTGCAAACATTCCGAATTGCTAACTAGTGAAACCGAGCACCTACTATCTTAAAGGAGTCAAGAGAGCTTTTACCTAGAGGATTATATATTATACGCAGCCAGGTGTGCTCTCACCAGAAGTGGAAGCTGGTTTCTGCGAACTATTGTAGGTGTATCACTACACACACTGTGATTGCAAGTAATATTTAGCGTTTCCCAACATGACATACATTGGCAGATGCAAAGTTCAATCCAGGGGAAAGTGTGTGAGTCGAGTTCTACCCTGATTACAATATTAAGGGCTGAAAATGAGAGTCCACCTGCAGTAGATGTCGGTCCTTGCGTTGAATGAAGTATGCTGACTCGCAGGAAGATGTTATAGATAAAAAGATAGGCTCCAGGTAGATATACTAAGGAAACACTCCAGAAATATTAGTGCTTGTATTTTTAATACCGCGCAGCTCTCAGATAATCACCAAAAGGTGCTTCGTGAAGTCAAGGCTAAAATAGTGGTGGTACCAGTAAAACAAGTCTAATGAGAGAAAAGTCTGGTGAGTCAGTGCGCGTAGGACACAGCTTCTACAACCGAGAAACTATATCCTATGAGCTCTGATAATGATACAACATTACTTTTCAGGAATCAAACTTAGGAGTGGCTTTCTTTGTGTTCTTAAGCTCTCCCACAAGCAGCTTACTGCAGATTGCTGCCTCTAACTCATGTAATATCAACTCCATCAAATCTCTCCATTATTGTGTAACTTTTAAGCGACGTTATGCTCTTACGTCCATGGTTGCTACGCAGTGGGGTATCTTCTTTACTTGAACTTATCACGTACATCTATCACATCTATAATATACTTGGTTATGTCCCACATGATTTGGGTTTTTTGCGTTTAGTTCTCGTTGAATCCTAGAAGTATGCAACAGTATATTGCACACAGATGTTTGTGTCAAGTCCCAGCAACTTCCAACTTGTCCAACTTCAAGTAATATAGGTCCCGAAGTTCAGAGTTCACACTGCATAAAATACTGCGAAAGCATATATCTTGCATGGGTTCTACACTTGAGTTTCATATCTAGAAACAAACTCTTTATACTTCCCTCCCTAGCCCGATGCACTAAATTGACACAAAAACTGATAACATCGGCTTCCTCACTACAACATATACCTTTTCTGAGATCTGTGTATACATCAATTGTATTACAGTTGACGTAACAGAGTCTTCCTAATTAGCAGAACCTTCTCCAAATCCCGAGCTTTCTGATTCCTGAGTCCTCATCTTTGACTCATGCGAAATCATCGAGTACAGACCCCCACCTCGAACAACCTCAATCCCCAACTTCCTCCTCAGCAGGTGATTCCGTATCTTTTAACTGTATCAAGTATTCAAAGCTTATCCCACCAAGAATTGAAGAATCTTCTCCAGTTGAGTCAAGTTCATCACGACCTTCCTTTTCGGGTTCTTCCCGGTCCTTTTTGTTATCCGGAAGTGCTCTGTAGAGGGCGTGTGCAGGATCACTAGCCAGATAACCCTGTGTGGGTCGATGAATGCATAGTCGTGTACTTGCGAGCTCCATAAAAGAGGGATTCCCTGGTTTCTTTTGGGTTTGTTTGCCAAAGAGTGGATGGTCACCTTGTTTGTTTCAAATTGTGATGGAAAGGTGACATTCTATCAGTTGTTAAGGCGGTTGTGTACAGTAGAGAACCACATGGTCTTGCATTAGCTTTTTAAGAGATTCGAAAACAATAGAAGCTGCTTTGAAATTTTCTCCAATTACAGTTGCATAAAGTATAGTCGGTTGGAAGAACATGTTATGGCCTGTGCACAAGTTCTCGTATACACCAACTTAGAGTGCCTTATTGGTTTAGAACTTTGTCGGACAATTCAAAGACTTATCCAAGTGGCCTCGTTAATCTATGTGGTATAACTCTCAAAGGCTTTAGTGGTACACAGCCCTATGGGTTGAGTGGCGATTTCAAACTTAAAATGTCACCCCCGTCCTTCCGTTGCAGCTTTTTATCTGACAGTAAAGCCATCTTCAATTGATGAGAGATATCACAAAGCTGCCCAAGCAGTTACCAGAAGCAAGATACTATGAGCGAACTTGAGCCGAACTGTACAAGGCTAAGCAACTGGGTGGTGACCATCAAAAAGTCATTAAACTCGGATGCCAATGATGATGCAGGCTTTGCTGGTCGCATAGCTAAGTGCAAAAACTCTACTCCGGTAAAAAGAGACGTCGGTAGCAATCAACACATGACCCAAAACTGAACATTTGCCTTAATACTAAGCTTAGAAAGTTCCAAAAATAAAATTGGTCTCTCTTTGTTCTTGACAGAGATGTCAGAGACTAGCCTTACCCGCATAGCAAGAGGCCTTGCTTCGGAGATTCTAGACTAAAGAAGTTGACAACAAGCAATCGTTTCGCATGGATCTGGGACTAAGCATGACTTGGCTTCAATGGCTTGATGCTTTATCTTTGCAACATCTTTTTGGATTTGAAAAGGAAGCTCGTGGTTTTTTGACACAAAGTATGGCTTTACCATATACAAAAAACACATAGCAGTTTAGCGGATTGAAAAGTTCCTTGGGGCTTTTGAGAGGCAAATTTCCTAGTTCACACGCAGTAATTCCTGTTCTAGACTACCAGTACAATATTCCATCCCACTTATTCAAGAAGCTCTACCAGGAAAGCCTTTCAAAGAGCGTGCTCCAAGCTGCTCAATCAATATATTGGAGTGTAACTTTTCACAGCACCTCGTGGCTGGAAGGATACAAGAAGATTGGGACCATTATCTATGGATCGAGAGGTCTCTTATGTACAAACATGAAACTCAGTGATGACTTCCGAAATTCCTGGCTTCTATTACCCCGAGAAATTGTTAAAATAAGAGTGTCAAGCATGATCTGGGCCATGAGCACTGCCTGGTTTCAGCCATCTATCCTACCTCACAAAGTGTAATCCAGCAGGTCTTAAGTTTGCGCAACAGTTTTAACGTCTTCGTATCACCTCAACGCTGAAACTGAGGATATTCGGGGATTCTATCATTAATGCGTACGCAACTGGGAAACTTCTGGTCCAAAGAATCACCCAAGTTGCAGTAAGTTTAGCTATTTCATTCAAGTCAGTTGCAAATGGCAGGGGAAGATGTTGAGATCCGAACAAGTATGTTCAGTACAGGACTTGGATGTCTGTAACCGCTAATCACAGGTTTCGGTAACGCTATCTAGCATCCGTCAATTGGCATATTACTAATCTACCTCCGAACACCACCGAACGATTCTCCGGTAAAACCACCTATGAGGAGTATCTTCTCGGACTTTGACAAATTACAAACTGTAAGTACTATCTGATAAGGGCACACCGTTTGTAATCAATCACAACACTTTCGAAAAGGTTCTCGTGGCCATTTATAAGACTTGTGGCTATAAAAGGGTAGGAGATGGCTGAAGTGGAAAGCCATGTTTGTAACTTTTGATTAACCAAAACATCAATAACAAACATGACCGGAAAGACATACTTCATTACAGGCGCTAACCGTGGAATTGGTTTCCAACTGGTTTCTAAACTCTCCTCTGATCCTTCGAATATTGTCATTGGAAGCACCCGTAATATAGAAAAGTCTACTGAGCTAAAGCAATTGGCTACTGTGAACACCAACGTTCGAATTGTTGAGTTGGACACTTCCTCGCAAGAGTCTATTTCCAAACTTTCTAAGCAACTAGAGGAAGCAGCTCCAGAAGGAATTGATATCTTCATCCCAAATGCAGGCATTTCACATCCTGAAGTTGCCAAACCTATCGTCAAGGCAAGTAAATGGGATGTTTGGATCGACCATTACACCACTAACGCTATTGGTCCTGTGTTTATCACCCAGGCAGTTTACCCACACCTTTTGAAGAAGAACACCAAAATGATCGTTTTTATGTCCACTATAGCTGCCTCTATGAACGGTTTCTTCCCAGCTTCTACCTCTGCTTATGGTAGTTCAAAGGCTGCGTTGAATCACGCTATCGTTAGTTTGTCTGCTGAGTTGAAGGAGGAAGGCTTCACTGTGGTCGCTATGCACCCTGGCTTGGTTACAACCGATATGGGAAACACCGGCATAAAGTCCTTATTAGAAATCCAACCTGAAATGGAGGAACTCCTTGGAACTATGAGTATCACTCCAGAGGCCAGCGGTGCGGCAATTATAGATCTTATTGCTGGATTCACTAAGGAAGACAATGGTAAGTTCTACAGTTATGATGGAACTGAGATTCCTTATTGAACGATAGCAATGCTATATGTGTAACACTTCGCCAGTTTAAAATATATTATTTTTAATAAATGATAATTCTTGAAAGAATATTTTGTAGTTTTCTTTGCCAGTATCCAACAATATCTCAAGCTTCTGCGTTTATTGTATGGCAAAAGATAGTGGTACTGACGCACGTTATATAGCAGTGTGCATATTATATGTACGATTAAGATCAATGCGCCACCATGCACTATTCTGTCAAAATCTCGGTCGTGCGTGCTCTTCATGAAATCCGACTTGCACAGTAACCTACTGAGCCTTTCTGCCACAAAGGCACTCATCCCACCGTGATTCTGTAAGTGTATCTATTTTCGATAGCCCTGGAAGTACTACGAGACATAATGGATATCATTAACAGGAAATCCCTTGTCGTTTAGGGGACCGTCATTGGATCTAAGAACAGATTATCGTTCTATCAAATGGCGAAGAAGAGAGAATGGTCCTGTACTTACTTCAATTAAAGTTGAAACTCTTGAGTTTCACTAAGAACATCCTTTGGGGTGCAATAACTCAAACTCAAAGGTATATTAATTCATTACAGACGATATTTGGTACTTTGCATCAGCTTATAATGCGAAAAGGAGGGCAATGAACCCGGATAGGCCCAGCCCCGAAGTCAAAAAGACACCCGCACCGGTAAAAGTGGATACGAGTGCTCTGGTGGTGGTATCAGCATCTGCCTTGGTGATAATAGTAGGGCTAACTATGGTGGTTGGCTTGACATTATCTGTTGTGGTTATAGGAGTGACCTTACCTGTACAGTAAGGGCAAGGACTAGTCAAAGTGACAGTCGTCTTTGATCCAAAAAGGTCTGTAGAGGTTACAAAGACGAGTTCAGAGGTGTCTGTTGAGGTGGTCACTTCACCCTTGCTGTTAGTGGTGCACACCTTGGTGACAATCTGAGTTACTGTCTTGCCTGCTGGGTTAGTAGTGGTGACAGTTTCGCAAGGGACGGTGACAGTGAGGGTATAAACCACAGAGTGGGTGTCAGTGATGGTGACGACATTGATACCAGAAGTCTCCGATGTGGCAGTCAGAGATGTTGTAGATGAGTTGTATCCGGCAAATGAAGAACTGGACACTGTGATGGAAGTTGGAGGAGGTAAGAAGGAGGATGGGACAGAAGAAGTCTCATAAGAGGCTTCAGTAGTTGAAGTGATAGATGAAGATACTTCAGCAGATGACGATGAACTCGAACTTTCGAACGAAAAAGACGATGAACTCGAGCTCACGATTGAAGATGACGATGAGCTTTCAACAGAGGATGATGAGGAAGAGGCAGCCTGATCGATGGTGAACTCCAAATACCAAGATGTGTCATCTCTCTTAGCAACATACACCACCTCAGGCTCCACTGCAAAGATTTGCACTGTACCGCGGTAAATGAATGGACCAGAACTAGTAGCAACGGTGTCAATTGCAAAAGTCAAAGTTTGGTCAAGACAAATCTCATTCTCGAAAGAGGTTTCGAAAACCTCCAAGTCCTGGAAGTCAATCTGGTCTCCAACGGGTGTACCATCAACCTCAAACTGACCAGCGTGGTAGACCAACCCTGATGAGTCACCGTACATATACACGCGGGACCAGGGACCCAGGGATCCAGGGACGGTGAGCTGAAAGACTGGGACACCCTCTTGAAGGAAGCCCGTGACCGTTGGTTCAATGGTAGAAACAGAGGAAGATTCTGAAGATTCAACAGAGGAGCTAGACTCCTCTTCGCTACTTGACGATGCTTCCTCACTGCTGGATTCAAAAGATTCGACAGACGAGCTAGACTCCTCTTCGCTACTTGACGATACTTCCTCACTGCTCGATTCAGAAGATTCGACAGACGAGCTAGACTCCTCTTCGCTACTTGACGATGCTTCCTCACTGCTGGATTCAGAAGATTCGACAGACGAGCTAGACTCCTCTTCGCTACTTGACGATACTTCCTCACTGCTGGATTCAGAAGATGACGCTGGCTCAACGTACTCGCAAGTCAGTTGAAATCTAGCAGGAATAGCGCCGGCGTTTAAATCAGCACTGAAGAAGTAAATCAAGATTGAACTAGGATCGTTGGTTGGCTCAATATTGAAGAAGAACGTGACGCTGTTTGCAGAAGTAGAAGTGAAATACGACTGTTCGATTGTTCCTCTCATATCGCTTGGCTGGTTACTGTAGTATGAAACTTCTGGAGGACCCTGGAACGCTGTGAACTGGTGGTTACCATCATAGTCGATGATACCAAAGGAGTAACCATTCCAGGAGTCTGGCTTTGGGAAGGTTCCTGAGAAAGACACTATATCCCCATGAATTTCGGTCTCATAGGTGACCAAAAGACCGCCGTCAACTGGGTTGAAGTTATTTCCAGAACAGGTTAATGTAGGATCAGCTCTCACACCTTGGACAGCCAACGCAATCCACACAGGAAAGAGAGAAGAGAGTCTCATTTGGTTGAGGTTATGTGTTTCGTTGTAGTGGTAAAGAAATCGCCAGAAGCAGACTGGGCTCGGACTCCCTTTTATAGAAGTCAATTTGATCAGTCGAGGTCTTGTTCTTGACCAGATGGATGGAGACTAGATCTGATCCATCAGATACTGGGGTCTAGACTCCGAGCGGTGATCAAGTCTCAGTCTATGCCGAGAAAAGCGAAGATCCGCTATCTAACGTGGCTGATTTAGTGAACGGCGGAGTTGAAGTCTAACGCATATTGTACTGTACAGAATGTATCTGTCGCCACTTCTTGTGGATTGGTTATTGGACCAGACAAACAAGCGAAGCCTCTGGAGATGCTGACCTCTGCCTGATTCAGAGCCTAGACCCTTTTTTCAGGCTCTCTCAATGCGGCCTGATAGGCGTAATTGCGCAGCAGCAGCCTGTCAGATCTAGACCCAAACAGTTAAACCCTAGTACTGACCAACGGCTAGCAGACTTGGGGCACAATCATTGGTGGAACAGATAGCTCAACGGTCGCTCGGAAATACCAAACTTGCGTGCTGGGCTGCATGTCCGTGAGCTCGTACCTTAGACTCTACATACGCCCGGATGAGTTATTTGAGCCATCGTAATCATGTAATACAGGGAGCTTGGAAGATAGTCACACCTCACACTTTCAATCCTTGAAGATCAGTGTGCATCCCTCAAGCTATAAAATCACCTCCCCGAGCAAATGGCACAACAGAGGAAAAGCTAACAACAGTCCAACTTGTAATCACATTACCAAAAATAGAGACTGGCTGGTCATTTCTGGCACCCCCAGACTTGGTCACAACATAGTCTATCTTTGCGCACTATCTCTCCCCGCGGTAGCCTTTCTGTTAGTAACACTAGTATGACTATTGTCAGCAAGAAGGTCTTCCATAGCCAGGGTTTTTCTAAGTAGTTCTGCTACTATTCCACTGGTCTTGCTGCCAATCACAGTGGTCGTTGTGACTACGAAAGTGGCGGTCTCGGCTTCATTTTAGCTGGAGTGGGTGCCTGGCTGACGCTTTCAAATGCATCAGATTAAGAAATAGTACCACTTTTTGGCGCAGTGACTGCATGAAACAGTGTTACTTCAGGTCTAACTAAAGTCAGTTGAGGCAGAAGCCTGTAGTGTACACCTCGGCATATTTTAGAAGCAGTCTGTAGAGTTGACACCCATTCTGTGTACATCGAATTGCCTATTCTAGCTTTCTCTGGATCTTAGAACTTTGAGCTTTTAGCTTTGGGTATCTACATTTATGCTTTGTAGGTCATTCATCACTAAGATGAATGTCAATCCATATGTAGGGCGCAACATCTCTTCATTGTCTCATCTACCATATTCCTCGAATCAGTTAAAAGTGAGCTGCTGGAGGCAAACTGGATTTAGAGTGCTGTGAGATCACACATCTTTCAATACTGGTCTAGAAACGCCCAGTGAAAAGTGTTCTTCAAACCGTTAGATACGTTTCTCTCTTGGTCTTCAAGCATGAACGATATTTACCCAACGGATCATCAATTTGATCGATTACAATACGCTCATCATTTCCCGATATCATTTATAAACGTGATATTTGATCCGTGAAGTGAATCACCGAATCTATTGCTAGTTATGAGGTGAAGAGTAAGCATCACTCTACAAAACCAAGATGAAAAATACCATTCGTCTGTAGTGCACATCTTTTTTTGGGGAGTTCCGCCGCCCCCGTAATCATTCGTCAATCTGACCGGCGCTCTCCCATTTGCCATCTAGACCCTCTCTCCACAAAGAAACAACGTTGTCACCTCCACTGATGGCCAAGACATTACCAGACAGAGACCAGCTGGCTCTCCACACGACATCAGGGAACTTCTCTTCTTTCAACAGCTGCTTCTTCCATTGGCCCCCTTCCTCCTGGGACCAGATAATCACGGTACGATCTTGAGATGCTGATGCAATGTATGACTTGGACAGCACTGATGGCGACCAGGCAACGTCACGAACCCAATCAGTATGCCCCTCCAGGGTGTGTTCAAGTTCGTAGTTGTTGATTGTTGGTGAAAACTTCCAGATCTTGACCAGGTTGTCTGACCCAGAGGAAACAAATCTCTTGTGCTTGTCTCCTTCAGCTCTGGTGACAGGTGGAGCCCAAGTTGCAGAGTTGACACCAATGGCATGTGCTCGGTCAATCACCAAGGAAGAAGTAGTCCCATCCTCCTTGTACTCAACGATGGAAATTCTCCCATCAGAGGATGTCACAAGCAGTTGCGCGCCATACTCGTGTGGAGCCCATGAGACACTGTTCACAGAGGCTGTGTGCACGCTGTGCTCTGAAATGATACTCCACTTACCCTGCTCCTCACGCCAGATAAACACCTTACCGTCATAGGAGGCTGAAGCCAGGATAGAGCCAAACTTAGGATGGGCCCAGCTGACTTGCCACACCGGACCATCGTGGCCTGTCAGGGTCTGGAGAAGGGTATGTGTGTTGTTGTCCACTTCGAATATCTTGATTGTCTTGTCTGAGGAAGCGGTGGCGAGACGGCGTCCATGGTAGTCGAGCTGAGCATCATGGATGATGTCGCTATGTGCGTTCTCGATTGTGACCATTGTGGGCAATTGAAAGATAACTGACAGCTCTGATTGTTGGAGTCTTGGGTTTCACGCGTTGTTGGAGGATCGATCAGGACAGCGATTGTGCTGAAAGATTCGCGAATTCAAAAATAACGTTACCCGGATCAAAATGGTGTGTGGGTGGCGTTGTCACTTTGAGACTTTTTGAGACATAGACGCATCATGAATCTTGAACGAAAGAATGATGATATCATAATAGCTATCCGTGATCAAAGGTTAGCGTATACTCTGCAGACGAGCATTAGAATCAGTGCTAACATGCTGCATAATTAAGGTATGGTCAAAAAAAGACTGCTCATTACACAACCAGATCTAAAATATAGAACTCATCATCAGATGCTTTGAAAAACCGTGATTGAGTCACTGGTTTAATTAGAGCTGGGATTTATTCTTTCAAAACTCATAGGGAAACTAATGAGGCTTAAGCGAGAGCTCCTCCCTGCAAGATCAAAGGTGAAGTTGAGTATTAGTTGTGTCTTGGAGGATGGTGGTCTTGGAGCCACTTTACAAGCCTTCATTTGCCTCAGTGTAAACTCAGGCCTGGACAAAGGCTTTTTTTTTTTGGATATGATCACAGGAGGTTTGATGGATACAGGCTTATAGGACTTCATTTGAGGTATCAGACTTTTCTTAAGTATCGCCTTTAATGGCTTGTTCGCGTTGTGAGTGATGGGCATGTGTGGTGTTCCCAGTCTTGGTCTAAAGGTCACGGACTTCTTGGGTGATTTACCATTTGATAGCTGTTTGTATTCATCAGTTTTCTGAGATTTTGTTTGTGTTCCGGTATTGTAAGCCATTGCAACTACCTTAGATGGTCGTAAAGGGAAGAATGAGAGGATGCAAAACTAAAGCTGTGGTATTTTTATGGTGAGAAGCGAGCCTGAACAGAAAAATCAAGTGATTCTTACATAGTGGTAATAACCAAAACACTTATTCAGAAGTATATAGAGAAGGATGTTGGAACATTTTGTTGGGATTTTGTGACTTTTAGGTTTTCATGTAGCCTGGAAGGGCTCGTATCTTGGCAATGATTTGGTTCAAAACTATGACTTGAAAAGAGATAAATCTCCATTTAAAAATCGCTGCGTTTGAGAGCAAATGAACAGCTGGATAACTTAACCCCTTTACGTTCTCTTCAGACATCCTTCCGCAAACAAGAAAATTTCTAACGTCTTCAGTGAATGAAGAGAAGCTTCATTGACAAAAGACTTCAGTTCATGATAAGCACCTCTACTGAGGTATCGCTAATAACCTAATATATGCGGTGTCCTCTTGAGAGTAAATAGTGACATTAACACCTATGAATTTTGCATCACTTTCAAGGAAAAAGTCCACTATAATGGACTTGGTTTTATGTGTCAGTCCATTATCTCCTTTAGACTCTTACGATGTTTTTCAATATCTCCTCGTAATATTATACGGTAGCTGTAAGTTGTGATTGATCTATGAGTTAGAGACAGCTGAATACCTCATCAACTTAGAAAAGCATCAATTTTGAAGATTCCCAGAGATAGTAAGTCTGCATCAGAACATACCAGACTTTTGTCTATCCTAACAACAATGACCATTTCAATTGACCTTAAAAGCTTTTCAGTCGACAAGGAGTCGAACTTACAAAACAAGCATTTCAGCATCCAATGGAGCTACTAACACAACCAATGAGGTATCCATACTTTTCTCAAAGCAGTCGCTTTTTGCACAGAATTCATTTTTTGTTTCTACCTTTCTCTATCAACTGTGACCCATCATTAAATTCGGTAATCCCAGCCGTTCTTTCCAAGACCAACACCCAATGCATCAAGTCCCTCTTTCAGAACATCACAATTGAGCCAACACTACAAGGGGTATACTTCTCATAAACATCATTACTTGTGCAGAGTATGTTCGCTCACTAAATTCGTCTTCCCATTCCAGCCATTACTCTTTGTGGTGCTCCATCTCCTCTTTCCTCTACCCGTATTCTAACTTGGTTGAGACCACCAGCCAACCCAAATACCAGAGCACCAATCATCACCATCCAAAAGGTTGACAAAATGGGCTCCTCCTCACCATGAATATTATCATCGGCCTGGACACCATCAGTACTAGCATCATCTTCATCAACCTGCTCAACTTCAGGCTCATGTTCTAAATTTTGATTTGGGTGACGAACTTTGGAATACATCTCTCTCCAGTTCCACGTCTTTTTAGTGTCATCTTCGATAGAATCTTTACTCCTGTCATCAACTTTCCGGCCGGTAATACTCTCCCAAAAGCCAAGCCATTGGAGTCTTATCAAGGCAACCTTCACGACAAGGTAGGTTTTGGGGTTATAACTCAAAGCCAAGTCATAATGGCGTTTTGCTAGAGCCAAATCACGATGCCCCAGTGTCCCAGTTTCGTACAACCACGCCAAGTTAAAGTGCGCTTGAGCGGATCTTCTTGTAGCAGCCATATCGTATGCATCGTTGGCCTTGGATGGCTCTAGCATAGAAACATACAAGTCCCCAAGAACAATTGCAGATTCCAGATTGCCAGCACCCACAGAGCGGGTCAAATACGCAGCAGCCATCTCTTGCCTCTCTTTAGTGCTTATTGGAGGTTCTTCAAAAAGGTTACTGAGTTGATGAAGTAAGTATGCCGCAGAGGCCTGCGCACTCTCAAGGCCCATCTCTGCAGCCTTTGCATACCCTAGAAGCGAGTTTTCTGGTCTTTCATGGATCAGCTCAAAAAATGCCCATTCCAAATTTGAGTACAACGGTGAGAACCTCTCACAATACTGCTTCAGCCATGATACTGATTTTTCACATAGTGCCCCATGGGAGACATAAATATCAGCAAGGTGATACATGGCATTCAAGTCATTGGCTTTTGCGGCAGCAGCAACGTCGATTTCACCAGTAGCATTTTTGGCATCAAGGAGGTGACGCCCATGGTTGTATAAGCCGGCCGCTATCTTTGAAGCTTTGTGGTAGTGGCCCTTGGCCTTTTCAAGGTCCTGATACTCAGGAATAAACTCATAAATCAATCCAAGATAGTTATCTGCCTCTGCGATTGTAAAGAATTTTAGGGATTTCTCAAGCAGTTCGATGGCTTTTGTTGTGTTAGCAGGCGTGCCCTCTCCTCTAAGATACATTTTCGCCAGCAGCAGTGAGGCACTGGCAGCGTATTTCTTGTCACTATCAATCAAAACCCCTTCTAGCTCCGCTCTTTCAAGGAGATCCTCGGCATATTGTTTGGCTCTTGAAAAGTTCCTCTTCTTAAGATAACTTCCTTCGTATTCATTCAAAAGAAGCCAGTAAAGTGAGTCAAATAACGGATTTTCGTCACCAGCAAATGCCCCGCTCAACAAAAAATCGTACCTGTCACTCTTTCTTGTTAAAGAGGACTTCATATCACTGACTCCTTTCCCATAGACCCCGCCTTTGAAGTCACCCAATCTAAATGCATATGAGTCTAAATGCAAGCCTCCCAGCGGGCCCTTGTCATACTCCTCCTTCAGTGCATCGGCAACTGACTGGTAATAAAATTCTGCTTTGGCGCAATCGTACGATACGCCAATTGACTGCAAATATCTATACCCCAAGACCATTCCTGCAGATAAGGACCCTTGCTGGAATGCAAACTCATAGTAGACATTGGCACGACCTTGGTCAATGGGCAGAGCACCAAACAGCCCTGTAGAGTAGATAAATCCAAGATTGAAGTAAGCCGTGGCGTTAGCGGTGGTTTCAGCAACCAACTTGTAGTACTTCAATGCCAGTGAGGCATTGGTTGGATAGGAATAATTTCCATAAAAGTTGATGTCTGCAAGCAGGTATGCTGCTTCAACTGAACCCTGCTGAGCAGCTTGTTCTAATAGTGAGTATGCCTCGATGCGTTCCGTAGTGAGGTTCGATCTGATTTCTTCCTGGAGTTGTTCGTTATAGGCAGCAGAGTAGTCCACTGGAATGTTCAGGATGATCCTGTTATCCGAGTTAACGTTTTTGTCGTAAGAGAACTGCGGGATGTCCTGAAGAATTGACATGGCGTTGTGGAATAGATCATCTCGTGCTGTGGAAGAGGTGGCAAAAGGTATTGTAAGTGCTGGTATTATTAGTATCACAAGAGTAAATATGGTCCCCAAAGACTGAAACACTCACCCATAAGGCACAAAAATCCTTGAAACTTCATCAATCTGTATTGGCGTTTACGTTGAAATCAGACCTTAAATAGGATCTGTCGCTTAGTTTATTGACAGGTGTTGGTAAAAGATAAGAACCGAGGTTTCTTCCCTCGGAAGTTATACCAACCGACACGGTTGGCTACACAATAAAGACTGACTGCGAAACTCTTGTTCATTACTTTCTTTTGGCATCAGTCACATCAAATCCATATCCACGGGCAACACCGCCTATCCCTTCTTCTACCAATGCACCTTCTTCATCTACATCCTCATCCAAGTGGAAGTCAGACCCCAATCCAGTCCACTCTCTATTCTGCAAGTGGATGGCTGATGTGGACACTGTGCCCTTGATAGCCACAGCTTGTGAAAATGCCTTGGTCAGTTGGCCCTCTTCTGTGGATGCATGACTCACCGAATCAATTTCCAAATGTTGAACGGAGCGCAGTGGACGTGACATGGACACATACTTACCAGTGACTGGGTTGAACTCTGGTGCCTCGTCTTCACCGTCCATCACACCCTCCTTCTCTTCATCTTCTGTAGTCTCATCACTTCCGCTGTCGTTAGCCAAGAAGTTCTCAAATTCAGTTACCCACTTACCTGTCCAACTCACCATTGGATCCAACGCCAGCTCCAGTTCGTACGGTGTGATGATTGGCTTGTAAAACTCGTTGTTTTGGTCCAAAACAATGCCACCTTGACCACAACCCAGAACACACCAGACTTCAATGCTCTCAAAGTTCGCTAGCTTAGCGACATTGGGTTTTCCTACCACAAACATGTAGGACTTCTTTCCTGCGTCCTTTATTTTGGCCTTCACAGATCTAATCAGTTCGGTTGTGTTTCTCAGTGACAGGGTGTTCACAAGAATACCTATTGTTCCCGCGGTACGAGACACATGCATATATCTGTAACGTTTCATTAATGAGGGAAATGGGCCTTGGTTCAGTTTGAAGGTCATTGTATCCAGGAGGGTGATGGAGGAAAATTTTGTGGTGAGATAAAGTAAATGCGGAGCTTGTGGTTCTGTGAGATGGAATAAATCGTACTCCAAAAGCTCATCCTCATCAGTTATAGTATCCTCTGATATCAGATTTCTGTTCGAAAAACGGATTGGGGAATTGCTGGGAAGATTTGACGGTGTAAACCCAATGACAGAGGCATCGTGTGCTCTTGAAACGTTGATATCAGCAAACGCAATATGACGATAGCTGTTCTTCAAAATTGTGTAAAGTTCAGGAAGGTATCTAGTGTACGGAGCATCTGCCATCAACACGACCTTCTGGTCTTTATCAGTGTATGTCCCTTCAAACCTTTTCACAACTGAAGGAATGTCAAGCACTGGTTTACCAAAAACATAGACAGCTGGAAGTTTCTGGATTGCATTCATACACGCATCACCAAAATGGACAACTACATCACTTTGAACATGCTCAGCAGCAACCTCGTCAATACAACAGGAACTGTAAGCTGTATCAGCCAAGATCCACACATGCTGCGTGCTGTCAGAAACATTGGTATCCAGCGGATCGGAGCACTTGCAGTTGGAGCAAGTCTTTTTACAGTCTTCCTTACCTTCCTTATGATGATGGTCATTATGTTCATGTTCGTCATGGTGGTCCTTCTCCTGTTGTTTTCCCTTTTGAATGTTTTTACCATCAAGGCCTCTTTGGAGAAGCTTCACAACAATAGCAGAATCGGCAACTAGCGCGTCTGGAAACTGGAGCGTAATCTTCTTATATTTCTTATTTCCAAGCGAATCCAAATGTGAAAGGTGTTCCGCTAATGACTCCACAGAGTAGTACTCCCTAAGTTTGTCTTCAAGGTTAGAAGGTGAACATTCACCAAGGTACGCCCTCTGATTATCGACCTTTTCATACCGCTGAAATTGAAACGATTCAGAGTCCTGATATGTGGAGAGTGCTGGTGCAACTGCTGGGGTAGGGTCCTCACTCATTGTAGTGAGTACGCAGTTTCCTCTATAACAAGCTTTGCCAGTCATCATATGGGCTGCAGAATAATTTTTCCGCGAAAGTGAGATGATTTATTATGTAATAGATTATCTAATTTTAGCCGGGTAACATACATTATGTCACAGCTCTAATGTTTCTGTTCCTTGTTTTCCAATCTACAAGTGGCTTTGGATTGTACACCCTTGCTTCAAACTCTGCTTCTCCAGATTTTGAGAGTTCTGAATAACAGTGGCGATCAATTCGTTCTCATTAAGCCATTTCATAGTGCATAGTATAAACTTTGTTGTGGACGGTTTGACCATATAACCAACACGTTTCTGATATCCGAGATCTTCTCATTGCCTCCTATATCTTTTGACACAACAACATGTCTAGGCAGACACAAAGACCAATCTCTACCGAGCAAACTCAAATACATCCACGAGTAAACACATCAGATCGCCCAACAAAGGAGACTGAATGCGACACGCAATCCGTTCATGAGCCGGAGATGTGCAGCCATGGGTGTTGTGTCAATGAGAAGATGGTAGACTATGTCATTAGAAGGGGGTTTCTCGACGGCGTATGCTCTGATATTACAGTGAGGGCGTTTGGAAAGGATTATAACTTGCATAGATTGTTTCTTGACCGCAGTGGGTACTTCTCCTCCCTTTTCAATGGACCTTGGCTGGACTCTCAAGACAGGACTATTGATCTGGTCCTGGATCATGATGAGTTCATTACTAAGGACGCATTTGAGGTGGCAATAAGCAGACTATACGGTGTAAAGCCACAACCTGAGATTGAACGCAGCATAAGTCTCAATCTGATTGCCGTGGGGCAATACCTTGATATACCAGAGCTTGTATGTTCAGCCACTGACTATGTAAATAGTGATCTCAATTTCTCTAATTTGAACAAGGTTGCAAGTTTTGCAGTCGAAAAAAATTACGGATCTGCTGGTGAAAGACTGATAGAGAACATCAAGGGAGTGTTGTGTTCTGATGGGTGGTTTGCCGGTGTTAAGTATTGGGATGGTATCCCAATTATGATAATTTCAGAGACAGTAGGGCTCGATTGTTTCTTTGTTGAGACTGAGTGGGACCGCGCGGTATTTATTATCAAATTGATTGAGAGAAGACAGAGACTAAAACTTGCTTCTCAAGATGAAATCAATACCCTTAAGGAGACTCTCAACACCAAGGTGCACTTTTGCCATATGACACCCGAGAAGCTCCATAGACTGGAGACATGGAAAGATTGTTACGGTGAGATATTTGTGAGTCAAGTCATCTTGCGTGAAGCCCTTTGGTCCAGTGTTGATTTGCAAAAGAAGGTGTCCACTGCATATATTAGACAAGACAAATTGGGCATTGCGGTTGATTCTGAGGAGCCAGCTAATGAAGAAAACAGTTGGTTTGTGCCTACTCAATCTGAAACCTTCTACGGGACACCGCATGATATCAGTAAGCAATTCCTACAACTCCCACCGCCCTCGCCGCTCCCCACTGCTGGGCCTACTCACCCACACACACAAGTAGAGCAAGAGGATGTTGTTCCGCCACAGCCACGTGAAGGACCATACAAAACATCGACGATCCCACCTTTCAGATTCAGTGTTGCGTTCACTGGTATTTCTATGATGATTCCCGATAAAAGAGTATACTCCAAGACTTTCAAGTATGCTGGCTCTTATTGGAACCTCTACATCCAAAAGGTGCAGCACAAGAAAGGGTTTCAAATGGGTGTGTACATTCACCGCGCAGTGAATGCTGTACCATCCAAAAATGGTATCCTCAACAAGGAGATGCTAAGGACCTCTGATTCTAGCTTCATCAATGGACTTGCTGGCTTGAGCCTGGATTCTGACGACCAACATATAGAGAACAACCGGGGATCTATACAGAGTTTCTCCACCGCATCAGAGGACACGCCAGAGGTTGACGATGACGATTGGGAGGATTCAGATGACGTTGAGAATTCATTCATGGAGTATGAGGATAGAAGGCTCATCAGTTCGGTCTATTACATGATTTACACACCTTCCAGAAAGGCTAAACCTCAATTAACTTGTTTCGCATCTAGCCCGGACCAATTCAAGCAGTCTCAAAGCTGGGGATGGAAGAGCCAGAGTATGTGCTCTTTCAATGAGAATGGTACTCTTGTGGAAGGACAAGATGAAGTATTGAAATTTATGATTGTACTGGGTAATGCTTGAAGATCTAATAAATATTTACTGATGGCGTTCTTTCTTTATAGAGTCTTCCACTCAATGGACCAATCCAACTTTCCGCCGGCTTGAAATGGAGCAACAACCAACTCGCCTTGGGAAATCACGTCAGGGACGTTCTGTTTCTTCTTGACCAAGATACAATGGTCCTGGTTCACGCAATCATCATCCTTAATCTGGTAGAATCTCTTACCGAAGTCGTTCACAAAGCTCTTCAAGTTCTCCAGCCTACCTTGGGATTCGAACACTTGGGCCAAATATGGAATGGCTAGGGACTGTGTGTAGACACCAGCGCAAACACCAACGTGAGTGGACTTAGCATGCAAAGGATGTGGAGCTGAATCTGAGCCAAAGAAGAAATATGGCTTACCGGAGGTAGCTGCCTCTATCAAAGCCCTGCGATCCTGTGGGAGCTTGGCGACTGGTTTGCAGAAGTTGATAGGATTACCAGCCCAGTCGTCTACAGTCAGAAACAGATGGTGAGCAGTAATAGATGCAGATACCCTGATATCTTCAGGGGCTTTACCGGCATTGACCTTGTCCATTGTATCTATGGCGGCCTTCGTGGTACAGTGCTCAAGTACTATTCTCAATTTTGGGAAATCGTTAGAGAGCTTGACTAGGGCAGGTAGGAACGATTCCTCGGCATTCAAAACATGGATCTCCTCACCAACCTTGTCAGTGGAAGGCTTTTCACCGTGCAAGTTTAGTACCAAGTTCTCTTCTTCCAGGGCCTTGAAGATTGGGTAGAACTCCGTGAAATCGTTGGGATCAACACCTGCAGCAGAGTTCGTGGTCACACCAGCTGGGTAACACTTAACACCAGCAATAGCACCAATCTTCGCAGCATCATGGATGAGGTCTGGTGTTAGATCTCTCGAGAGATAAAAAGTCATTAGGAAAGTGGTCTTAGGAGCTAGCGCTTGTAGCTTCTCCTTGTACTCGACAACTCTCTGAATGGAAGTGACTGGCGGTGACAAATTTGGCATGATATAAGCGATGGAAACACCCCCATCTCTTACAGTAGGAGTAATCAGTTCCATCATCTTTCCCTCACGAAGGTGAACATGAAGGTCTGCAGTGATACCAAGATCGATTGACATTTTTTATTGGTGAACACTGTAGATTATTATTCGAAGTGATTGATCGCCTTGAACCTTTTTTTTTCCTATTGGTGGGGAGTTGCAAGCTCCAATGCTCCCTATTGCTGACTAAGATATTACATTACGCAGTAAACTGCACTGGCCGTCTCAATGTTCCACTCTTGTGGCCATGTGAGTGTATTCAAATGAGTGTGTGTTAACTAGCTCTCTTATTTCACTTTTCATCTACTGGCACTGTAAATGCGGGCTTCCAACAGTACTCTGGCCATATCTTAGCAACTGCTTACTTTTGCCGTCGGTATTGTATATCCGGCGGCGCCTACAAGTGATAGAAAACTGAGAATCATATATAGACTTCAAATCCTAGTCTCGGAACCAATTGTTCAATTATAAGCATAATGGGTTGAAGCTGCTTCAGTCTTAACTGGTTCAATAAAGTTCAAGACTGGGACTGCTCTGACCGTTACGCTTGCTCTCTTATAAACGCTATTGTGATCGTTAAGACTAAAGACGGTTTTCTATTTCGGAAAGGTCTCAGACTTGTTCGGTATAATCCATCTTCACCCTCGTATCAAACAATCCATTTGGCCCATACCCAATATAAGTACCTCTGGTTTCTGTAGTGACTTTGAAACTTAGTCTAAGGACTAAAGATTCCGATCTTCCGTTTCAACTAACTCTAAATTAGGAGGTACCATAAAGACACAGACACTTTCTGCGACTTTTAATTTGAGAAGAACACAAGAGAACAAAGAGTCTATCCATTTGCCGAACAGAAATTTTAGGAAGCATACTCTAATATACCCTGAGCTCGATGCGCACATCCATAACAGTTTCCTTTTTCCACTTTGATTGACAGTCGTAGAATCACCAGGATGATTCATTTCCAGGGCGAAAGATTCAGTTGCGTCAGTTGTATAAAGGGACATCGAGCCTCCGAATGTCTGCATTTTGAAAAGCCCTTGTTTAGCGTCAAAAGCAAAGGAAAGTATGGAGATGATGACCGCTTAAGTGTTCGCCTGAAAGTACCTTATCAGCCTAAGTTTACTGATTTTACTTTACAACCACGAGACCCTAAAAACAGTAAGGCAGATTGCAACGAGAAAATCAAGACTTTGCATATCTGTCCTGATACACCTTGTTCCCTATTCCTGGTTCAGATCAAACCCAAATTTGTGTTGGTGCGTCCACTCTCACTTGTTGACCGGTGTATTAATGATATCAAACTGAATGAATTGCTAACACAGAAAATTACGATCATTGACAGTGTTCCTGAAGATAGTCCGCAACACCCTTGCAATAACTTCAAAGCATTGAAAGAGCTTAGGTCTTTAATGTACCACGAGTTATGTGCACAGTTCAAATCCTTCCAGCTATACAAATCTCCCAGCAGCGTACCTTCGAAATTGAGAGTTCAACGGTCACCATTCTTGAGAAGCGACCACACAACAACCTGTGGTAGAAGCACAGTCTCAAGTCCAAAAGCTCCAGCCCCTGCAGAGAAGGCTCAGAAGCTATTACTCAGCCCCAATGCTCTACAAGTTCTTGAAGAGAGTACTCTGAATACTGATATGTTTGAGAAATGGCCTATAAGAACCCTTCTAGAGACAGAGCTTCCGCGTCTTCTTGAATTTCCAGAGTGTGAGACCCATAGCTTTACTTTCACTCCTACGGAACCACCTGATGGGGTCATTAATACCTATACCGGCACTTATTGGAGGATGGAGCCCTCCAGCAGTCAATCGAGCACGATAACTAAAGATATTGTCACAATTAAGATAAAAAGTAGAAACTGTGGATGCAATGGCCCAGAGATATGCGGGGAGCATATAGCACGACTTATCCACCAAGAGCCTGTCAACCACCCTATTCTAACCGTTGGCAAGGGACCATCAAGGCTCCACAGAAAAAGTAGTGGGCTGGTAAAAGTGAATGGCTTGCAAACCTTTGAATGGGTTCTCACTGAAGATGATCGTCCACAGTATGAACCCTCAGACTATCTCGATACAATTTTTGAAATGTGCAAAAACTGTATTTCAGAATATGATGATGGTCACCAAAGTAGTCCCTCTTGGTTGAATTTTGATGAATATGGTGATTGATTGCATAGCGATGGCCATTGCTCCATTGGAGGGTTCAGTTGATACATTGCAATAACAAACAAGCTCATGTAGCGTGCATTAATCATTGGTTCAGGTTCGTTGCTTCTTTCTAGACCCAGAATCCCGAGTATCTTCTTTCTTCTCGTCCTCTTCATCAATCCTCTTCAACTCTTCCAGAAAATACTCGAGTCCCTCTCTCGCAAACTCTTGCATATTAAAGGATCTGTTTTCGACGACTCCAGTCTTGAAGATTTTCGACTTCTCTCCTTCCGGGGTGGCAATTCCCAAATAGACAGTACCAATGTCCTTATCAGCAAAGAATTTGTTGGTTTCGATCCCCTCTTGCTGGATCAAGGGCCCAGCAATTCCTGTCTCTGATAGGACGTACGTGGACCCCAAGTCTATCCTCAAATTTCTCGCCAGTCTCAACACAACCTTTTCTGAAGGACCAGTATATGTATCAATATCATCCTGTGACCAACCTCCAAGCTTCAAGCGCGACTTGAGGCTGTACACCAATGTCCCTCCATGGAACCATTGGGAGGCACCTGCAACAGAAACAAGATATGCTGAGAGCAGGCCCCCACAGGCAGCCTCGGAAACGGATATGGTTTCCTCCCTGCGGGTGAGTATACTAGCAATCTGCTGAACAGTAGCTGTCACTTCTTCTGGCGGGAACGACATGGTGTGTTTCTTTGCCAGTCTAGCTACATTTAAGAAGCTGTTTGTAGTCTTTCTCTGACAATCACATAGTTACGAGGGCAAGTGACACCATCATCCTCGGTCGGAATACCAAATGTAAACAAACACCAGATCGAAAAAAAAAACATAAGACCTCTTGCTTCCAACTAAAAGGAAATTAACAAAGTGTAAAAGATCAATCCATACGACTCAAATCTTGCTATTACTCTCTTAATTGCTGATAGATCTTCATTTAGTACCATTTTAGCTTAGAATAGATCTATAGTTTAGCCTCTGATACCAGATCATACCATTCCCTAACTTGTCGAAGAGAGAAATGGCTCCTTCCGACCAAGATTTGAAGGCCCAGCTATCGGATATTCAAAAGCGTCTATCTGAGGCGACGTTCAACTCTCCTAAAAGAGCACTCAGGGGCGAACAAGGATCACCAGGCTCAAGCGCTACGCCGCCCACTGTGACGAACCAACACAAGCCTCATGGCCCAAGTCAACTGAACCAGAGTGTTGGCACGGGGCCTGATGACAAGGGAAAGAAGACGTTGTCTAATTTCCTGAATAAAAGAGAAAAGAGAGTTTCCTTACCGGTTTTGGATATCTCAAGATCTCCATCCATCAAGAGTTCTGGCAAGGATATGGATTTTGTTGTCGGGTTGAGTGAAAACCTTTTAGTTGAGTGCAGACGATTACAGGCCGAGAATCAACAGAAGTCCACACAACTGAAAGAGATCGAGGATCAGTTTGAGAAGTTGAAATCTAGCAACTCATCCCTTCTCTCTAAATTGAATGAGACGACGCAAGCCGAGGAGAGGTACAAGGATTCTAACTGGGAGCTAGAGTTGAAGTTCCAACAGCTTTCACAGGAGTTCAAGGTGACCAACGATAACTTCGCCAAAGCTCAGAAAGAACTTGCAAAGCAGATTGATATCTCTACTGAGATCCGGACTGAGCTAGAAGAGGCTCGCCTGAACAAGCACACTATTGAAGAAGAGTTTACCTCCAATAAGGCCTCAGTAACTCACGAGATCCAGATGTTGAGGGGCCATGTTGATGAGCTCAACGACGTCAATTCTAGACTAAATGATGAAATTGATGATCTAAGACAGAAGCTGGATGCTACTAACACCAAACAAAAGGAGGCTCCTTTGTCCAACATTCCTATCCTAGCTCCCCAACAAGATTCTGACTCTGAAGAAGAATTCAATGAACCTTCCGTTTCCCCAGTAAAAATGATACCCAATAATAATACTGCGTTAGAAACAGAGCAGTTGCAGTCATCCTTGTCAAGTGCTCATCAGACAATTGCGAAGTTGAGACAGCAGATTCTGAAACTACGCTCAAATGAGTTGAAGGGTAGATCTCCTGACTCTAAAGTCCCTGCAATGTCCCAAGGACCCCCCCTCAAAAAATCAGCCAGAGCCATGAATGAATCTACAAATAGAAACTTCCAAGTACTGGGAAATCCGAACAGATCTTCTACCTATATTTTGGACGAATCCGACGTTCAAGACGAATGGGAGAACTTTGAAGGCGATTCTACTGTTGGATCCTTTAATCAACTTGGAAATACACCATCAAAGAAGGCAACGAGACCACTGTCTATGACTTCAAATGAATTGATTAATGACTCTGAATCTGACCTGGATAGCGTTGACAATTTGGAAGTTGCGCCATTGTCTTCCGAACTACCAGTGTTGACCATTGAAGAAGTTAAAAAGTATGCCGAAGAACACAGATTGGTAATACTACCAATTCAAGATTTTGAATCTCTGAAAACCAAAGCCTCAGATTTTAAAGAGTCCCCCTTCAAGAATATCAAAGAAGCGGATATCGTGTCAAAGGCCAAGGAAAGAGGATTCAATATCTTCTCGCAACAAGAATGGTCAACCCAGAATAGAGAGCTGCTCAGCATGAAGAGTGAAGTCAAAGCTTTGAATGATCGAATTTTGGTCATTTCGGAGACCGAGAAGAAGTACGCCAAAGAGGCTGCTGAATACAGGGCAAAGTTAGAGGAGGCTGAAGAGAACATCAAAGCCGAAGACACTAAGGTTAAAGAACTAGAGTTGAAGCTCGTGAACCCGGATACGGTCTACATCAGAGAACACGCTATCAGGAACAATTTGGAACTGATTCCTGCTGAACAGTACAAGAATTTGCAAACCGAGGTTTCCTCTTTGAAAGAAAAGCTGGCCCACCCATCCATCGACTTCTTAACGAAAAACGCAGAGTCTTTGGGTGTCAAGGTTTTGCCGGTTGAGGAGCATGGAAAACTGCTATCTGACCTTGAAGCCTTGAAAGTATTCTCAGAGAATTCCAAACTCGAACTTGAGGCTGTCCTGAAGTCGAGTAATGAAACCATCGTGAAAGAGAAGCTGGAGCTGGATGTCATAAAAAAGCAGATTGAGTTCGAAAAATCTGAGTTACACAAGAAGGTAGTCTCCTTGACTGCGGAGTTGGAAGGGCATGTTTTGACAAAAGCCGAACTTGAGACGAAACTTGCAGCTCTAGATCAGGAAGTCTTTGAACACAAGTCCATCTCGAAGGACCTAGAATCCAAGCTTGGTGTGATCTCCTCCACTCATGAAAAAGCTTCAGAAGACCACTCTTCTGCCGTTGAACTTCTGAGAGCACAATCAATCCAAAAATTCGAAGAACTGTCTGAATCTTCTTCAGCTAAACTTTCTGAGCTTCATGACGAGATGCAAAGATTGAGAGATACAAACAATGAACATTTAAAGTCTCTTGCTTCAGAGGTTAAAACTAAGGAAGAATTGCAAAAAATGATTAAGGAACCTAGTGTTGACTACATCAAAGAAAATGCTTTGAGACAAGGTTTCAAAGTTCTTGAATTGGTGGCTTATGAGAACGAGGTGGGTGAGCTGAAGAACGCTATTGCATCATTGACCGATGAGATTAGTGGCCTAAAAGACGACTTCAGTCAGAGGTCGCTTGCTTCCAGTCAAGCTGTTGATAGCCTAAAAGAAGAGCTTGCAGCTGTTTCCAGTAAACGTGATGAGCTGATAGAATCAGTGAGATCATTCAAGGAGAAACTGGACTCTGCTAATGGAAATTTCACAATTTTGAAAAATGAAGCTGATCATCCATCCCATGATTATCTGATTGAAAAGTCCTCTGAGCAAGGATTCGCTATCCTTCCGAAATTGGAGCATGCTTCTCTGATAGAGAGATCCCAGAAATCAATTCATGATCTGGCTAAGGAAGATGGTTGGTCTGTGCTGAAGAAAACTGAGCTCGATGAACTAGCAACAAAGGCCAATAAGCCAACATTCGACACTTTGAGCTCTCATGCCGAGCTGCTGAACTACAGATTAGTTCCATCTGATGAATACGACGAGCTAGTACAGAAATCCAACAAATCTATCGAGGAGCATGCTGCTGAGAAAAACTTGTCTTTGTTGAGCACTAATGAATTGGCAGAGCTGAAGCGAAAGTCACAGGAACCTACGGTCGAGGAGATTGGTGCTGCTGCTAAATCCTATGATCATGTTCTAATTGGCGGTGATGAATTGTTACAATTGAGAGAGAAGTCTGAGCAGACCGTGGAGAGCTTAGCCAATCAAAATGGATTAAAACTAGTTCCAACTGCTGACTACACAGAGATGATACGGAAGGGTGAGAAACCTTCTATTGATGAGATTGCTTCTCATGCTGCAAAGTCTGAATTGGAGCTAGTTCCAAAGAAAGATTATAATTTGTTGCAACAACGTGCTTCTAGAACCATCCAAGATTATGCCAAGGAACAAGGTGTTGTGATTTTGACTGAATCTGACTACTCTGAGCTTGTCAGAAAATCCTCAAAGCCTTCCGTATCCGAGATTGCTACCCTTGCTGGTGCTGTTGGAATGGTTGCTCTATCTTCGAAGAATCACACTGACCTTCTGTCGAAGTCAGCCAAGTCCATTGGTGATCTTGCAAAAGAATCAGGATCTGTGGTTTTGAGTGAGGCTGACTATAGAGAGATCATCAAGAAGATTGAGTCTCCCAGTGTGGAGTACTTGAAGGAGAAAGCTATAGCTTCTGAACACACACTGTTACCATCTACCGAACTTGCAGCTTTGGTGAAGAAGTCTGAGAGGTCTGCCGAAGAAGTCGCTATAAATGAGGGTGTCGTTGTCATGTCCAAGGAAAAGCTACATGAGCTGAAGAATCCTAACAAAGAGACCCTTCTTGAGCTCGCTGAGTCAGCTGGTCTTGCAGCGCTTCCTGTAGGGGTGTATGAACAGTTACTGTCAGTTAAAAATGCGCCAACTCTGGCTCATCTATCTGAGAAAGCTGATATACTTGGTTACAAGGTGGTATCTAACGCTGAAATTTCAGAATTACAAAGCACTGTATCCTCTCCTTCTAAGGACTTCATCCTGAAGAATGTTGGGAATCATGGTCTTGTGGCTGTTTCTGAGACTGAGTTTGATGAGTCTAAACATGAATTGGCTACATTGAGAAAGAACTTTATGGACCAGGACTTGTTAACGGAAAGAGTCTCATCCGAAGGTAATGTTGTTTTAAAGCAGGAGGCCTACGATGAATTGGTAGAGAAAGCCAACATTTCAATTGAAGACCTTGCGAAGAGACATAAAAAAGTTGTTTTGGATGAGGATGTCTATACATCATTGTCAAATCCAATACCTGATAAGGTTGCAAGCCTTGCAGAGAAGCATAATTTGGTTGTCGTTCCGAAGGACGAATACCATACATTGGTCAGGGAGCACGAGTACCCAACAGCTGAACACTTGAAGGAGAAGGCTGAGCAACATGACCATGTACTAGTGTCTAAGAGCCATTACGAATCCTTGAACTCTATTATTGAAAACCCAACAGATGATTATTTGAAGGAGAAGACAGAGTCATCTGGGTTTGTCTTGATCAGAGAGTTTGAGCTCTCTCAATTGAAAGAGAAGGCCTCAAAATCTATTCAAGAGCTTGCCAAGGAAGGTAACTTGGTTGTTGTGAGTGAGGATGAGTTTAATGCATTGAAGAGCCCTGATAGTACAGCTATTGTTGCTGCTGCTTCAAGTCTAGGTCTGGTGACTCTACCTAATGAAGAACTTGGTTTATTGAAAAGAGCCATTGAATCTCCAGATATTGCGTATTTGGAAGAGAAGGCTAGAGCCCACTCACAAGTAATGGTTTCTTCTGATGAGCTATCTGAACTTCGCTCCATTCGAGATTGTCCATCGAGTGACTTCTTGACTTCTAAGTGCGGCTCATTAGATTTGGCTGTTGTCCCTGTTGCTCAGCTCACCCAATTGAAGACTCAAGCTGCCAAGTCTCTTTACGATCTTGCCTCTGAGAATAACGAAGTTGTCCTGTCCCAAGAAGAGTACAAGTCGTTGAAGTCTCCATCAAAGTCAACCTTACTGGCAATGATTGGTTCAATGGGATTGGTCACTCTAGCTGCTTCTGATCACCAGAAACTTGTAAAACCATCTAAAGGAGATTTGGAGAAGTTCGCATCTTCACAGAATATGGTACTTGTTCCAAATGACCAGTTTGCTGATCTGACTCAAAAATCTTCAAGAACTGTACAGAACTTGGCAGACGAGTCCAGTTTGAAGTTGTTGAGTGCTGTGGAGTTTGACCAATTGCGAAACCCGCCGTCTGAACGTTTAGCTGCGATGGTCTCTGCTGCTGGACTGGTTGCTGTTAAAAAAGAGGAGCTAGAATCACTGGAAAATCCATCTGTTGATTCTCTACGACAACGAGCTGCAAATATTGGTCTTGATGTTATCCCCAAGGAACAGCTTTCCGAGTTGCAGATGAGAGCGTCTAAAACTCTCCAAGAGCTTGCCAAGGAGAACAATTCAGTTGCCTTGAGTATAATTGACTTCAAGGCTTTGCAGGAGCCATCGAGAGAAACTGTTGCCGGATACGCTGCAAAGTTGGGTCTTGTTACTTTGAACCAAGATGATCACAAAGTCCTCACTAATCCTTCCAAGGATGTCCTTTCTGCTGTTGCTGACCGCGAAGGATTGAAGGTAATTGATAAAACTGCTTATGAGGAGCTATTGCATCCTTCCCGTGAGGTTATTGAACAGCATGCTGCTAGGACAAATGCTGTTCTAGTTCAAATAGATCAACATGAGTCATTGTTAAACCCCGATAAGGAAGAAGTCGAGGCTCATGCTGGAAAGCTGGGACTGGTAGTTTTGGGGAAGGATGACTTTGATACTTTGAAGAAACCAACCAGGGAGACCATCCAGAAGCTAGCCAAGGATTACAACTTGGTTACGATTGAATCTGAGAAGCATAAAACCCTAGAATCCGCATTTGAGCATCCAACAAAGGAGTTCTTGAAGCAGAAGGCTAATGACCTTAACCTGGTGCTAGTTGAGAAGGAAGAGTTCGACTCGGTCACTGAGAAAGCAAAGAAATCCATTGAAGATCTTGCCAAGGAGAATCAAAGCGTGCTGGTTTCCCAGGAAGAGATTGAAAACTTGAAGAACCCGTCCTTGGAACGCTTGCATCTGTTGGCTAAGGAGAAGGACCAAGTTGTTATTGCCTCTCAACAACTGGAATCTATTAAGAATCCAACTATTGAGGCCTTGACTGAGAGAGCTGGTGTACTGGGATTCACTTTACTAGATTCTTCGAAACACATAGAGCTGCTGAATACTGTGAAGGAGCCTTCAAAGGAGTTTATTGAGAAGAACGCCTCTAGGCACGATCTTTTCACTGTTGGACATCACGAAAAGGACCAGTTTGTCCATCAATACTTGAGATCCAAGGAATTGGTTTCTATTTCTGAGACAGACCTCGAAGGATTACAGACTGGTGAATCCTTGGAGCTGCCCGTGATTTCTAAACGCCTGGAGGCTCTAGGTCATGTTGCTGTGGACAATGATACCTACAATATGATTACAAGTGAGCTGTCCAGTGAAGATGTCATTGCTCTTTGCGAGAAGAAGAACTTGAAGGCCATGGATATTGAAGAGTACGAGAAGCTATCTGCTTCCCCAAGTGAGCTGTCCAGTGAAGATGTCATTGCTCTTTGCGAGAAGAAGAACTTGAAGGCCATGGATATTGAAGAGTACGAGAAGCTATCTGCTACCCCAAGTGATTCTGAGGTAGCAAGACTAGCTGAAGGTGCTGGTCTAGTTGCTGTTTCAGCTGCAATGCTTTCTTCATTGAAGACTAATGCTGAGAACCCAAGCAAATCTTTCTTTGTTGACAGAGGCTACGTGAAGGCAGATGAGTTATCATATGAAGAGCTTGAGCAGTTGGCTGCTCGCTTTGATTCTAAGTTGGCTGTTTCCCATGAGACTACCAATCAACCACTCACTGCCAATGATAATCATTCAGTCACTACCATGACCTCCACAATTAACGAAAGTGAATTTACTGATGCTCTATCCCGTATCGTGTCGAATACCTCTACTATTGGTGGTGAACAGCTCCATGATGAGCTGGAAGGTGTCAATGTCAACGATTTGAGAACTGTTGCTACCCGGTTGGGCTTCAGTTTGGTTCCTATTGGCGACGAGACTAAAAATGTCAATGCCAATGTGACAATCGGCGAGGAAGAGAACGAGAGCACTGTGTTACAGGACAATAGTGTGGATGAGAGAGAATACTTATCGAGGAGAGCTGGTGCCTTAGGCCTACAAGTGTTGTCTGGCGATGAGATTGCTCAGTTGCGGAAGCCTGCTGAATCTGAGTCTTCTTCAACTTTGGAGAAGTTGGCCCTAGGTGCATCTGCAGTAGGAATGACTGCTGTTGGTGTTAAGGAGGTTCCATTCAAGAGCAATCCAGAGCCTTTTGAGCTCACAAAGGACGATATTGTGTCCAAAGCTTCTGAACTTGGCCTTTTGGTAGTCGATCAGAAGGAGTACGAATCTATTTCCAATAAGGCTCTACAACTTCCATTGTCAAAGGCTGAAGTTGTTGAAAAGGCACTAGAATATGATCTGGTTACCGTCTCAAGGGAGGAGTTGGATGACCTAAGAGAGAAGGCTCGTGTTGAGAGAGAGTCCTATACTGAGGCTGAACAAGATGAGATCGAACCACCTCAATTGACAAAGGAGGAGCTGGAGTTGAGTGCGAGAAATATGGGTCTACTGGCAATCCCAGAGAATGCCTTTGTTGCTACCAACATCTCCAGAATCCCCGATGTCAACAACTGTGTTGTCTTACCAATCACATACTACAACAAGTTGACCAAGTCCGAGGTATTGAGCATGGATAAGATCTCTAACGAGGAGCTCCAAGCCCAAGCCACGAAGAGAGGTTTCCACATGTCTCTCGCTGGAAATGAGTCCAGAGAGCCAGATTCAAACTTGTCAAGAAGAAATACTATCACCTCTCTGTCGACCTCTCAATCAAGAAGAAACCTGGCCGAGTCTGCTGAGAATGCCGCCATGTACGAATATGACCACCCTATGCAACGCACCGCTCGCTCTCGCACCAGTTCGAGAACTCCATCTGTCTCTAGACCAAGTTCCACAAAGCCGATTTCCCGTGATATCTCTGTTGATGGTGGCTTGTCATTGATGACCAATGCTTCATTGACTGAAGCCAGAATCATTCCTGCTTTGACACAGACAGTCATTGGTGAGTACTTGTACAAGTACTACCGTCGCCTGGGTCCATTGAGCTCCATCTCGGAGACTAGACACGAGAGATACTTTTGGATTCACCCATACACCTTGACTCTGTACTGGTCCACTACTAACCCTGTTTTGGGCAACCCTACCACTCACAAGACACGTGCTGCTGCCATCATTGGCGTTGAGAGTGTCGATGACAACAACCCACTGCCAGCTGGCTTGCACCACAAGAGTATCATTATTCATTCCCAGACACGTTCCATCAAGATCACTTGTTCAACTAGACAACGCCACAATATTTGGTACAACTCTTTGCGTTATTTGATACAGAGATCTATGGATGGGATTGAGCTGGATGAGGACTTCGACCGTATGCTGGAAAACCACAAGGTTTAGACTACCAAAGCCCCTGTACTGTAGAAATAGACGATGCTATTGATTATGACACCATGGTAGGTATTATAATTTCGGAGCCAGTAAGTTGCCAGTTCTATCCAAGCCAATCAAGTCAGTCATACTGATTAGTCAACGGTAGCTGTGGTAACAGGAGACAAATTATCAAGATAAACGAAGGGCAATTCCAATTCGTCCAGGGTTCGATTCGCCTTTAGGGAATTTTAATAAAAGCATCCACTCTCTCAACTCGAAATGAATAACCCGAACCTCACTTCACCTGTATTTCAAAGTGATTCACTTCACTCGGAAAGCCTTGCAGATGAAATGGTCTCCACTTGATTAAGTTGAAATTGATTTGGGGCCAATCGCAAATTCTATGTTGAAACACCGAATTCATAATGCTACGAACCGTGAAGTCTGGCCATGCAATACAGTTACTGAGGTTGCTCATTGAGAGCTGGAAAGGCACAGGTCCAGTGAGCCAAACTTTACGACCACTCTCAGAGAGATCTCACAAAAATTGTCTGGTACCTGCATCCCTAACTTCTTCTTAAAGCGAGATTGTAGATCAAAGAATCTAAAAAAAAAAAAAAGTACAAGGTCAACAGCGATCATCAGATAATCATCAGATAATCCACAACTCGATCAACAGTTCCAGAGATGTCAGATTCAGTTACTGATGAGGGATCTCAATGGACACCACTACCGATGTTAGCGCATGGGAAGGTTGTGAAGTCTTTCAACCCCAATGAGATGTTCCCAGGCGTCCATTTATCGTCACTTCACCAGAACCTCTTCTATGGAGATGAAGTGTTCTTGTTCGAGACAAATGACACGGACTGGGCTAAGGGTTACCTGATAGTACACTCGATGCCTGCAGACTTTCTTGGGAACGAAGTTGATATGGATAAGTTGCCGGAGATGAAGGTGAGCGTTGTCTTGGTGCCACTGTCTAATGTTGAGATCCTGGAGAGACTGCCGCTGACAACTACACTATCACCTCCAGCTCTATCAGACTTTGATCAAACCGGAAGTGAGAAGTCAAATATCACATCACTGTATGAGCTGGAGCAGAGTAAGTCTGAGATGGCGACGATGGAGAACACCGTGAGAGCGCCTTTGCCGCTGATTGGCTTGAACACTAATGATCTCCTTGATGAGATTTTGCCCTCATTGTCACAACTTTCTTCACATATATTTGCGTTATACTCCATTTCAGAGTATATGCTGTTTGAAAAGCTCTATGAGCTGTTTGAGGAACTGAACGACATCAGAATCAAGCTACAGCAGAACCTTTACACCAAGAACGAAGAAAGAGAGGCAAAGTTGCAACTTTCGTTGCTCTTGACCAAGGTGTCGAAGCTACTGTCTTCTAAGGGTGTCAACAGGTTCACTTCTCAGACTGATGGTTCTTCTGAGCTAAAAAGTGATCCTTCAGGGTTCCAAACCATTGCCGCAAGGGACATCACATCAGGCGAGTTGTATAACAGCTGGAACGAAGACCTTTCCAAACAACCTATTCCTAAACTAATTGCCATGAATCAGATGTGTTCTGCGTTGCAACCAAACTTTCCTGTCAGCAACAACCTGGAAGAGCTACTACATCCACTTCCTATCACTAAGTTTGACAAAGTCACACCATCCCAGATCCTGGTTGATTTCAAAGATGTTGATGGGAATTCACAACTGAATCCACAAGGGTTTGCTGGAATGACTGCTTACTTGTACTTAAGAACCGCAAAGAAGAGACTAACTGAGGCATTTGCCATACACATCAAACACTCGAGAGATTTTTCACTGGACAAGATCTCCGCTGCACTCTTCAGAAACATTCCCGGTACAGAGGTCGATAATGGAAGAATATACCTGGTAGCTATCATCACCGAGGAGATTAAAGTTCCTAAAATGAACTCAGCACCAGCTCCAAGTGTTTCTAAGGTGAGAAAAGGCCTAGTCGCGGGGGTCACAGATATCTCTAGAATCTTCTCCAGACACAAGGGTAACCTGGAATCAGGTAAGGCACATCAGTTCACGATCAAGCTATTTGGATCCTATGTGAACAGAACCGATAATACCAAGTTAGACAGCGGCAACATGAACTTCGGCTGGGGTGAACTGATCGACAGAATCATCGCTGGATCTGCGAAGGGTGTTGCCGTGAACCCAAGAGCTGAGAGATTAATTGTGTCTATCAAGGAGTTCAAAGATGACCTGAATAATGTTGCGAATGATTTCGATGTGAACTTGAAGACACCAATCTTCCAAATCAGAACAAACTTTTTTGATCCATTGGTGAAGCCTCACGACAGACTCTATTTATCATTAGGGAAAATCAACATTACGAATAACTCAAGTCCATTTCCGGGTGACCTCATATCTGTTCAGCTGACAAATGAAAACCCTGAGTCAAGACTGAAGATTTCGAAGGCCACTAATGAAGTTCCTGGTAACAGATGGAATTTCACTTCCGTCAGATCTAATGAAGTTATCGGTGAGATGATTAAAGTGAGTAACTTGGAAAAATGTGAGTCTGATGAGAAGTTGAGCTTGAAACTGTTTGTCAATTATCAACTAAGAGCTACTGCGGATTTTGTTGTCTCATCTGGTGGTAATATCCATGAATATCTCAAGAATCAAATCATCACTTTCACCAACCCCCAGACCAACAAGGTGGAAGGCAGAGTGGAGGTGACATCTGAGTACATCGGCAAGACCTACAATATTGAAGACTCCTTCCATCAGATCATGAACTGGCGGAGACTGTTTCCATTACCAGACCACGAAGAGAAACTGATTGAAGCCCTGAAACGCTTGAACCAAGCCACCTTACATCAAGCTATCAAGTACTTCAAGGAGTTACTAAACAAATTAAAGAAGATTCTCAGAACAGCAATCAGCTTGAAACTTGCCAATCTGAAACACGCGGCTTTCTACTCTTATATTCATTTGTTGGATATTGTTGCCGCAAGGCAAGAGCAATACACCTACCTCTTTCAGGAGTACACACAAGAGCTGGCTAGTGTGGACTCTACCAAACAATGCCTTATTGGCTCAGATCTAATCTCTATCTGCAGTGGTTATTTTGGCAATGCTGAGACCGAATGGAAGTTTGTTGGAAGAACTCTTTCAAGAATTTTGCCTTTGCTGATAAAAGTTGCAGTGCTTCTCGTTGATACAACCGCATTTACTGAGTTCCAAGCTTCTTGGAATGAATTGGCTCAAAACATTTGCTCTTTTGTGATGCTGAAGGTTGAATCAATGATTCCTGACCAGCTGCTGATTCTGGAATACACCGACCTGACTATGGAACATCTAAGACACAGCTTCGATGACGCTGCAGTGATTGATTTTGGTATCAAACTGATTAACGCTGTTGGTTCCAGAAACAACAGAAGAAACCCCGCCCCTAGTTCCATGATCAACTCTCCAGATCCAAGCAAGCCCAATAAGAAGGAATCCAAAATCTCGGTAACAAAGCTGCTGTTGATTCGTCGTTTGTTAAATGGTTTCATCTTCAGCAATGACAAGATTCCTGAATGGACTATCAAATACTTTGTGAGCTCTATCAACTGGTCAATTGAGTCATATGAAGAAGCCCGGTTGACCTCTGATTTAGATGTGATGAGATTGGCCAACTCTGTTCTAGTCTCATGTTGCAACCTATGCTGGACTATTTTGGTGGAGAAAAAGGAGAACCTCTACATGCTACCTAGAAACATCTCTAGACTGCTCTTGACCATTGCTAGACTTTTCATCAGGGTTCATCAGTTCACCAGGTCCAATGGGTCCTTTGAGCCAAAAAGAAACTACACAGCAATATTTCCTAATAGCTATCCATTTATTGAACAAATCACTGATTCCATAATCCACGATGTGGTATTTGTGGAGATTTTGGTTGAACTCAGTGTAATTTATTCATTCATCACCAAGATTGCCAGAACAGTGATCAACAATTCACCACAAGGGATGCTGCTGATCTTTGAACTATGCGAAGGGGACCAACTGTTCAACTCTTCGAGAAACTTTGCCAGTGTTCTCTCCAAGGAAGATCTATTTGTCATCATCCAATCCAATAGATTGATCCTCCAGGGCAAATTCTTTCCATCGGAGAAGTGGATTTCCCTGAACTCGCTCCTAATTGAGTCAATCACCACTGCATCAGAGCTCATCAAATTTGCCATGATCAGAGATCACATTCCTGTTCCAGCGGAGTCTGATTCGTTTGACCGTTCCCTATGGTCGAGATATATAAGATCGGTTCTAGCAACTGCGACATCGATGCCATCTGCAATATGTCACTTGTCCCAAGTCCCAAGAAAGGCAGCTTGGAAAATCACAGGGGATGTGAGATCTCGCTGTGCTATCCTTGTGAGTCAGACATGGGATTGTCTTGGTTGGGAGTCCTTGAAGAGAGACTTTGTCAGATTTCAAGTCAAAAAGAATGCGGGGTATCATACGGAGTTCATCCAGGGCGACTATGGCATCTTGCAGGAGTTGATTATTCTTTGTTTGCAAAGACATTCTTTGAGTCAAATAACCGGTGTAAAGATCCTTTGGACCATCATGATTGCGGAGTTGCTTGTGCAGGAGAATTGTGAGGATCCGATTCCTAACAAATTGGCCGAAGTGGAGAAGGAGATCCTGTTAGGACTGGATAAGTTCTACAAGTCAGGAAGATACAAGCCAAGCCTATACGAGCAGTCCAACCTGATCAAGAGACTTAAGATGGCTGTAAAAATGGATCCAGAAGATGAATCCTTTAACGATGTTTACAACTTTATTGTCAACCTGGGTGAGTTCCTGGAGGCCCAGACTGACCTGACATCAGTCCCAAGAGGCAAGGAATTTGATGATGAGAGAACATTCCACCAGCTTGACATTTCCAGTCAGTTGATGCGTGTTACGAATGCGAAGAGGTTCAATGCTGCACTGGATGATTTGTACGAGGCCAACTTGCTGAAGGGAAACCACGTCCAGGCTGCCTTGTCCCTTGAGTTGATAGCATCTCATTACGATTGGAGTACCAGGGAGATGCTTCCTGTGTCATTCAAGCCACAGTTCCCTGCAGAGAGTGCTTTTCAAAGAAAAGAGAGACTGTACAAGCGTATTGCTGAGGAGTTGATCAGAGGTAATAAGCTGGAAAAGGCCGTACTGATCTACAAGGAGCTCGCAGAGGCCTATGACAAGATCAATTTCGATCTCAATGGGCTGAGTTTTGTGCATGAACAACTGTCCGACCTTTACTCAAAGCTAACCTTTCTGGATAGGGAGACTCCTTCCTACTTTAAGGTATCACTAATTGGTCTTGGATTTCCAAAGACAGTCCGCTCAAGATCCTTCATCTACGAGGGTCTTCCGTTTGAGCACATCACCTCAATGCACAACAGACTGCTCAGACTTCACATTGGTGCGCAACTAATACCGGACGAGGAGGCCCAGATCGCCATGAAAAACCCCCCACCAGGGAAGTACCTCAACATTGTTGCTGTGAAAGCACAGACTGACTTCAACAACTATTACGGGGATCTGTCGCGCGCTGCCAGATTGTACATGCAGAACAAGGACCTCAAGTTCTTCACTACGTCCAGGAGATTGCAGAAGTCAACTAGCGTGCTCGACTTATGGGTTGAGGAGACGACTTATGAATCATACAACGTATTCCCAACGTTGATGAACAGAAGTGAGGTTGCTGATATCACCGTGGTGAAGTTGTCACCTATTCAGAATGCCCTTAAGACTCTAAGTACCAAGACGCAGGACTTGGTGAATGCCGAGTCAAGTGCTGAGAAATTGCTTCAGTCCAACCAGGTTCATGCCAATAGTTCTGTTTTCAATGAGCTCTCAAGAGACTTATCCGGTACAGTTAACTCTCCAGTGAATGGTGGTATCGGTCAATACAAGGAGTTCTTTGACATTGAAGTGAACCCCGAAGACGAGGAGGCTGCTAATGAAATCTCGTTGCTACACCATGCTTTTGACAACCTCACACTATGCATTTACAGATGCCTACTGATTCATGGCAAGATGGTTCCGTATGCGTTAAGGGATTCACACGCTGCCATGATTGGGTTGTTTGAGAAGAACTTTGCGGCAGAGATTAAGAGAACTGGTGTGAATGTGCAGAACTTGGAGGCGGACTTTGCCCAGCACCTAAGCAGCGGTGGCTCAACGCCGTTGACGTTGTCGAAAGTTCCATCTATGCAAACTATTGGAACTTCGAGCCAGTCCATGGTCGGTGGCAGCTCTTCTTCCAACGTGCTTCCAAACAGGGTCGTGTCTATGGCTTCAACAAACAGCTTAAGAAGAGTCGATACGAAGTCATCTGACAGATCGACGTCGAGATTATCACAGACAACAAACACTACTCAGACTACTAATAGTAGTGGAGGTAAAAGGAAGTTCCTAATGAGCTGGAGACAATCCAGATTAGATTGAAGGAAAGTTGAGCGTGAGATAGAAAGAGATAGGTATTTATTTAATGTAAGATTATAGAGAAAGTGCAAATACCGTAAGGTTACGAACCCCGATACCGGGTAACCCTGTCCCACTTTTTCCAGCACCGGTTGATGGGAAAAAAAACCAGACACACTGAATCTGAAAGAGGGGACACTCTATCCTGTTACAAATCAACCAAACAAACAGCACATCCCATCCACACCGACTCATACAATGTTCAGAATCGCCACCCGCTCCCTTTTGAGAACCACCACCATCAGATCTGCTGCCCGTGTCCAGCAGCAACAGGCTGCTGTTCCAGCCATGATGGCTCGTTTCTACTCTGCCAATGCGTTGTCCGCTGACGAGATCACCCGCCGTATCGCAGAGGCCAACACCCACCTTATCAAAGCCGATGCCACCGTCACCGCCAGCTCTAACTTAGCTAGCGACTTGGGCTTGGACTCCCTTGATGCAACTGAGTTCCTCGTCAATGTGGAGAATGAGTTTGACTTGCAGTTGAGTGACGAGGAGTCCGAGAAGGTGAAGACCGTTGGTCAGATTGTAGAGATCATTGCTGCTAGACCAGACGCCCACTAGATTGGTTTTATTTATGGAGACGGGGAGGGAAAGCGCGAGAGGTGAATACTGCGCACTGTATATACGAATTTTGTTATGTCTTTGTTTTGTAGCAAAAAGCTCTCGTTGTTTTTGTTTGTTTTGCCACTCTTTGACAACATCACATCAGCACTTGAACACAACAGCAGCAGAATGAGTAACAATGGCCATCTGGACACTGCCAGCGAGCACGAGGACACTGAACCGGAAGTGGAGGAGGTGAAGGATGAGAGTCCACAGCAACCTATTCAGGGTCAGATCATTCCTGATGAGCATCCAGAGAGCATTGACGCTGACGCAGACCTCACTGCTGAGTTGGACGACGACACTGAGTTCATTGAGCTCGTCCACCTGAAGATCAGATCTATGGAGGATCTGTCTCTGCTACGTTTCACGAAGCTCAAATCTCTTGTTCTGAGACAGAATTTGCTGGATTCTGTTGGAGAGTTGAAGAATGTTAGTAATGAGTTGGAGGAGTTCGATGTGTATGACAACAGAATCAAGCACATTTCATCTCATCTGAACGAGAAGGTCAAGTTGAAGGATCTAGACTTATCATTCAACAAGATCAGAAACATTAAGAACATTGATCAGTTGGTTGAGTTGAGGAACTTGTACTTTGTGCAGAACAAGATTGAAGAGATCAAGAACCTGGAGAACTTCACCAAGCTTAACAACCTGGAGCTCGGTGGAAACCGTATAAGCAAAATTGAGAACCTGGATACTCTGACAAGCCTGACACAGCTCTGGCTGGGAAAGAACCGAATCCCAAGATTGGAAAACCTTGATGCTTTGAGAAATCTCAAGATCCTCTCAATTCAGTCCAATAGGATCACCAAGATTGAGGGACTGGAGAAGCTAACCAACCTCGAGGAGCTATACCTGTCACACAATGGTGTTGAGGAAATTGGGGGGCTGGAACACAACACCAAGTTGACGACACTGGACCTCACTTCCAACCGGGTTGAACATTTAGAAAACTTGTCACATCTCGAAAACTTGACAGACTTGTGGTTCTCGTATAACAAGATCGCCTCTTTCGATGAAGTTGAAAAAGAGTTGAAAGGTCTGAAGGAGCTGGATACAGTGTATTTTGAAGGAAACCCGTTACAATTGCAAAACCCAACTGCATACAGAAGAAAACTGATTATGTTCTTGCCGCAAGTGCAGAAGATTGATGCAACCTATGTCAGATGAACACCACACTAAATCAAAGTACTAATTACATTTTTTATTGACTCGACTCCTTTCTTCTTTTTTGAACATGCATGTACGTACTTTTTACTCACTCCTCCTCGTTGAACTCCACATTCTCCATTTTGTAATAATTGCTAGTGTAGAGGTAGTCCTTCCCAACAGGCACACTTCTCTGTTTGATACAGCTCACGTCAACAAATTCTGGACTCAAGTCCTCAATCTTGGTGACACCCAGCAGTCTCATATTCATCTCCATCTCAGTTCTCAGCAATTGAATAGCACGACGCACACCTGCCTCGCCATACGCCGAGTTGGCGTACAAAAACACACGACCGAGGCCAACACCCTTTGCGCCCAGGCACAAAGCCTTGAGTATATCAGTACCACGGCGGACACCACCATCAATGTACACCTCAATCTTATCATCGAGCCCTTTCTCCCGTAGCAATGGCATCACTTCTGCCAGAACTTCAACTGGTGCACGGGTAAAATCCAATTGTCGACCACCGTGGTTCGACAAGACAACACCTTGACAGCCGTGCTCAACGGCGAGGAACACGTCCTCCTTTCTCTGGACACCCTTGATGACAATCGGCAGCTTGGTCAATGTTCTGATATGGTCCACGTCTTTCCAGGTCAATGAAGGATCAATGAAAGACGACAGTGCAACGGCAGCACCTTGCGACCTGTCAATTCCAGAATCATCATCATCCACGACATCCGCACTGTCTTCAAACTTCATCTTCATGTCCTTCTCACGACGACCAAGAGATGGGGCATCGACTGTGATGAAGATACCCTTCATACCACGCTCCTCGGCATGCTTGACGGCCTTCTCAGTGATTGAACGGTCTGTGTTGACGTACAGTTGGTACCATTGTTGCTGGTCCTCCTTGACACGGGCGTCTGCAATCTCGTCGAATGAACAGGAGGCCAAGGTGGAAATCATCTGCACACAGTCCTCTTTACCAGTACCTCTAGCAATTGACACTTCACCGTCTGGGTGGCCCAGCTTAGCAAGGGCTGTGGCACTGGCGTAGAATGGGACAGATGTCTGATTGCCTAAGAACTCAGTCTGAGTGTCCACCTTGGAGACATCCACGAGGATCTTCGGGTTGAAGAAGATACGATGGAAGGCATTGTGATTCTCTCTCAGCGTGATTTCGTCATCAGCAGCAGAGGCATAGTATGCCAGTGCAGCTGGTGGGAGAATCTGTCTAGCCACGGTTTCGAAGTCGTGCACATTGATGATCTTGGAAAGTGGCGGCTTCCGCTCGATCCTCTCCATGCGTTCGATCTCCTCCGGAGTTAACTCTTCAGGCACTTCCTCAAACTCACCAACCAATGGGCCCAAATGGGCCTCTGGTGGGAGGAATTGAGTCGTAGCATTTGGAGGGTGGATGGGCGTGAAGATCTTGGTCGCATCCTTACCAGCGTACTTCAGCAGAATGCGCTGACCACCTGGATGCTTTGTGAGGAAATCAGTCAAGTCGTAAACTTGCCCGTTGAGAACGATCCAGAGGTCCTCTTTGGTGTTATGCTGCGAGACAATCTCCGGAGTGAGCTCAATTGTGCGAGGATCAACATCTAGTCTGATGGTGGACGAGCTGAGCTGCGAGTACGCTGTGGCTGTGGCTGCCACAGCTATCATCATCGCTGCAGCAAGAGAGCGCCTTGAGCTGGATCTGGAGCTGGAGCTGGAGCTGGGCCTGGCGGCAAAGCTGGACATGGCTCTTCTTGCTGACGAGCCGGTGCTACGTCTTTGCCATTGGATGGCAGCGCTTGAGGCGAGCGACGAGCAGCTTCTTCTGAACATCTAGCTGGCGGTCGGTGGTGGCTGTCTCCAAAGTGTTGTCGTGGAGGTCGTCAGCCGGCGTTCTGGCGGCAGGAAAGCTTTTTATAAGAGCGGCTCCTGCGCGCTGGGCTGCCCCTCCCCCAACGCATATTGACAGTGGGTTGGATCGTAGCTTACGTAACGAAATGTGGAGAAAAGAGAAAGGAGAAATGTTGATCCTCCATTCGCCCCCACGAATTTGGGAACATTCTGGTAAATCGGTCATGTGCAGTGACACATCACCCATACACCATGCACTGATTCTGTCACTATTACTACTCTTCACCATTCATTTCTATTGCGGTGGGGAGACGTGAGAGATTGAAAGGACGTGGTGGGGGCTCAATAAAGTAGTTCATTGGGCACGGGGGTTTCGGACGACGATGATGTAGTCCCTGCTGAGACCCTGTCCTGGCAGGTGTCAAATTCTAATCCCCGTTCATTAGTCTGATTGTTATACATCTGCGTTGTTTGTTTGATTGTCCAATCAGAGGCATCCGGAATTGCCTGACACAGGTCCGATACTGAAGCGAACTCTTGTCGGTGGGACTCCGCCATCGCTGAGTATCCTCATCAGAAAGAGACAGAGTTCAGAGTTCCATAGCTTGGTCATTCGCGAAATATTTGCTGGTTGGGGCGAACGGAAGCATGGGGTCGACCACCACAGCCGCTGCCAGTGGGCGCTGTGTGCTGTCTCCGCCCGCGCGGGATGTTGATACACCGAGACACATTGAGAGAGAGTTTCTCTTGGATCCCCCACGTGACTGGTCTTTCTTTACTGGTGCTGGTGAGCAAGAAAGACGTGGGGGAGATACAGAAGCTGTAACTCGGTATACGTAATACTGTGTGTGCGATATGCTAGATGCCCCCCTGTTTACTGTCGCTGTCTCCAAGCTCCACTACGCTTTGAGTCACATAGTATAGCAGTATTGATGTTTCTCTTTGTGACCTCCGCAGGTTCCACCTCCAAAGGTGATCGGGTGATCAGCATTACAGGAAGGGCTGTAGTCTTGACGAGCCAGATGGTCTCGCTTTATCATTGAGTGACAGGGGTCAAAAAAGCAAACCCACACTGTGCGTGGGTGTGTGTGTGTGTGTTTTCATACAGAAAACCTCGTAGGGGAAGGGAGATAAACTAGCATCAGAATAACTCTAGATATCCGAGCTGATTGGGAAATGAGTACATATAGTGCGGAACACCTCTAGTGGGAATTGATGACTATACTCAGAAACTGCACCATGTCTGCTGTCCCGGTTCAGCTTTTATATACTAGTATGCTCTATAGCTCTGCGCAGGGTTATTTTGGGAATAGTAATTTTTGTTAGTGGTCCGTTCTGATTTGCCGACAAGTCGGGAAGCACTCTTCTGGCTCTTACTACTGTTGTCCTCAAGCCACGTAACATAACATTTGAAATAGGAAACTAAGCCAAAAGGGGTATCTGGGAGTCCTAGGTAGTCCCTAGGTAGAACATAAAGGTTGAGGTTTACTCTAGAAGAAGAAAAAGACTTAGAAAACAGGGCAACTCGCCAATGAAATCGTGGCTAGCCCAGCCAATGGAGAAGATTGTGAACATATGTCACGAAATCACACTGAAATAGAATAGAAAAAGAACGACAGCCCCAAGAACCCTGAGCTCACAGCTATCATACCTGAACCACCTTCCTGAAGGGAGACCAATGCAGTGGTAACTGCGCCAGACCCTCCAAATGTGGTTCTGCTCACAGAAGGGCTCAATGTGGTTTCAAGATTTGTGGGTGCAGTATATGCAGTGTCACTGCCAGTAGCAGCAGCGGTGACCAAAGTCTTGGTTTCAGCAGTGGTATCACTCTCGGTGTTGTCTGCTTTGCCAGTACCAGCATCAGCCCCAGAAGAGACAGATATGGTCAGTGTTTCTGTGCTAACAATTCGTCCTGCCTTGGTGATAGTAGTGACCACAACATCAAAGTGCTCAGTGGTGGTGACAATAGAACCGTTGTAGTCAGTAGTGATAGCTTTGTTAATGATCTGGGTCTTGGTGTGGCCTTGGTTGATGATAGTTGTTGTCTCACAAGGAACAGTCAAGGTGAGGGTTTTCTTGGTTGAGCCAGCAAGTGTGACAACATAAGCTGATGGGAAGTCAACTGAAGGAGTACGTGAAAGTGCTACCTTTGAAGAGGAGTCGGCGTGGGATAAAAAAGGCTGGGTTGTGGAATGGATGGACTCTGAATTGCTGACAGAGGTGGTATCAAAATGTGCTGTAAAAGACACAGATGTTGCCTCAGAAGAGGGAATCGCATAATTAGTGGAAGTCAGAGCCGATGCACTCGAAGGAACGTCTGATGCCTCAAATGAAAAGGAAGATTGTGAGTTAGACTCAATAAAAGCGCTGCTAGAGTGAATGGAAGATCGAATAGACTCAGACGAGGATTCTGCTGAGGTAGGAGAGGGCTCAATGGAGTTACTAGTAGAGGATGATAGAGACACTCCAGACAAAGATGATTCACCAGAAAAAGATTCGCCAGAAGACACAACAGAAGAAGAATCTGACTCAGTGGAGTACCCACTGGAAGAAGAATCTGACTCAGTGGAGTACCCACTGGAAGAAGAATCTGACTCAGTGGAGTACCCACTGGAAGAAGAATCTGACTCAGTGGAGTACCCACTGGAAGAAGATGACATCTCACTAGATGAATCACTGGAAGAGCCTGTTTCAACAGGGGAAGAGGGAGAAGAAGAAAAGGAGGAGGAGGGACGAGTTGAGGATGGCTCTGGCGAGGAGGATTCAATAACCTCGGACGAGGAAGTTGAAAATTCAAGGACACTGCTTGATGATTCTGTAGAGCTCCAAGAATCAGAAGAGCTATTCTCGGTAAAAGATTCAGTACTTTGAAATGAAGATTCTTCTGTAGACGACGTAGATAAAGCTGACTCTGGTGGTGAGGAGGAGGGGGTCTCATCAGTAGATGAAACGATGGAAGAAACAATTGAGGAAGGAGTTGGAATAGAAGAGCTTTTGCCTGTAGATCTGCAAGAGGATGAGATGGTGGATGATTTACTGGCTGAAGAGCGTTGGGATGATGTAGTGGTGGTAGTGAACTTAGTGGAGGTAGTTGTCTTCTTGGTCGATGAGGTGTCGCACCCCTTCCACCAATGATGACATTTGTCTTTACCAAAGGTTGGATCTCTCTTTTCCAGATTTTTGAAATCAATGACTTCTTTTCTGTCAAAAAAGTTGGAGCCGATGAAGTGGTTCGAGTCAGGCACCGAGATCACCAGTGATGCCTGCACTAACGCTAAACCTAAGAGCTCTAAATTGATCAATCTCATGACTATTGGTCACATAAAGACTCTAAACTTCATGAAATTCTTAAGGCTCCCTTTTATATCTACGATTTACCTTTGGCTCAATGGGATATGCTTAATTAAGGCGATTGCTGTTCTCTCACCTCTCTGTCTAGATACCAATAGCAATTCCCAAAGAGGATACAGCGTGTTCATGCTTGCTTTCACAGGCAATGTGATGCAAGAAGTGTTTAATTTGACTTTTTGTTGATTCCTTCATCGCAGAAGACTGGGGCAACTTGACTTGAGGCTTGCTCTATGTGAGAAAGTGTTGGCTCATTTTGCGTCTAGAAATGTTCAATTTCAGGACCATCTAAGCAACTCAGTGCGTGTCCCAGCTTTGCGGTGAGTTTTTAAACGCAGCTCAAGAGTATCAATTATGCTTTTGCCTGAAATTTCCCTCGAAAGGGTTCGATTGAGAAGTTGTTCTACACTGTAAGATTCTGTGGCAGATTTTGACATGCGGCTATCGAGGAAAGAGCACAATAGATCAAACTCACGTGAAGGGCTACGTACGCGTAGTTCTCTTTGTAACTACATAACGCTAGTCACAGATAGCACAAACAGAGTTTGGACCATACAATGGAGACAGTAGAATCCCCTCTGCAATGGATCTCATCCCATTATTCAATCATCGCGCTGTCAACTACCAGGGATCTCGCCTTTGTCCGCAGGATCTTGCATATAGAGCTCTCACATGCGTCAGCAAAACGTTCTGGAAAAGATCTACGATCCTCAAGGGAGTCCGGTTTACTACGGTTGGCTCGAGATTCGAGTTGTATTTGCTGGCCCTTATCGACATATAATACAGGTCGTGGCAAAAGAATATTTCCTTTCCGCTATCTGTTCCTTTCCAACAAGTTGCAACCTTGGTTCCAGTGCCCAGGTGGCTTGATTATCCTGATACATGTACTTACCACACCTGAGTCACTTTATTGATCCTTCCCTTTGCAGAGTCTAGGCCTCTGTTTTAGATCTCAGCGTACCGGTTTGGGCTATTCCCATTCGAGAAAGTATTTCATATATTCGTTGATGCACGAACGCTTAAGTAGATGGAGTCTTGAACCTTTACCGAGTCTATTAAACGAAGATTTCAGGACAAGCTTCGAATTTTGCGGCCCCAAGTATACCGCTTCTCTACATCCTGTCCGTAACATTTTGAACGGTTGATTATAACTGGGGTCAAGTGTGTCAGTATGAGAGCCGGTCCTTGAGCTTTGCTGCTTGCCTAATAGGTGGGACTTGCGATTAGAACACTCACCTATTGAACATGGCATCAGTTTTCTGTGAGATTCAAAGAATCAGAATACTATACATACTCAGAATATCCAATGAAAGAAGTAAGAAAAATTCTGTACACAGTACCTCAGGCAGTTATAAAAAGAATTAAAAGTTTTCCGAAATGTCTACCAGGACATTTTCACCCACCCTTTGCTGACAGTGGTGGTCTAGCTAAAAGGCCTACACTGGAATATTTCATATGAAAGATACGCACTGCAGCTCGCCTAACTCCTTGCTACAAATTGCGCTTTATGGGCCCGACAAGCAATCGACATGCAGTCCGTGTTAATAGGGTAGCATATAGCTTGTCAAAGGGTATAGTCTACATCGGATGCCTATTTCCACTTTAGGAGGGTATTAGCTGGAGAAAAACGGCAAGGCTCTGTCAAATTATATTGTCGTGTTGAGTTGAATTCCCTTTTGTATGAAACGCTCAAGAGGATGCACCGTGCTAAGTTTAATCAGTACTACCCTGAGTCTTCAAAGAACTCCACACTGATGTCATACAACATTGCACTGGCACCTGTGAAGAAGAATACTCTTTCCTAGGTTTTCTGGGAAATCCTGGAGTGGGCCGTTTTGAGGCTGATGTTTGTAAGTCGCCGCACGTTGCTTCTAAGTTAAGTCGATTCCTGAATCATTGAAATTGATTTGATTTTATGTGATGTAGAGTACACTGCGATCATAAGAGTACAAACACCACAGAGTACCACAGGCATCAGCCAATCCAAGCTAGAAGACTCATTGATAGAGAAAGTGATAGAAAAAGGGCTCACACTGTCAGCAATTCCACTACTTAGCAGTCTCGTACAGGCCACCAACGTCAGAATCTCCTACATCTTCATGAACGTCGACAGAATTGAAATATTCTACTTCTCAACACGAACGGTGCGAGTATACATCATTACATCAAACAAGAAAGTAAAACTCATGGGCATTTTACTGACGGAAATACTAGAGCGTATCAGCATCGATAGAACATCCCAAAACAATGATACGAGCAGTTTGGAAGAATTCAAACTAGAAAGCACTACCCTCAGACCGTGATAGGAGATGTTTAAGGGATAGCCCAGAGCTCCGGCTCTTTGGTATCTCTTTTCGGTATCTACCTGATGCCTAATTAAGAGCTTGTTTTATCCATAGAAATTAAACAAAAAGGTAAACTCTAGCGAGACCTCTACGGTGAAATGGAACAGGTTCTATTTCGGCGGATGAGTAAAGCCACTGGTCTTCCTCCACAAGGTGATGGTTTCCAACTTCGAAGTGCTATGGACGGATCATATGATAACCGCAATAGTGACATTGGAGCCCATCACCAATAGCCATTTGACTTCACTACCCTTTATATACTATTCACGCTCAACGTTTAAAAAAAAGTATACAATGGCATTAGCTTGCCTCTAAATCTTATAGTCTGTATCTGAAATGCGGGTTTTCCTTGTCAGTCATATCCGCAAACTCAAAATTCGCAAGCTTAGCGAGCGGGTCCTCTTTAAGATTCGCCATGTCTCTATCCTTCTGTCGATTACAAACCCAGTAATTCAAATAGATAGCAGCGATTATCAACAACGTAACACAGTCACAAACCACAAAACTGATCTTACCACCGGTGTATGTTGGAGCTTGCTTGGAAACGAATGTTTGAGGCCCGACGAGATTTCCAACACAGTATCCAATCAAAAACACAGCATTTGTTGTGATCTTTTTGGTATGGCCAGCGGTGTTTGATGCAAAACAAGAAAGGGCACAGATAGTGGTCACTGGATAAACGTACATCAAATAGTACCCCGCTAGCCTAACGCTTTTAGGTTCAGCAAAAGCTAGCATACACGAAGCTGCTAAAGCAATCGCCATGGCAACAAAAGAGATGAACATTCTGTGTGGAATGACCGAATTACTTGCAGCAAATAAGATACACCCAACAAACTCCACAGCACCGCATGGCATGTTCATCAGCAGCGATTCCTTGGAGCTGTAACCAAAATCAGACTTTAAAAGGATGCTACCAAAGTTAGTCAGAGCACCGTTAGGAATATTCGACGCAATTCCGAAGAAGAAGAAAAGCCAAGTATTTAGGTCAAGCATTGCCTCCTTGAACTGGTACATCTTGAAATGCTTATTTCCAAACCCTTGTTGATTGGTTCTCAGTCTCTCCACAACTAGTTTCTTTTCTTCTTCGCTCAAAAACCACGCTTCTGACGGATAGTCTGGAATATGAAAGTAGAACAAAACTCCAGTTGCAATTGTCATCAGACCAGTGACAAGAAAAAGCACCTTCCATCCCTCAATTGAGTACTGTGTCTCGTTTTGCGCCACCCCGTACGCAATAGCGCCCCCAAGTATAATTCCAAGTCCGTTGCATGCGAACCAAAAGGCCGTTCTCAAAAAATGCTCCTCTGCCTTGTACCATTGACTAGTAAAGATGACCATAGCAGGAGTAACTGATGACTCTAGCATACCTAGAATTGTTCTCAACGAAATGATACCGGCATAGTTACTTGGAGCAGCATGCAGGCACAGGATAGCACCCCATAGCACTATGAAGGCAGATGTTGTCTTGGCTAGTGGGAATCTCTGAAGGATTGCATTGGCAGGAAACACAAAAGCTAGATAACCAAGATAAAATGCAGTCCCGCACCATGAATACATGTCACCAACCATGTTGAAGTATGACTGGAATCCCATAACAGCGGCATAGGATGTAGTTGTTTTGTCCATGAACTGAAAGGCATACAGCATACACATGAGTGGAAGTAGATGAAAGTCAATTTTTCTCAAAAGCTTCTTGTCCGTCGCTTCATCAAGAAGAACTCCATCAATATTCAACGCAATTTTCATTGCTTCGTCAACATCACCAGTCACCTTGATTGGCTTTCCTCCCAACGATGTAAAACTTGTGATCACTTCAAGAGTACCGATATTTTCCTGAGTGAAGGAGGCGACAGGCTCTAGAGCTTCGCTTTCAATCTTTTCTTTTTCCGACGTTCCCATTGCTCTGGAGCTGTTGTTGATTGGATTCACAGCTTCAGGCACATATTGACATGCGACTCGATCCTCTTATATATAGCCTTCTTTCTCCTTTTCTCTTTCTTTTTTGCAGGTCTGTCGTTTCTTCAAATTTCTCTTATCTTATCTTGTCTATAGGAAGCAAATTGAGTGAAGTTGCAGATTTTTGCTCAGCGAGAGTGGCCTTTTCAAAAAATGGAGTATCAGCACTCCATCTTTGACGCCGTGTGGGTGGAATTTTGGTTGATGTAGTTCGGCGGAGAGCTCGGGGCGGACCGCCGTTAGCGGTTTGATGAATAAGCGATTAATCAGGAACCAGGAACAACTTAGTCTTGGCAACTTGGCCTCTTGGCATTAATGAACTTACCCTTAATCACTTCCAAGCACTTCGGAAATCACCAAGTTATGCTAGTTCTAAACAGACTACTCATGGGGAGAGTCACAAGCGTGCTTCTTGTTTAGTATACACTGTATACACAAGGTATAGTTGGCTTATAATGATGAATATCGGTGAAAATGTCAAAGTCGACTACCAACGTCCGATTCGATTCCTGTAACGTCATACTATCTGATCGCAACAGAGATATTATCCGGTCGCAACAGAGATATTCGAAATTTCTACAGCTTGCGCGTAAAGGCCATTGAGTGCTTTGACGGAAAGGGTATCGTTGGCTAAAAAGTAAACTACCTAACAAAATCTAATAGAGATATAAGAGACTGTGGAATTGAGGAACTAAGCTGGAGGCAGCTCCCAGGTTTGTAGAAGATGGCATCAACCAAAGGTTCAAATCTGACTCCAGAGGGGTCTTGGTGTGCTTATATCGGTCTCGGGAGTTGCCGTAGAAGAGCTCTAGCGTTCTTTATCAGTATGTTTCGCTTTCCAGTCATGGTTACAGTCTGTCGGGTCATTACTCCTGATAAATCAGATTACCCAAGAGATCGAGCGCATGGTCTCATACAAACGAAATGAGTGTGCTCACGGCTGCATGCATTTTTCTCCGTTTGTGCATGCTTCAGCCTATCCCCACTGCCAATTTTCTTATCAATCCTTCAATTTCCTGGGTGTTTTCACTACCCCTGAACAAACTAGGCACCCCTAGAGCCAATTGCCACAACCAATTGGCAATTATGATCACCAGGGCCACTTTTCTGAATCAGCTCTTACTGATCACTGCGGAGTTTAGATTTGTCATTTTGATAGTGGTCTAATATTATAGTGGTCTACTATTAAAAAGGGCTGTTATGCAACTGAGCTCTGCCAACAATTGATAGCGCGGCAATAGCAGCAGCCTGACGCGCTTTCTGGTCCGATCTCACCACGGTCTACCCGAGACCATTACGGTGTGGAGTCCAATCCTTGGCCCATTTACTATACTCGTGTTTTATGTCTTCATAATGCATCCCGGTCACCCACTATACAGTTAATGCAGTTTCGCGAAAAGAGACAACCAAAAACAGCCACCAAGTTCTATCACAAAACCTGGGAACCACCTAAAACACCATTACACACATACCTTTCTCCCTTCCACTTCACACCATTCCACAATGTCTCCACTGTCCACCGAACAGGTCTCCCAGGAGTTGACCAAAATGCAGGCATTTATCCGCAAGGAGGCCGAAGAGAAATCGCGTGAAATTCACCTTAAGGCTGACGAGGAGTACGAGATTGACAAGTCCCAGCTCGTGCGCTCAGAGACAGCATCCATTGATGCTCTTCATGAGACGAAGTTGAAGAAGGCTGGCTTGAAGCAGCAAATTGCCAAGTCTACAATTGCCAACAAGACTAGATTGAGAGTGTTGAGCACCAGAGATGGTGTGTTGGATGACATTTTCAGCAGCGCTGAGCAGGAGTTGAAGGAGATCACAAAGGACGAGAAGATCTATTTGGCCGTGCTTGAGGGCTTGATTGAGGAAGGTGTTCTTGCTCTATTGGAGCCAGTCATTTCTGTCAAGGTGCGCCCACAGGATGTCAAGTTGGCCCAAAAGGCTCTTGTGAAGGCGCAGGAGCGTTACAATGAGAAGACTGGTAAGGATGTCAAGGTCACTGTCAGTGAAGAGAACTTGAACAAGGACAGCGCTGGTGGTGTCGTGCTAGTCAATGGAAACGGTAAGATTGAAATCAATAACACGTTGAGTGAGAGATTGACCTTGTTGAGAGAGGAGAGTTTGCCAGCCTTGAGAGTGGCTCTGTTTGGTATTTCTGAAAGCAGAAAGTTCTTTGACTGAGCTGAAATGATCGAAAAAAGTATTGACTTGTTTTGATTAGCGATTCAAACTGTTCATTGTGAAAGAAAGGGAGACCTTTTTTTTTGGATGGTAAATTCGGCTCTTGGAGAGATGAATTGAAGGGTATAGAGTTCTATGTATATTGATTATATGTTATCTTTTGAGCTGGAACCTTAGGCGTCTGTACTACGGAATGTAAGGGGGATAATCGGAAGTAGTTTGCTGTTGATGTTGTCAATATCGGGTTGACTAGTTGAGATACCCACATTGTACCACAGTGATGCCAAAGTAACATCTGCTGCCCCAATCCAAACTTCAAATATGGGAAACCTGAAGGCCTTCTTGTAACTCGCAGTATGCTCCTTCCGTGCAGCCCAGCCCATACAGGGTTTAATGTCTTCATGTCTTCATGCTTCGGCTCATCAACTTTCTGGTAAGGCCACACTCCTACATCCCACTTCCCAAAACCAAAACAAATCTCAGACATGACGGCGGCCAGCATCCTAAAAACTTCAAGTAAAACAGACAATACCGATCCAATGACAACAACAGAGGCTGTGCCACTATCTGTGCCACTCACAGCTGCGACATCATTACAGATTGCCGCAATAACACGCCTCACAAAACTTCAGCAATGTGTGGTGCAGTTCAGAGCCATGCTCATCAAAGTAAGGAGTAGTAGCAGTGCAGCGGCAAGTGGAGGAGATCAGGATGAGATCATTCCGTTAATGGAGTATGTTATTGGCTTTTTGGGTACAGGGCTGGATGAGCTTGAGAATGAGAACGAGAAGAAGAAAATAGAATATTTGTTGAACACTTTGCAACCGCTGAGGCGCGTGGGGAAACAGCTTCTTGTCCCTAATGGTGCTGCCAAGTCAACAGCAGCAGCAACAACAACGCTGCCTAGTATGAGGCGGGTAGAATACAAACTGATCTTGGAACAACTGATTGAGATTGTGGACTCAGTGATTGTGTCAATGAAAAAGAAGCCAAGTGTGAAACTAGGATTTGATGTGGGAATTATCAAAGACCTCACCACTCCTCTCGAACTGTCGTCAATGTTCAACTTCACCACTTTTCAAGGAAAGACGGAGTCAGTGCATCTAATGAAACTGCCTATTCTCGTAAAGGCATTGTCGCAGGCACTTGCCCCAGTCAAAACCTACTCAGATCAGTTATCGCGTTACACTGTCAACGCTACGCATGCTAGCATCAAGAAATTACCTCATTGGCCACACACTTTGCATCGTTTACTGGCGTCCGTAATGAGGATCCTGGATCTGCACTCAATTATTAGACATGTTTCCCAAGGTGTTGTTATCCCGTTGTTGCCTTCATTACGCCAGACCAAGATTATGTACATGCACAAGAAACTGGCTCCATTTCTCATCAAGGTTGAGAATATGTTTGAGGGGAAGGAAAACACTGGGAGACTTGTTGCATTTGTTTTGAAGATGGGGAGATTCAATGAGACTACTGTTTTGACTCATAGTGTCGCTGTTGACTTTTCGAAGTATGTGGTTGAAGGAGTCAAGCTCGTTGAAGATATGTTGGCACTACTCACTGAATTCGTCAAGAATGGGGAATCATTGGATCCACTGTTGAAGAAGCTGAAAAGAGAGGCAGAGGCGAATATTGACACAGCAAAGACCCGGAGCAGATCTGGGAGTCTTCCTTCATCACCAACGATTTCAAGAACACCGTCATTGGTTGTGTCCCCTCCGTCGCCAGTTGCATGTCCTGGAACCTCAAACAGCACGGCAGTCACCAGGGCTAAGTCCGGAAGCAACGTCTCAGTGAACTCCTCCTCGATGGCACCACCAAGCATGACTACAACCACTGTGCCGTCTGCACCGGTACGTACAAGGGCCAGAGCAGGCTCAAATGCCTCCGTGACTTCTAACTCCAGTGCTAACTCCTCCACCTCTACACTAAATGCCCTCCGAGTGCCTCAGGTGAAGCCAACGCCCCTTTCACCACCCCCACGAATGAGGTCTCCGACAATATCACCAGTGCTGTCACGCACATCGTCTTTAAGATCCAGACCCCAGTCTGTGGCAATGGGCCAGGCATTTGATGTCCGGTCAGAGATGAGGAGAAGGGAGAAGGCCGCTGCTGCGGCTGCTGCACTATCCTCTTTGTCACCTACACCTCCAAAGACTACTGCGAACGGGATTGTGAGGAGTAGACGGTCTTCCTCGTTACAAGGAGCTTCATCACCTTCGCTTTCACCTACTCCTTACTCGGCTCCTGTGAATAACAATGGCAGACTACATATTGCAGCTGCTGCCACTGCTGCGTCAAATCCACGACGTGCCCCAATAGTACAGCAGAAGAGAGCGTCATCGTTGACTTCTATTGATGAACGAACTCATGTTTCTAGGCTTGGTCTTCCTAGCCCTCCGGCACAGAGGGTCAGATCTATCTCCCCGTTGCCGAGTAGAGAAACAGCTCCAGAACAACACACGCCTTCGAAGCCACCCAAACAAGGGAGTATGAGCAGTGGAGTCAACAGAAGGCCAGTGATTAAGGTACGTACTGATCTGGATGAGAAAGATACTGTTGGTGTTCCTAAGTCACCTTTGAAAAGTGCGATGAAAGATACTAGTATGGCTCAGTTTCCTGATGCCACTACTGTTCCTGATGTTTGTGGCGGGGACACTGACCAACTTGTGACTTTAGACGCTGTGTTGGATACTGCCGATGGGGTTGCGCAGTTGGATATTGACGAAAGACCATCAACACCACCGCCATCCAGAGCCACAATCAAAAAGGTTCGATTCACTGGTGTCCCACCGTCACCACCATCCCCAATATCCAAGAAGAGACTGTTCCCACTAAAGCCTAAGTCGCCATCGAGATTGGCCCGTACAGGTGGTCGTGCGAATGATACTTTAAAACAGGAACGCTTGACGTTCCACAACATTCGCCGTGGTGAGTTGGACGTGAGAACTGGGAAGGTGAATGTTCCCAAGAGTGGAGAAGGTGAACGGATGATGGGAAGTCTGGCTGGTGTTGGGACAGGGATCGGAGCAGCCGCAGGGAAGAACTGGAAGTCGTTAAGGGAAAGGTTTTCATAAATGAAGAGTTGATACGTCTGACATTAATCGGTTGCGTTGTAGTAGATTATAACAGCGATGCAATGAAGTCGCTGATCGGGAGCTGTCCCAGATTATTCACCTTCTTCGCGGTGGGTATACAGGATACGGCCTCTATTGATTGGTAAAGTTGTAGTGGTGTAGGATCACTGACAGACGTGAACACTGCTCCTTTTTCTTCACCTTTGTACAATTATTGGTGTGAAGTCTGAAGATCTGTAGTGTCACAGTAAGAAAACTAAGCCACAATGGGCAACTAGACACCTTTAGCCCTTATTTAGTGCTTTTTGTTACTGGTGTTGAGGGAGAGTTGGACAGGTTTTTCCAGAAACGGAAATTTGTGGAGCACAGGCCACCCCCAAAATCTAATTGGGATATATGTATAGTGAACAATCCCGATCCTCACTATAGCAAGACTTCATTTTACCAAGACCTCGATTTTTTTTCAAATTCAACAGGCAACACCAAGACGTAGAGAAGCTGTTAGCGCTGAGGACAAAACTATTAGGGACTGACATTTCTTTGGAAGTTCCCGGACCAGACCAAAGTTGCATATATTTTCTAGAACGAAAGTTGGCCCAAACCGAAGACTATACCATTTCTGGAGTTGGTGAGCTCTACTGGGAGCCTGGAAGTGAACACTCAACAGCCTGAAAGCATGCCTTTTGTCACCCTCTGTGTTTCTTGTTCGGTGGGTACTGTTTTTTTTGCACAAGTCTATGCTACAAGAAGGGATATTCATGGCGTAGGTGATTGGTGTGTTGAGCTTCACAGTCACCATGTCCATTTAACCTGTCATTTCCCTCATCTTTTCTTTGGACTGTGCGTGTCCCGAACAGATACCTGTGGTTCTTCTCCCTGCACAACCTACTGCTTGAACCCAGTTGTGCCTTGGTATCTGGGATCGACTATGGATGGCCTCCGACACACACACTCTCTCCCTTTACTCTACTGGGTCTTTCCTCTATCAATATTGATACTAAAAGTACGGCACTTATGCATTCGCGAGATCTAAGACTGGATATCCACCCACGTTTGGTTTGGCTGTATTTTTTGGCGTGGTTCACGCCTGCCATTGTGTAGATCAAGAAAACAAGCAAAGGCAATAGCGATCAGTTGAAAAGTTCACGTAACAAGGAGGTTGTAAAGCTTCATCTTTAAGTAGTAGTGACTACTAGTAGTAGAAGAGTTCAAATAGAGTATGTGACAAGATGTCTCTTCACTATTATGGCACGCATGGATTTTTATTTTTACGGCTACCTTTAGCTATAAGATGTTGGCGCGCAATAAAAACTGCCTACCATCACAGATGACTGTCACATGGTACAGGATGCATCTGCCTCTTTTATACTACAGCAGTAGATGCATTATGTAATTGAGGTATCTTTTTAGCTTTTTAAACATTCCGCGATGTGATCTGCAACGTTTATCTGCAAGGTCATGCCCGTTACATTTTATTGATCTTTATTATAATGAGGGAGCTCAGAGTCATAGCATCAACTGGTGAAACCAGCAGCACAGACTTTGAAAGCATAGTGTGAGAAATAATTGTGATATTACTTCCTACCAAAAATAAATAAAAAGTCAAAAACACGCACAATGTTGTATGGAATACGCTTTTTGGTAAGATTGCTTGCTGATCGAGAATTGATGATTTCCAATTTGACTGCCAATTTGATTCACCCGGAGCCACAGTTCTCACCCGTCAACAGAGAAGCAAGCTCAACCCAGACATGAATTCACCGGGTCTACAATTGCAGGTTATCAGTGCGGCGGTCGATCTCGCGGGCCACGGAGATACTTCTCTTCACATTTTGCCACAATTCCAAGGGACTCTTCATGAGGCCGAGTGACAGCACTTCCTCCGCTCTCTCAATGTCCATGTCATTGGGCCATACGGTCAAGTTTCCTTCCTGCTATTGATTTCAAGACCCTCAGTTTCTCGCAATGTGCTTCCAACATTGGAGATTCTATATGGGGTATGCACATTCTGACAGTGTCCAAGGTAACTAATGTCCAGCAATTGTACCCAATTTGTTTTCTTGTGGGTTTATGTGAGGCTCCAAGTTTTGCAGGTGTTCATTTCGTGTTAAGTAAATACTACGGTGCCACTCGTTCCGTGGTAAGTTGTTTGATCGAGCTGGTGTCTCCTTCATCTGCTCTCCATTGGGGTCAATGTTCTCCGGTAACTTGCAAACAGCAGCCTATACTAACCTCAGTGGTGTCAGTGGAATGGCTGGATGGAGGTGGCTGTTTATCATTGATGGTATCATCACAGTTCTTTTATCTGCTTCGCCTTCTGGCCACCAATGCCAGAGCACAGCAAGCCATGGTACCTAGGACTACAAGTGGTGCTGAGAAGAGCCAAGCGCTACGCAGTAGTTGATAGAGGTAAATTGAACTTTTCTGTTGCTAAGCTTACGTTCAGGCATTGGAGGGTCTACCTCTATTTTGTTCTCTATGGTACTGCGTGTGCATCTGTATATACTCCTTGGAAGGCATTCATGGCTTGGGTTATCGTTATGTTGTTGTTCTCCATCATTATGACCATCTACCACGTTGTTCAAGGTCTGGTGTTCTTCGCCTTCTACATGAGTGGGTTCGGAGCCTGTGGTCCACCAATTCTATTCTTATGATCAACAAAGCCCTCGCTTTTGATCAAGAGAGCCGTGCGTTAGTTTTGGGGTTCGTTATGGGGGTTCGCCTACTTGATTTGCACATTTGTACCATTGGGTTTGTTCCCACCGATCTCAAGAGGTATGGTGATAATGCGGCTCCTAGATGGAAAACAAGGAACAATTAAAGAAGAACGGAGACAAAGATAGAAACGAGGAATATGATGATATCGAAGAGTACAGTGAGGATAATGAGAATATAAAAGAGACTAGCAAAGTCGAAACAGCCAGGTTTAGAGTCTCTCTTTTGATATTACAATTACGTTTAGGATTTCGCAGCTAACTACTGGGTAATCAATTACGACATATAGGTAGGTCAAATGGGAGATACTTACCGAGTTCCTATCCAATACTGTATAGAGCGCTACATCTGCTGACACGCTGCCATTATATTCAAGGCTGTTTTCAAAGTAGATCAAAGTAGATAATGAATGGGAGATCACAACCGAACAGCTTCCCCATTATAAAGCCCCAATTATGAGGTGATCCGAGCCAAAAAAAAAAAAAAAATAAAAAAAGGTACTGGGGTAATGAGAATGCTCTTTCAAGATAATATGGACTATCATATATATATTTGTGCTTGATGACTATCTGTGGCCTCTTAAGTATTCCAAGCTGGTACCAAACTAGGCACAAAAAAGGGTTTCTCGATAAAGTTCGTAATTTGTATATTGTAGCGTGGTAATAGGGAAATTAGAACTCTCATTTAACTACATACTGTGTTGTACACTGATTGGGCCTATTTTCAATGATTTATGATCATCTTTAGTACAAACTTGTACTATCGTCGCCAGACTTACACTCTCTTAGTGTAGAATTTGAAAAATATAATCATGAGCTTTTTATGCCTCTAATAGTACAAAAGAGAGCCTGTTTCGTTTATAATTGATATATTTATGCCATATCGGAATCTTTATTTTGTTAGCTTCGATAACAAAACCCTAGACGTTTATCTGCTTTATCATGCTGAAACTTGCAGGTCCGTGCAACGGAAATCGCCGTCCCGACAAAAAACGCAAACTTCACTTTGTAACCCCCATAGATAGAGTTTAGACAATTTAAAGAGTACTCCATAACTGGGAGGAGTAGATTTGAGCCTCCGTATCTTGTGAGAGGGTAACGTGAGGGAACCAGTTTTTGAGCCATGGGGATGTCTATTTGGTAGGGCATTAGTGTCGAAAAGTCAACAGCTTCCTTTGAAATGATTTCCCAAACAACTCTTTAATCTATCTGGATGTGGACTTGAAATTTGTTCCAAATGAAAACACGAACTTTCAGAACATCTTTCCAAACAGCTCTAAGTATATTGGCTGATGCTGCCAACTGCATTTGTATCCATTTCTGATGGGGGTCCTTCAAAAACTTCTCACCTGAAAACCGCCACGGCAGTTCCTTTCTGGAGGTGCAAAAATTACTAAACCCCTTAAGATCACTTCTGAGGTGCAGCTCACTTACATCTCTAGAGAGGATATAAAGAAAAGACCTGAATTCTCCCTTAGGACTGAAACCCAAGATCTTTATATCGAAAACGACTTCAACTTATTGAAGGATTTCATTGAAATATTGGCCTACATTCATACAAGGAAAGCATGAGCCAGAAACTAACTCCTCAGAAGCTTTCGCCAGTTTTTTTTACTTTCTATCTACAAGTCATCTGTAAAATTACTGACGTAATCACGAAGCACTGTCCCAGCTTCAAAGAAGCTGGGATAGGTGGGCTTCACCCAAACACGGAACTTGTTGAATATCTTCTTATGAATAAGACCTTCAGTTTGAAACTGGAGCCTTACCAAAAACTGGAAAACTAAGAGCAGACGGCCAAGGAAGCAACTCAACTCTGTACGTCCCAAGTTTATAAAGACCCATCAAGAAGCCCGAAGGCAGCTGTGTGATTTCTAAGGTGAAAACTGCAGAGTCTCTATCGAAATAAGACCATTGTCTAGAGGTTCTTGCTTTCAGTACATCCAACTCCAAGCTATGCCAATCAGAGATAGAGCTCAGTTTGATAGTCTTTAGCCAACTCCTCACCACTTCAAATCTGTTTATCCAGAGGTTGATACGAACTGCAGAAGGTTAGATTTGGAGAGACCTTCAAGGTCCAGCTTTGACTTTCCCGAAATTTGTATGAGGGGTCAATGGGTTTTCTCGAAAATTTGGGGATCTAGTTGCCTACGGCCTCCATACTCCATTGTTTGTGGGATCGAAAGCGAAAGCCACTAATAAAACAATTATCATACAACTGCCAAAGAAGTTAGTATATGACTTTATATCGTGATAATAATCACTTTAAAATAATAGGTAATCACTATTTAGCACATATTGCTTGCTAGTACCCACGGATCTGACGTACGAAGCATTGTATTGATATAATGAAAGTCAACGATGTTCCACCTGGCCTGCAGCTCTCCCTCAAGCAGAGCCACTGGGAACGCTGTAAAGTACCTACTAATTCTTGAAACTTGACTAGCAGAGTACAGGGCACCTCCTCCAGTCTAACCCATCAAACTCTGGATTAGGTCACTTTTGTATATACTCTGTGCGTATTTGGATTTGGATATCCATAAGCAATACATAAAACCTGGGCACGGATATTTAAGTACCACCAGCTTCCAAATAAAGTACTAAACAGCTCATATATCCTTGATTAAGGATCTCTGTTGATGTGAGGATTCCAAGTTAGTAGTAATCAGGAGATAAAAACATCGCATCGACGCACAATGATATAAACTTGTCCTTGCACTATCACCTGAAGCTACCATATCGGTACAGGGGAAAAGAAGAGATCCTTGATTACGTAAGGGAATTGCTTCTGCACTACTGCGCTACTGTTAGAACGTCAAAACTTGAATTTGTTTTGTTTAACTACAGTAGAAAGTGGCCTACACACTAACAGACCTGTTCCCCAATTTTCACCGACCCACACAATGAGTCTGGAATACTGGTCAAATCTTGTGGACAAGGAAGGTACTGCCGGCTTGAGAAAACGAATGTTTTTTGGTAGGTAGAGGATGCAGGTGTATCTGCAGCTGACGGGTCGCTTCACCCTGATTCCAAGAAGCATAAACTGCGCAGTAGAAACGGCAGTGAGTGGTTCGATCATTGCTTCTGGGGCCTCATAAATTTTTGGAACATTCGCTTGAATCCGAGATCTGCGAAAAGAAGACACTCTTGATGTGGGCACGTCGGGCAAATACTGAAGTCACTGTGACCAAATCTGGGGTACTTATTGTGGGCTCATCTTGATCTTCGGCAATAAGATCTGCCAATGCCCAGTGCGTCACCATGCATTGATACGCACTATTTTTGCAGATGTCGGCACATGCGGAGGTAGAGTTATTGCCAAGACAATAGGGCTATGGATGGGGTTGTGCCCCACTAAGCATATTGAACAAGTTATAGCAAACGCTAGAGCAAATCATGCAGAAGAATGTTGATAGGGATTACATAGTGCATAGCCAGACTATCCATAAGTCCATCTTTTCCATTCTACACCAACAGTCGCATGGGGGAGCTACTCCAAAAGTGGGCCCTGGTGCATTAAACCCAAATAATTGTGTCGTCATCACAGTTACCTCCAGTCGCACAATGTGAACTGTTGCTAGTACATTGATGTACTTTAATGAAAACTAGCTTAGTTCAGCTCGTGGCAAGCCCAAAAGTTTAGACCTCAGAGCGTATCTCTGCACTGGACGCGTCATTGCTTAGGTGAAGTCAGAGTGGGTTCACTTGCTTTAAGATTGCTTTCAAAAACACACCTGCTTTGAGATTACTTTCTAGAACATACCGGCATTGCATACTGCATCAACCCGCAAGTGGGTAGTTGAGTTTGCCCTAGATCTCTGACTCAATGCAGAAATCTTCCTTGGAGAAACTGCTAATCAATAGTTTGTATGTAGGTTATGCAGAGTTATTTATTCACGCATTCCAGGTCACTCAAGAGTTTTCTGACCTAACGAATTTCAGGCTTGCAGGACGTATGCACCATATTGATGGCTAGCCCATCCAGTGAGTGCTTTTCCTTGAACCTGTTTCATGAGTTGTTCATGCGTCTGCACTCAACTACTCGACTAATATGCGTGACTTCACGAGGTAAATTAGATTTTGGTTATTGAAAGATAATAAATCCACTCACAATAGGCTTGCTTTAGTAGCTGCTTGGTATATATCTGAGAAGATGTGCTGTACTAAATAGAGTTTTAAAAAAATGTGGAGTAGCCTAAGGAGTTTTATAATTTGGCATATGGTACTCTAGGGTCTCTAAGTAGCTCGGAAAGTACTGGTATATGTTCAAACAGCTGTGAATATAGGACACGCTTCAATTCAATATTACTGTTCTTTCGTTTTAAGAACTGACTTGAATACCAGTCAATTTGGCAGCCTTCAAGTAGCTACTTTTGAGGCAAGGGCTTAGTGCATTTGCCTCTAGCTGTGAAGGTGCTATTGATGATTTCACTTCTTCGTCAATTTTATCACTCGTTCTCTTATCCAGAGATTTGCCATCATACCTCTCGACTGGCTAGACAAATCAAGTCAAAAGTGCATATGAAACGTAAGTTCCTCAACTATCCTGTAAAACATATGCACATATTCATTGAAATGGATACTTGTAATAATGTTACTACAGTACTGCTACTTGGCTCACATATATCGACAATGTTTTGGAATCATTCCAATATCTTGATATATATACATTACAAGTGCTGAAATCACTGCCACGTACTATAGTCATCTGAATGAAAGTGATTTGAACTCAAGATTGGGTTGAGAGCTTTACAACTCATAAATCTAAGAAGCCTTAGTGTATTGACAGCTGAGTATACACCAATAATTATATAAATTTTGATAGAAAAGGAGCGCAAAACAGAACGATTCCTCCAGTTGCAAATAGTGCAAAAAGATGGATCAGATATGGGCAGCACGTCCAAACAAATAGTGGCACTATCAGCGGAACAATAGAGAGCAACCACTGGGAACTCAAGCTAGCGGCAATGCCACCAAATTCGGTAGACAATACCAGTGTCAGACTCGCCATCAGTACCAGTGTAAGTGGTGGTGTATGGGTTTGGAACTGTCAATGGAATGGTGGTAGTACCTGTAACGTATGAGCCATCAGAGTCTGTGGTTGGGTACTCAGACACAATACCGGTGTTCTCTCCACCATCAGATCCTGTGTAGGTAGTGGTGTATGGAGGGTTTCCGCCAGCACCTGAAGAGGATGAGCCGTAGATAGGAATGGTTGTAGTACCTGTGCCGAATGAGCCATCAGAGTCGGTGGTTGGGTAGTACGACACACTGCTACAGTGCTGGATAAAGAGCCAACACCTCCAGCGCCATTAAAACCAACTGCGGTTGATCCACCATTGGTTGTAACAGTCAGTATCCGCCTCAGGATCCGCATCAAAATCAACTATATGGGTCTCCACCCCAACCATCTGAGGAAGAAAATACAGAAAGCACCAGAGGTTGGAGCAGAAGACAACTCTGAAGACGCTTCAAGAGATATCACATAGGAAAGGTTAGCGAACACTCACTCAATACCGTCGCGATGGAGCATTAATATGGGAGCCGCAATATGGGAAACGTCCCAGATCTATTACCCAATGGACTGTTGCACTAACCTTGATGCAATATACCGCACAAAATCCAGCGTTCGACTTTTCGATAAATTTGTTCAAGAACCGAGCAGGGTATAGATGATCATGTTGGGAGAAGCAGTTAAGCCACGGTTAAGCTAGACTGCTCTGTGAAGCACAAGGCTGCACTGAACTCATAGTTCAAGTACACCGTTTCTCCCTCATCTCTAGAACTGGATCTCAGATCCCTATGTTCGCCTTTTGGTAGATTTCTTGAAGACCGAGCAGGGGAGGGGCATTGGTGATAATGTTGGTAGGATCAGCTAATCCAGAGTCGAGATAAAAGACTTAGCTTCTTTAATGAAACACAGGGAGTTCCATTAAAGTTATAATTCAGGTATCCTGCTTTTCACCTTACCCAGAACTGGGTCTCAGACCCCTATATTCTTGTGCTCTCCATACTTTGAATAACAAAAAATTGACACTCGAAACTAGAGATCGAAAATGGGCAGTCATTCGAGCCTTTGTGCACCGTCCGATACAAGTGGTTCAAAGCTAGTATAACTGTACATTCAGGTCATGCAGCTGACGACAAGAGTCTCCTTCTGCAGTGTTGTCTGTACAGCTAACCTAACCATCCAAACGTGGATTTTCCTCTTTATCTATTTCAGCTTTAAACCACGCTCGTGTGGGTCTACCAGATTTCCAATAATGCGTCAGACAAATGCGCATTTTGATGTGCATCGCGCAGCATGCATGGACAGTCCGCCTGCTATGCACCTATGGTCAAGTTTTTGGTGTAAGGCAAGCTCTTCACAGATTGGGGCTATGCACACCTTTAGAGTACAGGATCCAAGATGATTGTCGCCCTCTAATCCACAGAATTCTGTATCTAAACTCTGCTGTATTGGCTGTATTGGTAGGAATGAGGCGGGGTTCATCGCGGGCCTGTTCCTGAAGGAGAGTGCGATAGAGTGGAAGGACTTATAAACCAAAATAAAAGCCTTGAGAGGAACTGACTAGGTTTACTTGCACTCTGGCTGTCTCATGTATGCAATGCTTTCTTAGAGCAATGTTGAATTTCTCTCCACTTATTATTATTGACGCTGAGTGCCCAAGACTGAAAGAGCTGCAGCCTGTATTACGATTTTAGTATTAATAATACATGGGTTTTTGTGTCTTATGCTGTTATCAAACCTAATGCTCTTTTCTGGAATTGAGATCCGATTCTTCAATGCATGCACCAGGTACTGATCACTGCAACAGGGGAACTGCATATCCATCCAATGTCCACTTCTCCTTAAGGGCAAAAAAGTCACATACAGACTGCAGCGCAGCTTTTCATAAGTAGCATGCAGTATCATTTTATGGGTGCAAAAACACTCGTTAACAATGTTCGATTGTTGAAGTTAGAGTCGTGTTGGTGGCTACACAGCGAGTATTCATGCATTGATCCAAGCCAAGCTTTGTCACGAGAATAATACAGAAACATGATTCCATTGCTGTTGGCAAGTTCAATAGGGCCCACTTCTCAAACCAAACCTCAATACAAAAAGCCCCAGCCTTTACCAGACGCGTATACTGAATGAGAGGAGGTAGAATTAAAGAAACAGGAAATGCACGCAACCAACCTTCCTCCGACTCTGCTTTTTCAAGGATAATCTTGTTTAAGTTTCCGTCTCGCTATTTCCTGGACTAATATGCTAGAGATAAGCCGTGCATGTAACTTTATCAAACCTAAAACGCTACAACAATCAGCCAAAGGCAGAGTATTTGAGCAATGTGTAGTACGAAGTTTAGGGTAAGCATACCGCACCATGAGACTTATAATTAACTTTTGGACTCAACTCGCAAGTGCTGATCATCGCTGATCTTCCAGTAACTGATTACCTAACTAAACGCAGTACCATTCACATGATAGACTCCCCTAATAGTCAGTATTGCTTCTATTTTCGATGCTTACCGAACCCTCGGTTGATATCGGAATAATTCTGCTGGTTCCTGAGTATACTGCTGTATTTTACAACTGCAGGTCTGAACTCTTTAAGCACTGTCCGGCTAACTCTTGAGGGTCTATTACTGTTTGATACATTTGCACAAGGCTCAAAAGCTTGAAGCCTTTAAAGCTAGCTTTTGAATAACGAGTTCGGTTAATATTCCTAAATTTGCGTAGTCAACTCAAGCTCTGGTTGTTATTGTAGCTTCATCTAATCGTATATGTCATGTTATGTACAACGCACTGAGTTGCATGTGATTTGGTTAAACGAACGTAAGGTTGAAACTAGCGATTAAACGAATGAAGGGCTAGAACTGGGTTTGAACTACTCACTCTCTATGAAGTTCAGGCAACTTATTGTAGTTCGTATATTAGCTATGGCTGGTTTTAGGCTCTAGGTTGCAATGGATTTGCTTGTAGCACTCTAATTAGCTTTTCTGCCATTTTCATTCTCAGCATTTCGGGATTTGCCGAGCATTAGTTCTAGGAGAGCACTGAGTTGAGTAGCTAAGTACACGATTGTTACAGATACCTCACAGGCTATTTTATTTCTATGGTACTACGCTTTACAATCCACTTCATTGCCAAACTTCGGAGTCTTCCTATCAAAGTTTCATATTCTGTCCGGAGTGGAGCGAACCATTGCTTTGTGTTGCTGTGCTTCTGAGACCCGAACTGCCTGGAGAACTACCCAAATGTTCTAGAATGCCAGTTTCCAAACTGAGCATCTCTGCATTTAATCCAGTCCTAATCATAGAAGCATGCCAATAGAAATATACGTCTTGATGCATAAATCAGCGGCCACCTCAGGCCATTTCTGTAAGGTTTCAAATACGTACAGTTCGAACTATCGTCTATAAGGGCCTCTAGGAGCATTCATTCTGCCATCTCACCTAAAATTGTAGGACGCGTGATACCCATAAATGCTTGCAAATTTTGCATACAACCTTTAGCCCTTGCTCAATCAACACACACGTCGTGAGAATGAGGAGACACGTCTTATTCGGTTTGAAACGTATCTGTGTTGGACACTGGAGAATCAGTATTCGATTTTACCCGACAAAGAAAATAAGACCATTCTGCTGGTTCCAGAATCCAGGAAGTCCAACTAACAAGCAAACGCGGAGTAAGAGATGCCAGTTACTTTAAGGAAGTGCCTAGAGTTCCTTGGATGTAATATCTTACCATTCAGCAACTATTTACAAAAGCCCAATGCTCTGAGGTTATCGCGCAAACTGCATGTCTCTGTATGGTGGAAATAGTGTGCTTGCCTGTAGTGAAATTGTTAATATCTCGCAATTACCGTCAGAAATGGAAACCCAGAAATTTTTGCTGTCGTATATTTGTTTAGTACCTCTCTGAGAATTAGCCAGCACCACGCCGCACCAAAGTGTGTAAGAAGTAGTATTTCTTATCAGTCAGGAGTCAGTGAACTAAACACTGCCTCAACCAACTACTTTCTTGACAGATTGAGTCCAGTCAGATCCATTCATGCTCAGAATTCAAGTGCAGTTTGCAAAGACTCCTTCTCTACTCCCAACCAACCAGAGAAAAACATGTTCTTTCGAGAAATCCAAAACATACACTACTCCATCAGACTTGTACGCACTGTAACCAGAGCCTATACTCTACCAGAAATAGGACATAATCTGAGAAGAATTGTGGCTAGCCATTGTGCCACTCCGGGGGTAAAGCCAGCAACCTGAACTTTGAAACGGGGTATCGCTTCATCTCATTTGGCAAAATATCATTCGAGTTCACAAACACGTCAAGGCAATAGCATTTTAGTCTCATTCTTCCTTATCCTCAAATCCTTGTTTGTAAGCCCGTTGCTACTGCAATTAGAAAACAATAGTAAGAGGACAAAATCAGATATCTTATTGAGAGCTGGGACCTGTCTTGTTTGATCATTTCTTAGGCACTTAATTTGCCGAGAAACGTGATATTCTCTCCCTCAGAAGTCTTATAGCCCTCAATTACAACATTTGACCTGGTTGAGAAGTGAGAGAGTGACTTTGAATATAAACAGTTACAGTCTTTCTGTTAATTTCTTAGCAGTTCCGAGTTAAGCTTACTACAGCTGCTACTGGCTCATTTGAATCTCGATAATTGCTTTCAAAAAATGAAACAAAATACTCGTTTGTGATGTGGCTGGGAGTCAAAAGAGACGACTTGCTGTTCAAGTTGCATAAAGATCACCTTTGTACTGTACATATTGCTGAATTTCATGTCTTTAGAATTGGGCAAGGAAGCAAAATTGAAAAGTAATTCCTAGACGAGAAACCAGACTGGGATAAAAGTGCTAAACGCGTAAATATCCAGATATGAGCAATCAAAAACTCGTATTGTACGTATCAGTATACATTCAGTATAACTATTTCAGTGGAACTAGAGTCTTGGACAATAATAATGTGGCTAAAGAATGAATGTGTTAATAATATAAGACATATTTGCATTGCACGTCTCGCACATTGAGGCGCATCGTCAAGAAAAAGAGGTTAAAAATCCAGCGGGATAGAAGTCCAAACTTACATTTGCTCTGTATCTGTGTCTTTGATGTGCATAAAGAAACAGCTTCTGTTAATTTAAACCCCCAGTCTACTTATCTCTTCACAAATGGCCACTTATTTCTTCGACTTAATGTAAAACTCTTAACCTACGATTACATGATATACTTGTCTATTGATTTCCTCCTTTGGTTTGTTTTTTCAAATTATAGTACGGCGGATTAGATTCTAACCAGACAGTCAAAGCTACATAGCTTTCAAATAGAAGCTCTACTTGGGCTTCTCGAAGGGTTATAGACTTGCACATGTAGATAAAGAATGTTCTTATGAGCAAACATGCATATGCAGTCAGTGCAGAAATGGGAAATGACCACCACATGAATTTGAATAAACTTTGCTTATCATAACCGAGTTGAATTGGGTAATAGTACGAGATTTTCCTGTTCCCTTTCTAAACTCTTGAGTCTGGACCACTCAAAGCGCGATCTTGGAGAAATAAGATGCAGTAATACTCATGATACTCACATATGCTCGCAGCAAGATGCACGTATAAAGTTACAGAAGTCAACCATGCTCATTGCTGCTTGATATCTATCAACCAGCTCTAAAGATTAATATAGTTATGAGCGTATGGCTAGCGAGTGGGGTTATTGATGAAAACGTTCAAGAGACTACTGAGAATAAATATTTTGGGGAGTTAGAAACCATACATACATAGCAAAGAGCTCGCACTTAATGCGGGCTCAAAGTTTTTGCACAAACAGCCCCCAACGCCCCGTTCCAGGTTACCAGACGTTTTCGGATCTCGGATATATTTTAAAACCACGTCAAAAAAGACCGAAACTTTTTTAGCATGTTCTTTTAGCAGATCTCTACGTCACTGTGCGCCATAATTGCTCGGTGAATGCCCGCCATAATTGTTCGGTAAATGCCCGCTATCAGATAATTATTTCGGCGACTTCGATTCGTTGCCCACGCAACCAAAAGTTTTAGCTAATGATTGCACGAAGTCCGTCTATCTACACAAGATTGTTTCATATCTGCATTCTAAACAACCCCCAAAGGTGAAATTTCAGTACTGGTATCCCTAAAGGTTGATGATCCCTTAATTGGCCTGTACGAGTGCGCTCGTATTGGTTTGTATCGATGTAAGCAAGGGGATCGACGATGCACACAATAAAGGTTTTGCTGATTGTCGTTGGTGGATATAGGGTATACGATACAAGTACACAATGAGTTTTGGCCCACATAATGAAAGCCTTTTAGACTATATGTTCCCGAACTCCAGCAATCTGAATCAGTTTCATAGTTATTTGAATTGAGCTGAAAAATGGGAACATTATATTGAAGATACCTCATGCGGAGAGTGATGTAAGGCACAGCTCACAATAAGCTCTGTGGGATGGAGGTATTACACGTAGTAGTGGTGCCAGCCACCAACCACTTCTCCGCCTGTCTGCAAGTGCAGATCATATGCCTGGTTACCCATCTCTCCATATTTTCAACAATGAAATTCTTCTCTCTTTCCGGCTCTTCTTGAAGGATCGCCCAGCAACTGTTGATTTGGGGTGAGAAATACTGTACATGTGATTCCGAAACTGACTTTCCTCTTTTATCAAGCGCAGAAGAGAGATAACCAAGTAAGGCAGGTAGGTAGGTGGCTTGACTTCCACTCGAGAATTGAAATCTCTTCTTCAAAGACCTTTTCATTGGAAAAGTTTTGCGTTTATGGTGCGTCTCATCCTCATTCCCCTCCAAATACCTACTATATAGAAAGACAGCTCAGAACTGAGGTAGCTTAAAGACGCATATTCTGAGGTGTATGGGTGGTGTTCACGCAGGTTGACCGCATGGTAGCACCGCATGTTAGGGGCCACATATTGAGAGTTCGAAACGAAAGGAAAAAAGAATGTACGTACTTCTCCTTCACGTGAAGCTGACAACAAATAGCGTATACATTGTGCTGCTTTATTCTACAGCCTGCATTACCTGAAATATTAACTTTCACCTAGTCGCTTATAAAATGGCCCCAGTTCCTCCCCACTGAACGTCCAGATGTAAGTGTTAACATCAACATCAGAGGCAAGCTTTCTCCATTATGGTCATTTACCGAACCTTGGTGGCTGTCATATTGGCAACTCTTGCATCTGCGCAAAGTATCAGTGACTTTGTCTGTTCTGTGGAGGGCAATCCTCCACAAATTGTGCTATTATCCACAGCAGTTATTGGCACGGATAACAAGATGTCTCTGAACTTCAAATTGACTAAACCTTCCTCCTATGATACGCAGGACACAGTTCGTTTGAGATGCGGTGCTCTTCCTATATCTGGTACTTCCCCAGTCTCATGCACTTTTAGTCCGCAGACACCGTACTATTACCACCATATTCAGGGGACGAACTATGAAGGCTGGGAATACGGAGACACATCGAGCACGTTGCTTCCTAGTACAAGTTATTTTAATATGGTTGTCCAAGTTAACCAAGTGGCAAATTGGACTGCCTACGTTGTTTGGTATAACGGAGCTGCCAGCGGTGGAAGCCAAAGGCTCACTGTGAACTGTGTTTTACCAGTTGCTTCTTCTGTTCAGTCCTCTATTGAGCCTTCTGTTGTTTCCTCCTCTTCCTCTTCTGTTGAGTCTTCTATTGAGTCTTCTATTGAGTCCTCTATTGAGTCTTCTATTGAGTCTTCTATTGAGTCCTCTGTTCAGTCCTCTGTTCAGTCCTCTGTTCAGTCCTCTGTTCAGTCCTCTGTTGAGTCTTCTGTTCAGTCCTCTATTGAGCCTTCTGTTGTTTCCTCCTCTTCCTCTTCTGTCTCGTCTTCTATTGAGTCTTCTGTTGAATCTGATAGTGGCTTCTACTGTTATCAAGTGGGCGGTCAGGCTGGAATCATTACACTCCAGTCTGATCCAGCGTTGGGTGAAGACAACAAGATGACCCTGAACTACAACTTGAACCCACCATCTTCATGGAACGATGAAAGAATTTACCTCGATTATTCAACAGGCAAACCTTCTTACATTACGAACTCGTTTACTCCACCAACAGCGAGCTATATTGAAGTAACTGACAGCTCCACCAGAATATACAGAAGATGGCTCTACGAACCCGGTTCAACATTTGGTGGTTCACAGGTGCTGACAATGAACGTCATTGTTCAGGAAAGAGTGCCTTTCTACATAAACTTGAACTTCTTCTTCCAAAATGAAGATACAACTCCACTAACAGTATACTGCACGTACCCTGCATTGAGCTCCTCTTCCTCTTTTATTGCTTCCTCCTCTGTTGAGTCTTCTGTTGAGTCTCCTGTTGAGTCCTCTCTTGAGTCCTCTGTTGAGTCCTCTGTTGAGTCCTCTGTTGAGTCCTCTGTTGAGTCCTCTGTTGTTTCCTCCTCTTCCTCTTCTGTCGCGTCTTCTATTGAGTCTTCTGTTGAGTCTGACAGTGATTTCTACTGTTTCGTATCATCTAGTGGTACACCTGGAATCATTACGCTACAGTCCGCTCCGGTTTTGGGTGATGATAACAAGATGACCCTGAAATACAACCTGAACCCACCATCTTCATGGAACGATGAAAGAATTTACATTGACTACATTACGGGCAAACCTTCTTACATCACGAACTCGTTTACTCCACCAACAGCAAGCTACACTGAAGTAACCGACAGCTCTACCAGAATCTATAGAAGATGGGTCTACCAACCAGGTTCAGTATTTGGTGGTTCACGCGTACTGACAATGAATGTCAACGTTCAGCAAAGAGTCCCATTCTACATCACCTTGTACTTCTTCTTCCAATATCAACAGACAACTCCTGTAAAAATTGTGTGCCAATTCCCTGAAGTGAGTTCATCTTCTTCTATTCCTTCCTCCTTTTCCTCTTCCTCCGAGTCATCCTCATCCTCTGTTCAGTCGTCTATTGTTTCCTCCTCATCTTTTGATGAGTCGTCTGTTGTTTACTCCTCAAGTCTGCAACCATCTGGTATTTCTACCTCAGCGTCTTCGGACTATTCTGTCGAATCGTCAAAATCTTCTGCTCAAGATTCATCTTCAGGTGCTGGCGGAAACCCTCCATACACCACTACCTACACAGGATCTGATGGTGGAGAGAACACCGGTATTGTGTCTGAGTACCCAACCAC